>JAMKCF010000021.1:8892094-9249663 GCA_023634235.1 Pisaster brevispinus | reverse complement strand
TGGGTGTGTATTTATTTCTTTTTTTACTTCAGACTCACGAACACTTTACATAGATAAACATACACATTACCCATACACATGACTTTGAAGATATTCTGAGAATAAACAGAAACTTCGTTTTGAATGTTTGTTAAGTTTTCCTTTTTTTTGTTTTTTTTTTTGTTTTTTTTGTTTTTTAGTGGGTGTATTTATTTCTTTTTTACTTCAGACTCACGAACACTTTACATAGATAAACATACACATTACCTCGTTACAGTTCAGAGAAAAAATTACAGAACGGGTGGGGGGGGGGGCATTACTACAGACTGACGCAGGCCGTAAATGTATTAACACAATTTTAATACAATAACCAGGCAGGCTTTAACAAAACGTTAAAAAGTTTTTTTTATTAACTTGGCACAGAGCTTGATTTAATTGGGGGGGAAATGTTTTTTGTTTTCCAAAAGAATAGGTCCCTCGAGGTTATGTCGTAAAATGTTCACTGTGGCCGAGATTGTTTTGTGGAATTTGGCTATTAGAATTAGGCAAACAGTGTATATTTGTTTGCCATTTTGCAATATTCTGTTACTGTTCTTGAGACAGTGTTTCCTATCCACATATTTACGAAGAACATGTCCAAATAACGCCCAATATGTCCACATAATTTTACAACAAATAAAAACGTGTTCTATATTCAATACTTCATGAGGATGTTACCTTTAAACTACTCATAATTTAGCTATATTATTCCTTCACCATGATACGCAAAGTTTCAAATGAATGTCCGAAAAGGAATCATTTTAATCATTTATAAAGATATTTCAACGTGGCATATTCTGCGGGAGAAAGTTTCCCATTCAAAATACAGTTCATACAGGCTATATCAAAATAATCATGCACAAAATCTAAACAGCTTTTTTGACACGTAAATTTGATGTACAGTTTTCAGTTTGGTTGATGATGTTTTTTGCTGTTTGTATAAATAAATAAATAAAGTAATAATGAAGAGTATGATTGTACTCTTTTGGAAACCGAACTGCCATGACATAAATTCGAGCTGTTTTCTTATATCTATTTTGCCCGGTAGTGTCTGTCAGATGAAGTCTGAACCCGTTGAAGTTTGACCTTCGTTCTTTCACAACTTGAAACAAATATCACACAAGGGTCACAGTTTGTTTCCCCAACTGATATTAAATATTAATTGAATAAGAAACATTAGGTGATAAGGCGTTTGCTTTGGCTGGTATGCCTTAACGCCTTGTAGAAAACAACATTTCGCAAAATGATATTCAACTAAAATGGAGAGATGGACTTTTTTTGTTTTGAAGATTATTTTAACCTCTTAAATTCAGCTTTCTCCAAAAGAGAATACCCATGGGCACTCGGTTAAATTGGCAAGATGTATTGAAAGGTGTGCGTCATTGTCCGCTATCATTCGATTTATGTATTAGTCTGTGTCATTATTTAAAAAAAAAAAAAAAAATTGCAATGTTTTTTAAATAATTTGCCTGTATTACTAATTATAGTATGTTTTTACTATTTCCAGAAAGCAAAGGTGACTGTCATGTCATCTGGACCTCGGCAGAAATAGTCGTATTAAATCGTTTTAAATCACTTGCAAAATTTATATTTACATAATTTAAAGGTGATAAGAGAAAATGATAAGGTCAACAAATGAGAATAGAGTCCCCCTCCGTAGTTTCCACAGATCTCGAGCGATTTGAATGAAACTAGCCATAAGTGTTCGTTTCAACAATTTCGAAAATTGCCCATGTAAAAAATTAAAAGCTTGACATAATAGCTTAAACTCATTGTCAGTCTGAAAACATAAAATCCAAAATGGCTACCGGTAACAGCAGACCCTGATGACAATGTTTATATATAGTTGACCATAGATAGATGTGTTGCAACGTCTGAAAATTTGGTGGTGATCGGATGCAGCGTTAAAAGGTTACGGGAAAAAATATGGGGGGGGGGGGGCACATTGGGCCCCGGTCCTGATTGTGTTAATTTTTAAAATGCCACTTGTAATGATACAGCATGCTTACTCAAGGGAGTCGCAGCCACATTTACAATTATTGTCTCCCCTACGTTTCGATATTAGTTCTAACCAGGTTCAGTAATTTCCCTTGGGATGACAAATCGATGTTTGCGGGGCTTAGAGGGGGTCATGAGGTCAGTGTAAGGTTAAGGGTGGGGTTTCAATTTTGCGCAGACGCGTGAACACCTACTCAACCTATAATACAAAAATAGAGGGGTTTATTTGAAGATTTTGAAAAAGAAAACCACACAATCTTTCCCTAAACGCGGTCCCAAGTAATGAACCCAATATTTCACTGGCTGATTACTCTCAGTCCATCTTTTTCTCATCTGTATATCAGATTATTTATTAAAACAACCGGGAGGGAGCAGATCGTCTTTCATCCGCCAAACACAAATTTACAACGTCAATACGAAAAGGATATTATACTCATTGCTTTGTTGAATCTGCACATGTGTCACAATAATGATCGGCCTTATTGAAAAAGAGAATTTATCGAGTCGCCGTTTAAGGAATAGATGCGAACAGAGCCATCGATGATGAAAACCTGTGAAATGTCGAGACTTTCATCTAATTTGAGACTTTAAAAAAAGAAAAGAAAAAAGAATTCAATTAAATCTTTCCAACTATAGAGAAATCTTATTCTGTGATATACTTCTCAGCGCTGAGGATACTGTTCCCATCAGAAGCTCCTTCAAATATATTATAACTACCAGGGTTACTAAAAGGTGGAAGTGCTATCATTTCAGCATACCTCCTAAATTGTGGATACTATTTACAGACAAATTGTTCAGCAGTGATTGAAGATCAGATTCTATTTATCTTGCAGAAAGATAATTTTGGAATAAAATAGTTTCACTTGAACTTCTGATCGTCATGTCCGCGTGTGTGTGTGTGGGTTTTTTCCCACTATTATTCCCTTTTGCTAATTATAGTCATAACTGTATGAATTTATTATGAGCAACAATTCTTAGCATCAGATGTAAGGGAACACTCCAGATGGATTATTCACACGTTCATATACAATAAATTTGAGAGGCGAGAAAGATACCATTTCTCCAACCTGATCCTCTCTTTCCGAAAGTCGTAATTGTTTAATCGCGAATGTTGTTCTCAACAAAAAGACAGCAGTCAATGGCCCGGTACCAGAGCATACTGCAACATAATGGGACCATAGCTTAGGACAATGACATCATTTATACCTTGGCAATGAAAATTAATCAATTCATTTCCCCCCCGCGATATCGTCACACCTATAGGCCTACACTGTGTCTTTAAGGTTTACTGCAGGACAAACTTTCATTAAACCAAGAAGACATCAACGGGGGTTTTAAGTACTTTTCCTTTCCCTTTGGTTCACACCGAGCAGCCTGGCCTGGAGATAAGCTGCCAAAAACGGTATAGGATTTCAGCCACACTCCGGTATTTAGGTTTCTTTGATTCCGTGAACATCAATGGCCACAGGACGAGAGGATACGGTGGGCTATGAACATGACGGGAAATATGTCCAGAAATATGAGGAAGATTTCCCAAGGGGGGCTCAAAATCACACATAATAATACAAACCAAGAAGAAGAAAGAAAGAATCCAATTGAGTGAGCGAAACATGTGTGTAGTGTGTATGAATGTGAAGGATGTCTATTAAAAAGACCACTTCGAAATTGGCCGCTTCCAAGTGTAATACAAATGGGAGTATTTGGTTTGAGTACTAGTGGTCAGGATCCTGTATGAGCGTGCTTTTCTGAAAACTTTTCAATGCTGACCTTATATGGAACAAACGCGGGTACGACTTCGAAACGCCCCGTATAGAAGTTGGTGGAATGGTGATATGAGAAATCAAATAATAAACCTTCTGAAAGTGTAGAACTATTATTTCTACGATGTTTTCGAGGATGAATTGAATCTAGATTTTGCATTGAGGATTGTTAGACTTTTGATCGGGTATATGGCGATTTCATTTCACTCCCCTGGGGAAATTTAATTTGAAAATTTTAATGTGTTCAACATTATTGGAAAATATTGGGGGAAACGAATAAAAAGGGGTAATGGAGTGCAGTTGAGCATATTTGCTACTTATTGTTCCCAGTTCTTCAAACACAATTGACGTCCTTTGGACCATGGAGCTATAAATTGGACAAATACTTTTGCCCCAGGGGAGGGGTACTTTGTACCTGAAGTATAAAACTTTAACAAGGATTGAAAGCTAGGTGACTGATGCTAGTTATTTGGTGAAATACACTGAACCTTAAATGTAATGAAATCTATACGATGGAATGTACAAAAAAAGTGCAAATCAAATTTAAAAAATTGTAAATAAATAAATAAATTAAAATGTAAGAGCGGGTCTCTTACGGCTAGCCAGAGGCCGGCCCAAGGGTTGTCATGTATGCCACAACAAGCTCACAATTATACGACACTGTTTTGAATTGAGTCATCTTTTTGTTCTCTGAATGCAGGTAACTTGGTCGTACATGTATTGGGTATTGCATCTTCGACGCACAGTTGACACGAGCCCACGCAGAAAGTGGTTTGGCCGGAGCTGTTAAATTTGAGAATGTACATGTTTGGGTAAAGCCTGTTGCAAAGCCTATGGATATCGCCCTAAAACGAACACAGCAAGAAGAAAATGCTTACATCGAGTGCAGAATATTGTTCCAGAGGAAGCAATGCCTCCCAATTCACGCCTCTGACTCATCGTCTTTGACCTACACCTTAGCATCATCGACCTTCGCGGTGCCTGCATCATCGGTCGTCCAAACCTCTTGCATCATCGGTCGCCCAAGGTCCTCCTCCAGTGTCCGCACTCACCTTTCTGAAGTAGGTTAAGAGCAGCTGTGACCAGACGACATCTTATTGCTAGAGAATCGCCTCTGGGTGTGCTCTTAAATCAGGTAATCCTCAGCTATTTCTGACGTTCGGTTTCAGTGATCTTGACCCTCACCATCGGTGGGACTTACAAAGCGCTATGCAGAGTCGCCTCACGGGCCTGACGGCTTATTCTTCCTAAATATAAGGATTTTAACTCCCTCCCCAAGACCAAAGAAGAGCAAATGGAATTGGTGGATTTTTTTTCTTCCACGGGCCAATAGACATGCTCTTTGTCATACACAATCTGCTGTATACTTTGGTTCGTGCATTCGCCGCCTGATTAAATGAAAGCAAAACCTACTTGACACAAACTATCTTATTGTACCGGTATCATTTTGTTTCATGCTGTAATTCTTTTTCCCCATTCTGTTTTTATTGTTTGTTTGTTAAGCGCCACAAAGCAACCAGCATTTCACAGGAAAATAAATAGAACGTGTACTAAGTTTTATTTTCCCTATTTTTTTTTCTTACTGGCGGGGGGGGGGGGGGGGGGGGGGAGGAGACAACCGTTGGTGGCCTTTTTTTCCCCCTTCTCGTTACTGACTACTAAATTTGGGTCACAACGTTTTCTCCATGTCTAATTGATGCACGGGAAAGTGTGTCAGCGATTCATACATCAACCATTGGGAAATATGGACAGTCACACTACAACCCACAGACGTGTCTTCGAACATTCTTCCCTCGTTAGCCCAGGACCAGTTTCTCAACAGAAACGAAAACAAGACAAAACTGTGCCACGGATTTCATTTATCATCCAGAGAGAGTCAATAATTATTCGGATTTTTTTCTGAAGCTATTTGTTATTAGCAGAGATGAAACGGTATCAAATTGTCCTTTGGACCATGCGCTCATGTTTTAGTGTTTTTTCCCCTCGTCCATGACTCGCGTCTTGGTTGATATCTTGAAATGTACAAGATAGATAGCTTTGCCATTCCTCGGAAGACCTAAGCCATAGTACATCAATCATGATTCTTGAGCTCACTAAAACAAACTGTTGACTTACACTGAGATATGAGGTTCAGCTGGTTTTAAGGGGAAGTTGTTGGTTTGCCAAAATGCTTCTTTATAGTTTTGTTTATGCTCGCTTATTGAAATGCCACCTTGAAAGGTTGAACTCCAATCAATGGCTACTTAATCATTGATCTATAATACCACATACATACGGATGAGGAGGGTTAACAAATATTACAGGCCAAATACTGTTTTTTTAACGAATTACTGGTAGCTAAATTTTAAACGTAGACGTGAACATAAATCACACAAGGTATTAGTATTAGTTTTACCAAACACTGAAGGACTTCAACAATGACGCACTATGTTTATCTACCGCAGCATTGATACCCTTACAGCAATAATTATTGCTTTCCACAATAGCTGCTGGTAAAACTCCCTTAAAGTAACAACAAAAGACAACTGCTTTGTGTTATTTTTGTTGTTCTTTTTTGTTGCTATTTGTTTGTTTTTCTTCCTCGTGTTTTCTCTCATTTTTGTTTTCGTCAGTTAATGTAGTAAAGTATTCGGCACTTCCTTACTTTTTTGTTTCTTTTTTTTGTTGCTATATACTTAATCATTGATCTATAAAACTACATACATACGGATGAGGAGGGTTAACAAATATTACAGGCCAAATACTGGTTTTTTTAAACGAATTACTGGTAGCTACATTTTAAACGCAGACGTGAACATAAGTCACACAAGGTATTAGTATTATTTTTACCAAACACTCAAGGACTTCAACATTGACGCACTATGTTTATCTACCGCAGCATTGATACCCTTACAGCAATAATTATTGCTTTCCACAATAGATGCTGGTACAACTCCCTTAAAGTAACAACAAAAGACAACTGCTTTGTGTTATTTTTGTTGTCCTTTTTGGCGAGCTGCGAAGCAGAGTGAGCCTATGTAATGACAATTTCCGTCCCGTCTGTCCGTCCGTCCGTCCGTCCGTCCGTCGGTCTGGCCGTCCGCGTTCAGTGGAAATGTTAAAGTTTTTGTTTTAAGTATCAGTCTTTGAGTTGAGTTGTTTTATGGTATGTACAAGCCCAAGTGAGATTGTTATATAATTCCAAGTCATTTTTTTTGTAATTTTCAACTATATTTTCCAATAATGTTGAAGTTTTGGGAATAAAAAAAATGTTAAAGTTTTTTTTTTCAGGCTCAATTATTGACCTCTGGATTTTAAAGAACCAAACTCAAACTAAAATGTTAAAGTTTTGAACTAAGTTAAGTTGTAACTTTGACTTACAATTGACAACAGACAGGCTGAGCATAAAATCGGTTCCGGTTAAATGAGCTAAAACAATTAAAAACTTAAATGGTCATAACTCCTTATTGCAATGATGTACTGACTTGAAACTTGAATCAAATATTGCTTCTTACATGTAGATTCATATGAAAAGATAAAGCTCAAGAGTTTATCACTGGTTCCAGTTGAATGAGCTAAAACAATGACAACCTTAAATGGCCATAACTCCTTATTGCAATGATGTACTTACTTGAAACTTGAATCAAATATTGCTTCTTACACGTAGATTCATATGAAAAGATAAAACTCAAGAGTTTATCACTGGTTCCAGTTGAATGAGCTCAAACAATAAAAAACTTAAATGGCCATAACTCCTTATGCAATGATGTACTTACTTGAAACTTGAATCAAATATTGCTTCTTACATGTAGATTCAAATGAAAAGATAAAACTCAAGAGTTTATCACTGGTTCCAGTTGAATGAGCTAAAACAATGAAAACCTTAAATGGTCATAACTCCTTATTGCAATTAGTCATTGGTCTTCTATCTGGCGATCGGCAGCTCGCCATGGCAGCTTCGCTGTTCTAGTTTTTGTTGCTATTTGTTTGTTTTTCTTCCTCATGTTTGTTTTCGTCAGTAACTGTAGTAAAGTATTCGGCACTTCCTTACTTATTGTTTTCTTTTTGCTATATGTACTGCGCTATAAACAACAAACTAAAATTCGAAATTGTATACTACGTGTAGCACGTATACGTTCCTCATCTGTCTATCAGATTTCCCACAAAGCGTTCTTTGAAACATTCTACTGCAGATGATTGATTATGCTGGTTGTTGAAGGTCGTTGAAGGTTTCGCGCAGTTAATTCGCGATGTCTTCATGAAATTTATAGTGCATACTGTTTGCATTTTCTTCTCTCCGTCTCGTCATAAAATGTAATAGTTGCGTAACGAACATGTACATGATGGCAAAGTAAGATGGAAGAGGTAATGGTGTCAACGGATCGTAACCTGTAATTTAGTTGTAATTGATGAAAAACTTGGACGTGTATTTACGAGCAAATTATTTGTTTGATTTTTACTTTAAATGTGGTGAAGGGCCACGTGTAAACTGTTCGAAAGTTATACAAGTATCCACATTTTAGAGCCTCACACACACGATGCGTCCACGCATGCTGGACAAATTCTCAATTATGCTGCGTCCTTTTATAGCCCGAACTAATAGGCGCTCTTCTCTGACGTCCAGCGGTACTCAAGGCTTTAAAACATGACCCCACTTCCTGTCTTCGTGACCCCCCCCCGGAACTCCAACCTCCCTTTTTTCTCAACGGAAAACAAGACCACCATGTCTTTAGTAGAATTAATCATAGTATAAGTAAATCCTTTGACACAGTAGCTGATGGTGGGATGATGATGACAGTACCGATCATGGTGGCGGATGATAGAGCACCAGATCCGGTTCACAGCTCCAATCTATGGGTCGTGATGCCAAACTTTAGGCCTTCTTATTTTGAATGGCAACAGAGATCATTAGAGTCTTCCACGACCCAACTATTAATATACATGTAATAAGGGTCGAGGACAATATACAAAGTAAGATTTGTTGTCTTCTTCTTTAAATCAAGATCGATTTAATGGTATTCTTGAGTCTGTGTGTCAGCTCTTAGAGGCTGAATACAGATGTTTTTCATAGCAATATCACGTCATGCAACAAAATGAAATGGAAGTTGTATCCCCGGACACCTTGTGAGACATGATGATTGTAGATCCAGTTCCAGATCGAGACCCTACAGACGACATGAGCAACTAATGTTTTTTTCTTAAAGTAGCTCACCCAGCGATAGTCGTCATGGTGCGAAGCAGACTTCAGATCTTATTTCTGTCCCCAGTTCCCCGTAAGAGGGGTCCAGATCAAGACGATGCCTTGTCGGTAAGGGCAAGACAATTGAATTGAGGGGAAGTGAGGGATGATGACGACGTGGTAAATGTTCCCGGGAAAGCCGACTCAAAACCTACTTCGAGAAGAGGTTAAAGGCACCTCGATAGGTGGAAGCAACAGATGACAAGTGTCTGAGAGCAAAACGTTAAAGATGAGTTGCTGGAGGGGCTGAAACCAGACCCATCTATTGACGATTTGGTCCAGGCAGCGGATGTTCCTTGGCAAATCATAGAGACCATGAAGAATACCAAATTTGAGGCTTGGAAGAGCGACAGTTCATTGTGGTCGATTCAAGAGGACATGCTCTGCGCTTCTATGCAAGACATGCCTGAGGAGTTTCGAGAGTGTGAAACTCTTTCAGCGTAGTCTGATAGGATCAGCCATACAACGGGTGTCGATTTTCAGGCAGCGACATCCCGACCCCTTTATTAAAGAAGGGTGCCTCAGAGATGTGGCTCTATCAAACGGCTGTATCCTTGGTGATGAATGACGGGCCCAGAAAGTAGAAGAAGTGGAAACGCTCATTAAAGTGACAGAGAAAGTGATGCCAAAATTTGTTTGAGTACAACTACGTCGAGTACAAGTACAGAAAGTGACCACTAAAGATGAAGACGGTCTTCAAACTGCAACACAAAAGCCTTCCCATGTAGTCAGAACAGATACAACCGGAACCAGTATCACAAGCCCGTCAGTAGCAGTGAACATTGGCGATTCGGTCATGACTCTCTTCGTTGTGAATCGAAAGGAGGAGAACACAACCAGCCAAAATTGTTAAATTCTTGGTGAAAATGAATATATAGTTGACGCTACAGATCACTTGGGGTCGAGATCGGCCATTTCCTGGTACCATCGACCAATAGGGGGTAGGCTGCAAGGGCAGTAAGCTGATGTTGGCCAATATTGAAGATTTGTATGTATTTATTTTTTCAATCGAAACCCACCGAGACCAAAGTATGCTTTGACTTTGGCGGTAGACCAAGTCCTACAATACCCCCAAATTCTACCGATAGTCTGTCATTGTCATTGAAGCTGAGTATAGTTTCAAGATTACAGTGTTAACTTTAGGACTAGTAACACCAGAAACAGTGTCGTTTTTGGTACACATTGACTTAAGGGATTGTTGTGTACCTCGAAGCCGTTTGAGGTTCATCCCGACAAAATTATCTGAACAAGAATAGGCCAGGTTATTATATAAAGAATGTGACCATAGAATCATATATGAGGTGAAACAGATTTGCCCAGTGTACCATCTCCAAATATTGGGCGCGGACTGAGGCAATACGAGATTCTGAGACACAGATGTTCATGAGCCACGCGAAACCAAACGAGAATGTGGTTTCGCCAACAGTTAGTTATTGGTTGGTTCAGATGCTTGATTTAGCAGGCTTGAATACAAATCGATTTAAGGGACATTCAGTGAGAGGTGCAGCAGCATCTCGTTCACACAAATTAGGAGGGGCCTTGCAGGATCTCTTAGAAACTGCAGGTTGAGCTTTTAATTCAACATTCAGTCAATTTTTACAGTAGGCCTACGGCAAGCTCATTGATTGCAAATCAGGCTGTTCTGCGTGGGATGGTTCAAAGTCGCCCTTTGATTCCAGTCGTAAGAGGACACACTATAATTAGATAGTATACTGGTGTACTCACCTGGAAGTATAATCGTGATTACACAAGTTCTCCGAGGTGAGAATCAATTCCCAGCCAGTAATTCTAGTGATGGTCCTTGTAAACCCAATCCTTTGTCTCTCACCCTCAAATTATTATCTTTTGAGTTGCGCATACCACCCGAAAAACTCCCTGGTCATAATTGACCCGGCTTCTACGTCCCGTGGCGCCTGACCAATTTCTGGGTCAGTATGACCAGGGCTCGATTTCACAAAGAGCTAAGATTGATCTTAACTCCAAATCACTGCTAATTGCTAAGCAAAGTGTGATGTCACAATACAAATTACTATATGGTGATACTGACAACTCATCTTAAGATTAATCTTAGTGCTTTGTGAAATCGACCCCCTGGAATCTAAAATATCCGAAACTCTGTCAAATTGACGCAAACTCCGTGTTAAAATCCAACTTTTTAACCAGTTTCCGGGTCAGCTTAACCAGAAATTGGACAAGCCCCTGGAACCCGTTATCTGGATCAATTCTGACATACGGTAGGGCATTCAGAGCAAATAGTTATAGGTCTGAGATTGTTACATGTACTTGCTCCATATTCATTCAAGTTCTAGCTATGTTATAGAGTGTACCGGTAGGGCATTCAGAGCAAATAGTTATAGATCTGAGATTGTTACATGTACTTGCTCCATATTCATTCAAGTTCTAGCTATGTTATAGCTGTTAGTTACTTTGTGTTTCAATAGATTTGCGATGTATTTCTCCCTGCTTATTTTGTTGTTGAGGTTTAACGTATTAGCTCCCCTCTTTGGGTTGTGAGTATTATTTTACTCACCCTGTTGTAGCTGTCACTGTTGGGTGTTTGTTTTGTTGACCCTCCAAGGAACAGGGCCTTATGAGAAGAGGTCGGAGGTCAGGTGGTCAAGACGGGCAGTGGGGTTCCAGCCTGGTGCCCCGCCGGTAGTCAGATGAGAACGCATATTGATTCTCACCTCCAGACGACTTGTATACAATCATGATTATATACCTGCTACCCTCGCATAATTGTTAATTTGTACACTCAGCGTTGCTATCTCTCTACATAGCGATTGATTATGGATCAGTTGGTTGGGAACTCATGGAGAAGGGGGAACAAAATACCCGGCGAAACTAACTCCGAACAGTGTCTGAAAAATGGCAACTCACGTTAATTTAATAGCGGTCTGACCTAATCACATTGAACTCCTCTTGAGCAATCTGCCATTAAGGGCTTCCTATTATGCGGACTCGCCATATTTTTATTTATACAATTTAAAAAAAAATACAATTTTAGCTAAGTTACCGGAACTTAACACTTGGGTCCACATAAAGAAATAGTAAATTAAAAAGCAGATCAGCTTTCACTCATTGAATGTGCAACAATAATCTATAAATTATGTATGACTTATTTTATATAAGCGAGGATCCGGGGAATAAATGCGTGATCACCGCACGTCTTACTTAAATTGATTTCCCAGCCAGGTTAGACTTTCTGAAATAGACAATTTGCAACCTACTGCCTGTGTGCACCAACAAACTAAAAAGAAGGTGATGAGGTCTTTTTATATTGACCCTTTAGTCTTGAGGGTGTTTACTTGAAGAGAGGGCGCACAAGTTGGCTGCACACTAATAAGATTGTGGTATACCGGTACCACTTTCGACCTCCATCTAAAGAAGAAAAAACGAAAACATAATATATCGTTTACACAGACTTGGAAAATTAGTTCAGTTGTTAACACAATGCAAGACAATACAGAGATTTTTTTGCAACACTTTGTATCTGAAAGTGTGTTATTCAAGTTACATATTTTAACACATGGGTGAATGATTACCACGTATAATGTACACAGCGGATTAAACAAGGCAAATAAACTTAATTCCACATGCTATATAACGTGTTTGGTTATTTATTTATGATTTTATTTTGCAGAAACATTGATCGTCTATATTTTAAATAAATGCGTTCCCCCGCTGCAAAAGAAAATATAAAAATGAAAATCAAAAACAGAATTTCGAGAGTCTCCAGGAGTCACGTCTATAGTCGTTATCCAGACGTCTGATTCCTCTAGTTGACTGGTTGTCAAGGCAACATCGATGGCATCAGTACACAGAAATACTCTCTCGGTCACGCTTCGCTGTTTAATTAATTTGTTGGTTATTTTTCAAACGCACCACCGACAAAATCGATGTCAAAATTAGTGTTGTATGTTTTAAAAACATAGCAACATTTTGTATTTATATATTGTTAAAGTTTGTTATAATGTCTTAACTATTTACCAAGTAAACCGACGGTGGATCTGATGTCTCTTATAGTCTGACGGGCTTGGTCAGTTAAGAGGTCTGTTGACTAATATTTCATTGCACTGCCACACAGTGCCGCGCTTACGTCACCACGTCAAACTTATAACTACTGGGTCCAAAATTGACCTGGATCCGGGTCCCTTGGGGCCTAACCCATTTCTGGGTCAGTAAGACTCTGAATCTATGTCAAAATGACCCCCAAATCCCTTTTTAAAACCATTTTTCCGTGTCAGATTGACTCAGAGATGGGTGCGGTCCCCTGGGTCCCGTTGTCTGCATGCAGGGTGTGTATGATTCTGTGGACCTTTAACACAGAATCTTGCCGTACTGCAAGCAGTCCCGTGAAGTGAAATTGGTTCCTGCTCTTGAATGCAGTTACCCAGAATGCAAAGGGACTCGGGTTTGTTGAATCATGAAAAAGTATACCTCCTACCTTAGCAATTCTGATTCTCGAAGCATTTTTCACTAAGAAGCACAACTGAGTGCAACTTCTTGCCGATTCGCCGAACGGATAACGAACAACGCTGCACCCTCTTCTGGCCTGATTACATTGTGCACAACGGAAACCCTGGTGTGTGTTTTTTTTTTTAACTGCGAGTTTTTGTGTATGTTTCAGCTCGTAGGTATCGAAGGCACGGTCTAAGATGGTTGTGTGGATTACTTTGAAAAATTAATGTTGAATCTCAATATGGTTTGCCGCCGGCATGTATTATTACACGGGTACCTCATGCATCGCCTCGAATAGGATATTTTGGGTTTGTTTTCCTTCCTTTCTTTTCTAATCAAATGTGGCATAATCTGATCTCGGTGAAGGTCAGAAGAAGTGGCGGTCGTTCGTGGATTTGTTATTCACCCGGAGTGATCTAGGTCGTCTAAAGTATAATGAGAGCGATGATTTGGTGGAGATGTTGTACTTATGCCGCTTGTAATGTCGTTATGGTTGCAATTTCCATGAAGGAGCGTGCATTAAGACCTGAGCGATAAAAACAATCACTTTTCTCTTTTCTCTTTGTTATTTTGTTGTTGTTGCTGTTGTTGTTGTTGTTATTGTTGTTTCCATAATGTCCGTCTTTAAGAGACCCAGTAGAGCAGTTTGATAACTGATGGGGTTCTTGAATAAATAAGTAACTACCCCCCCCCCATTTCTCCATGTCTTGGTTTGCCGTAATACTTAGGGTCACTCTAAACTCGTTTGCATAACACGTTTTGTCTGAGTTGTCTGAGAAGCAGTCTCGATAGTAGGCTGATGGGAGTTATTTCATTATGCCAGTTGGTATGAGTAATATACACGATTTCACTTACCTTGATTTGACTGCTGATGTGCGTCGTTGTATGCCCGCATACGGTTTTCATAGCACATGTATAACAATTTACAACCCCCAAAATCAGTGTTGTGCTTTGAAATACAACGGATAATAATCCTTTAAAAAGGGGGGAAGAAGAAAAAAAAAGACTAATCTCTAATCATCTTCTTACTAAGGCTTTGACACACTGGTCAAAGATTCATCAAAAGATCAGAATATCTAGTCGAAAACCAATAAAATAAAGTAGATTAATAATTATTGTCGAAATGCAAGGAAATATAAGTTAAACATTAATCGAAAATCACTTTGTGTATATAAAGTAGTTTTGTTTTAAATGCATACATTTTAATCTCAAAGCTTCGCAATAAGGTCGGATTTTGATGAAAATGTTAAATGCACCACTTCTCACCTAAGTTCAGCTACATTTCCCCTGTATTTTGCCATTTACTGCCCAGAATAGCAGTCAAATTGATTAATTTTCTCGTTTCATTCCAAAAGGAACATGCCCCATATCCTGGGGAAGGGTAACAACAATATTTTTTCAATACAACAAGGTTACTTCATGACGGAAGACGTCGCAAAAAACATTAATTTTAAACTAAAAATAGTATTAGCTGTTGCAAATAGTTAGTGGCCTGACGTTTCGACCCTAGCAGGGTCTTTCTCGAAGGCTAACAAAAAAAAGTAATAATAATAATAATAATAATAATAATAATAATAATAATAATAATACAAATAAAAATAATAAAATAATAATAATAATAATAAGGATAATAATAATAGGGGATATAAATACAATACAAACCGTGGCATTGATTTCCTTTAAGTTAGCAGACGTTTAAATATTGTACTTGGCTGAGCAATACACAATACCCTTTTCCCGGACGTCACTACAGAGTAAGAAAAGTAATCTTTTTCCGATAGTATACTAAATTCTGCATTACTGTTACAAATAGAACCATACATGGTTCGAAACGTCTTTCAAACCTCGGGTTCTTCTCAGAACTATCACCCACTAAAAACAGATTTAATACATTTGCGTCACCACAAAACTCTATTTCATTGTAACTTCATCATGCAACCCTTCAGATCAGTCTTAAATTGGTATTTGTTCACCTGGATTCTGCGTCATTTTGACCCGGAAGCTGTGTCATTTTGGACACAGCTTCCGGGTCAAACTATCCAGAAATGGGTAAGACCTCACGGGCACCAGACCCCGATAAATTGGTGTTTGTTCACCTGGATTCATCGTGCAACCCTTCAGATCAGTCTTAAATTGGTATTTGTTCACCTGGATTCTGCGTCATTTTGACCCGGAAGCTGTGTCATTTTGAACACAGCTTCCGGGTCAAACTATCCAGAAATGGGGACGTGGCCCTGAGTTTATTCTCTTTTCAGTACAGGAAAGAGCATTTAGGCCAAAGAATTGTTTTCCTTTAACTTGCGGGAACAAAATAATTATAATGAGTGACCTTGTTGGGGATAGGGTCCTCCTCTGTGCCCTGTCTCTAGTATAAAGTGCAGAGCCGTTCGTGTATAAAACATTTGAAAAACATGTATTAATTCATTTTGACGAATATGTTCCATTAGATGTATTAAAATTCATTAAGGCAGTTTTGATGTTTTATTCACTAGAAATATCGCAACCCGTTGGGATGAATATTTTTGTTGTCATACTATCATACGACGATGCAGTTCAGCAGTTACAGTGCATTGTCGATTCACACAGTCGCAGGCGAGCGTTAATTTGAGAGACCGAGTATATGCTTCTATAATTTTACTCAAACGTACATTCTGACAATAGCAAATATGATTGGATTTTTTTTTATATACCTATGTATATAAATGCAATTTGCTAATGATGTGAATGTTTGTATAACTCAGTAGGACAAACTACAAACTGAATAATGTTTGTATTGGCCCAGTTCGTATTCAGCTCATATTCAATGCCTCAAAAGGGTCACAGTCTGTTGAAAAAAAAATTGTTTAATTACATAACTTAAAATCTACCCTATCTAGTTTTGAAGACCTGGAAGGTAAATTAAAAAACGAGTGCATTTTCTGTCCATGCATTGTACCATTGTTTGACTTCGTTTGAAAATAATATGGATATGTGTACCGTGCGCGTATTTGTTACCGTCCCCATTAGCTTTGTATACCACATAGAATCGAGAACACACACGGTATGTAAAATACTCACAAATATCTAAGTGTTTGGTTCCAACGGGTAAACACGCTCAAATGAACAAATACAACAACAACAATCCCGCTCAAAACGTACAGCCAAAAGTTAACCCTGGCCAAAACAGTTTTCGAGGTTGGAAAATGGAGGAGTCGAAGGGGTTTGCGTCCTTTACTGTGTGTATGGCCGTGTCCGAAACGACGACTTCGGCTACAGCTACAGCTAACTCAGCGCGTTTGTCAGTGTTGAAGAATAGGCAGACGCGCGCGATCTAACCGTATAGCTGTAGCCGAAGTCGCCGTTTCGGACACGGCCTAAGTGTCTCTCAGTGTAACTCGGACTACGCGTCAGTTTGACCCATTCCTAGGTCATTGACACAGTTTATGGGTTATACTGACCCAAAATGGGTCAGTCTTCACGGAACCCGGAGTCCGGGTAAATTTGTAACCGGAAGTTTAGTGTGTAAAACATTTTGAGGTCTGAGGTCCCCTTGTGGGAAAAAGGCAACAGTTAATCTTAGTTCTCGTTTCAAACGAGAGTTGAGACCATTGTTATTTGTAACATAAATTTGGTTGTAGAGCTGCAAGGAAAGATGGAATTCAACAATAATAAAAAGCTAAACGTAAAAACGGGGGAATCGATTAAAGTACCTTGGCGTTAAGAAAGTTTTTCTTGATATAGAAAGTTACGTCTAAACAGGAAATATATATTCCTGGGGCAACAAGATGTTGATAGAAAATTAATACATATAAATAAGCAAGCAAGCAAACAAACCAACCAACCAATCATCCCGAAATTCTGAAAAACCGTAATTTGATCATCGCAGTCAAAACAAACAAAACGTATCCAGGAAAACGCCTTGCGTGGTATCAGCGTTGGGATCAGCATCGTGATATCCACGGTTTGAAATCCCCGTACGGTCTGTGTGTACATGTTTGTGTGACTAGTACACGCACACACTACATACATTTATTACAGCTATAAATTCACCATAGTAAAGCCCCGTCGACTCATCCGTTTTTACCTGTGTACACAAGGTAGATTGCCCGGCAACTCGCCGGGGGATTGAGCTAACCTCTTGTCCGCTTCAAAGACAAAAGATATTGGATGTGTCTTTATTTGTATAAATTTGAACATTTTCGAACGTGTATGCTTGCGGGTTCCCGGGAAAAGTTGCTTAAGGCAATTATATACACAGCCGCATTCTGTATCTATTTTAGGTGGAAGGTTGTGTCACACATGGTTTTCTGCTGGTAAAAATAGTAAATTGTTATTCCTGTTGTTGTTATTGCTTATCCATCGCTCCTGCAGAGATTGCATTCGTTCAAAAGGAAAGGAAAACAAAACATAATCAAATAAACCCTTAATTAAATTCGGGTGTATGCCTATCGTATCCCTTGAAATTGCATTATAGGCCTAAATCGAAGGGGGGGGGAACAACATAACATAGCCGATAAAGCCTTTTGAAAGTGTTTTAAATTCATTATGAACCGCTAACAAAAAATAATAAATACTAAAAATAATGATAATTTTAGAATAAATCTTATTAGCGCATTCCGTCATTCACAAGAGCCCCAATGCGCTGCACACAGGCATTAAACGTGAATAATTATACTGTACTACACATTAAGGCACACAAACCACACAATACGATGTAATAGAACCAACAGGAGTAGACTAAACATGTGGGTTTTAAATAAACTCCAGTGAACTCGCATTTTTGACATGTGTTGGAAGCAAGTTCCAGAGTTCGGGAGCTGTGAATGAGAATTGTCTATGGCCGTAGTAGCAGCGTTTGCAATTCTCTGTTGTAGACTGGTGGCTGCGTTTGACCTCAGTGTGAGAGTTTAAAGCTCCGTTGTGAGAGTAAGAACAACTATAGTAGTAAACTTGCGGATACAACCATGTATAAAACTATGTTGGGAGAAGTGTTGGTTCTGAGAGGGTCCGGTGTTGGTTCTGAGAGGGTCCGGTGTTGTCTCGATGTTTCGAACTGTGTGATATGCTTGTCTTCAGGAAAATGAGAATGTTCCTTGATGCAGATATTAAGACTCACAAAATATAGTTTGGAGGTTGGCAGTTGAGAGCTTTGAGTACCAAGAAAATATTAGTGTATCATAAATGCTTCTTGAAATATGAGATTGTTTATTTGGAAACACAATAGAAGAAGTACTTGCCTGCCCCCGGCCAAACATATATAATTTATTCCCGCCACCAACAAAGGGGCTGGTTAGCTCAGTATAATGTAGAGCTCTCGTACGGTATTCGAAAGGTCGCAGGTTAACAATCTTCTGACCTGGACCTACAGAGATTTGCACCGAAGTGGTTGGATGATCGGCATAAGCTTATTAACATAAGGCCGTGTGAAGCACTCGTACAGTACTCAAGAGGTCGCGGGTTCGAGCAAAATCGTTGCTTCAGGATACCCGTTTATTATATCCAATATAATACTGGTGCTTTCAGGTTAAGCCATCTGAACTAAGGACTCTGCAGAGCCTATAATGGTAATCGTATTCAACAGCAGGTCAATGCAAACCCAAGATTAGGAAAGTCACACTCCGCACAATATCTTCATGTATTAAACATAACGAACAGTAAACCGCTCTCCATAGCTATTCCCTTGCGACCGAAACCTCCTTGAACTGTCCCCACACGTTCACACAAGCAAAAAGCAAAACAGATGACAGCCGCATTAAGCTGCTTAAATCATCACCCAAAACAACTCTTTGAATTCCTGGATACTTTACATATTACGGGCAAAAAAAAAAGAAGAAGAAAGAAGTCAATAATTTCACCACTGACTCCGTCGACTAGCACGTAGGTTTAAACTGTACGTCATGGCTGTTGTCGCTTTACTGTTTGGACTCAATCAAAACGAGCTTACTACAGTAACTGTTTATTCACCATGTTGATTCAGCGGCTACCTCTGCGTCGCCATTTTGAAAACAACCTCGATTGCAATGCGTGTTGATCCACATTAGGATAGTCTATGCTTTGGCGATCGCCCTTGACTACAGCGTCAACGCTGAAAATAATGCTCTGTTATAATATAGCCAAAGACTAGGATTTTTACGGTGATCAACGGTTCAAGACAATATTCACGCGTATAGTCATAAAGTATCGCTTTTTGATAGTGTTTTGGATGATAAGAAAGAGCTTGAGTTAACTTCGCTTTTTCAGTCATAACTAGGGGCTACTCGCTATGTCACGCACGGAACTCTGCTGATCCGCCAGGGGCAAAAATCCCTGCGGGTCAACTGCAAACACACAAATGTCAGCTTGGAAACTGGTTAATGTGTAAACTGAGGAATGACCAGTGTAATATAATTGGTCCGCACCACTGTCTCAACATGAGGTTCTCCATGGTATCAATGAGCAAAAGTATGTACTTAGATGGCAGGCCGTGTTGCATGTTTTGTACCCCCTCTAGTTCTATCTATACATGTGGTGCAGTGTACCTTGAAAGTGTACCTTAGCTTTGCGCACCTTGAAAACAAATATATATGTATAATGTTTGGCGAACGGTTTTCACTGCTCTTCTGAAACAATCGTATAACTCGCGTGTTAAAACGGAGATTGCTTTCTCACAAACACCATGACGGCACAAGGAAGTTGAAGAATGAAAAAAACGAGCAATTTTGCACCTAGTGGCTTCCCTGTGCAGTTCGTCACCTCTCATGTACAATTCATTTCAGGCCCAATACCCCTTCTTGTATTACTGTCACAGTGTATCTTTGTTTAAAGGATCTAAGGGTTGGAGCACGTTCACTGAAGAGAAAAACGGGACGGCTCGACCGACTTGTTTGAAGAGCAATAAAGTCCTCTCTGTATCCGTTCTAAAAATAATAGAAGGTATCCAGGCTAACAATAAAGTCTCTGTATTTGACACCACGCACCTAGTTTGAAATTTTGCTCTCATTCAAACAAGCCACGGAGGTAATACTGAGTGAGTGATCATTGACTGGTAAATTATTTTTTGAAACCAGATACAGATACACCGTGGGGAATGTAAAACTGCTATCCCATCGCATTGCTTTATTTTACTGTCTTTGTTTTTCTTCGGTTGCTTCAGTGCGTTCCCCGGGAGTTTCCTAAAGGACCAGGTTCCCTTGATTACAGAAAATGAAGGGTTCGGGTGACACTGCTTTGTTGATACATATTTATCTTTTCCTGTTCCATACTACCCCTTTGTTTTCTAGTGGCAAAATTGTTAAAACTGTATCAGTGAGAGAGAGAGAGAGAGAGAGAGAGAGAGAGAGAGAGAGAGAGAAGCGATCAGACGTTCTCGTCACGAACAGGTGCGGTACTAATAAACCATCGACAACGTGTTCGCGATATCAAGCGGGCACCCGGTGACCAGACTGGGAAGCTACGGTCGGTTTGACGGGTACAGTCTCCTGAACATCGGGCAGGCTGCGTGGTGAAACGTGTTGCCATTCCATTACGTCGATTCCAGATACAATTTAAGCCACAACTACCACCTTTAAAAAATAGAGAGATTCCGCTTATCTGAGTTTGACAAAGAAGGCCGGGTTACGGTCATATATTTAAAAGTTAAAAGCTATCTTGGGTTTTGCGATATCAGACCCGTAAGAGTGTGTCTAAAACTGATGTTGTGTTTTTGAAGAACGGAATCTCCACAATCTTGTAAGCCTATTTGGGGGAAAGGTTTGTTCCAACTCGCTTTTCAACGTACTAGGGAAAGTTTGATACTAGTTATGGGGAAAAACATCTGGAGATGTAGCTTTTACCACAAAACAATAAATTTTACACTCTATCTCGGTTCCCCTTCCCCAACACTCATTTACCTGAATGACACCCCAACCATTAAATTGCTTAATGTGTGTAAACACCTTTAATAGGCCGTATGAGATATCGAACCGCTTATAAATGTATCAACTCCCAAGAGTATCTCGAAGACGCCAACAACGACAGTCAAATTAAGCCAAACTCCCAAACAAGGATCCAACCATCACTCCTAACGTAAAACTATATGACTTTATAGGCCAGAGTATTCTGCCGGCTCGGAACGTAATCGTAATACGATTGCAACGTATATCACAAAAGCGAACTCAGTTCTATGCTGTCCCCACCGAGGGATTATTTTACCATTTCCAGTTTACTCGGTGTAAATGAGGAGGACACCTTGACCATGAGTTGTAATGCTTTTACAGCTCCATGTGGTAACTATGGAATTCTATTTCATGGGTTATTGTTTAAGGTTTTGCGAGTATGTAAAGTAAATATTGTATTAGCGACACCGTGATGAATAAGGACTAACATATTTTTGAAAGGCTTTAAATTAACCTGAAACATGATATTATTAATTTCATCAGGATGAGCCTGTTAAGTTATTCGTATAATTCTTAGCATATTATCAATTTCTGTTAACGAAACCAATGGTGCCTCAAGTGCGAACTTAATCACTGTAACTCAGAAGCCCGAGGAAACCTGTAGACATGGGTGCTTGCAGCGAACCAGAAACACCCGAGTAAACCCATACTCTTTATGATAAGTGCCTGTGCTATTCTACATGCACTACACCTATCCTTGTACTTGGGACCTACGACTTTACATCCCTTGCGAAAGGACAAAGCAATTTTAGTAAAAAAGTATCGTGCTCAAGGACAAGGGTGTCGTGACTGTATCCAGGCTTGGATTCGAAATCACACCCTGTGAACAATAGAACTTGATTATGGGGCGCCAGCAGATCTCTCAACCACGCCACTCCATGTCTGGATCGTTTTCGCCGAACAAGTTTTATGCTTTCAATTACATTGAAACAAACTGGTGACATTAATCATCATTTTCTCGTGGAATGAGGGTGTTTTACAAAGAGGTAATGTTGACCGAGAGGAACATAGGAAAGTGACAATTGATAAGACATTCCAATTTGTTTTGCTTTTTTTATCAACACAATATCGAAAGATATAAACTTGATATATAATCAACTTTTTTATAATAGTTAGTTGAAACATAGTAAGTTTCATTATAGGATGATTAATTAGTTCATGCGTCGTGATTACCGTCAAGTCTCGATGGCGTACAGCAGCGACTTGCAAATCTGGTGACTTCTTTCCCGGTTGATGTCAAATGCAGATGATATGCTATGCCAGCAAAATCTCTTTAAAGAAAAAAAAACAGGAAGCGGGAAAATGTGTACATTATCCCCTGCCCTACAGTTTCAAGTGTTCCGAATCACGTAGGGAGAGACGGAATATGTTGCCCAAGAACTGAACATGTTCTCCCGCGGGACAGATGGATAGATTCTGAGTACCGCTTCAAGAAGCCCGTCCCAATGTGTCAGTCAACCGACGCTGTAACAAATTGGAAATGTAAACACGGCCCGGTTATTAAAGAGGAAAACCCACTCGTCACTCAATACACCTTCTTTTTTTCCCTGACAATATTCCAAAGTGCTGGCAATATTACAAAGTGTTGGTCTTTCTAGCAGTACATGTGTCACTTCACGTGAAGTGGACTCTCTAACTGTGAGGTAGTTTATGGTTCACGTTACATTACGCCTGCGAAAACCTAATTATTTCTCGTAGCGTTAGGGATGCAAATGTGAAAAAAATATAACATTTCTTTCTGAAATGAACTTCGTTGACGGCACAACCATGGCTTTTCATCTGCATATTCTCTAATGTGTATGTGTTTATTTGATGACGTGAGCAAGAAACTTTCGGTTTCCCTTCTATACAGGGTTTCTCGACCGTTCGAAAACACATCACAATACTCTTCCAAAGCTGTAATTGATTTGGCACGTGTGTGGTTCCTGGTTTGAGCTACGTTTTGAACTTTCCAAGTTCCTGTTTCTTATTAATTTAAATCGCTACTGAGAGTCCAAAATAAAACGTCCGGTTCATGCATTCTTCAAATGCCAGTTACGAGGTTATGAGTAAACGTTTCCATTGGACAATTGGGCTTTTGTTTGGCATGTTTTAATAAAATGGTCATTGTTCCTTGTTTCAAAAGGATTGTCACTAACATGAGAGTCCAATTACAAGTTGGTTTCAGTGCTTTGAAGTGGGTTCTTCTTCAGCGCAGTTTCTGTGTCTGGTTCTGGTTGTCAGTGACTAACTCACATTTACGTACTTTGAATCCAACATTACATTTATTGCATCGCCCTAATTCCGTTCAATACAACCACACTAAAGAATGAAAAGGGAATTATTTAGCCTGACCCCATTTCAGGTAGAACTAGAACCGCTATGGCGCACACGGAAAACATGACAAAGACCTTAGCTACAAGATTAAGATTGATCCCGGAAAAAATCACCATAGGCGAGCAAACACCTTTTTATTTAAACAATAAAAAACACATTTTCGTTGACGTTGTTCGAGGAGATACTAAGACTGTTTGATATCGCACTCTGCAGTTAAGAGTCAAGGTGTGCCGTTGACCCGCATTACCTCAGGGGCCTTTGAACATTCCGTTGATTCAGGCGCCATACTCAAGAGGGTGATGGGGCACCAAAAGGTACAACCACGACTAGACTTGATATCTCCGTTTTTTGACGCTAGAGCGCCCGTATACCTCCCCTAAGAGCGCGCAAGAGCTCCAGCGGTGAATCGGAATGATATTTACCAATCTAATGCCTTCATGTTTTAGGGATCAGTTTGAGGTTTTTGGTGGCGATCGCTCCCTGAGCAAATAATTCACCTGTTCGGCGCTGGAATTAAGTTCGTGCTCTTTCTTGTTTTTGTTGACGGTGCAATTGGTATTAATGCACAGGAGTGAATGGATGGTCGCTGGCGCGTTATTGAGCAATCCAGGGGCGAAGGGACAAACCACGAAATGTCAGGTAAACAACGAATCAAGAGTACCACTTCAATATCTACGTCGCTTAACTTCGCCTAATTCGAAGAGTGTGTTTTCTTTGCCGTGGCAGTAAACTGCGGGCTGCTCTGTCAAGATATTCTGAAACGATGGTTCAACAATATCTTCTCCTTGTTGTGCTTTACCATCTGATACAGGATAAGCGCCTCTTGGAATAACACCTTGTGCTTCTTGAGGGAGCTATTATCTTGAATGTAAAGCCCCTTTTTCATATTACAGATATTGTTTTTAAATTGCAAAAACGCTGTATTCGTCAGAAAATCGCAATCGGACTATGCAAGGAGAAGAATGAAAGCAAATGTCGAATTTAATTTTCAATCCAGTTTCAATATTTATTCTGAGCTATTCGGTTTCATCTCGTAGCTTTTCTTGACGATGTTGTTTTGGCGTAAAACCACGGACTCCTATTAGAATTGTACAAAGGAGTCCCTCCGCGGGATAAATATTGAACGAAATCAACCCGTGGTAGAAGTGCACAGCTCAGCTTGATCCAAGCCTGACACACACCAAAAGTACCTTGAACCAAAACTGGTCCTTTCAATCGATTTATATTTATGTCCATGCCGTAACTTTAGTTTCAAATCGAGTAAACAACTGAGATACATATCCAATGGCCGAGTTAAAAAAAAAAATAATAACACAATGTGACCCTGGCGTAGATAGGCCGACACAAAATGCCAGGGCGGATCTACCCGATTTGAGATTGGCGCCAATTTTACGCAGCCGCTTCGGCACCACGCACATTGACCGTTGTGAGAAAGCAAAAAAGCAATAATCTGTGTCCCATACGGGGCATGAATGTTTTATCTTTAAAGCTGAAAACGTGACATTGTCTTGGTTTTTTGCTATTTTAATGGCATGTGTCGCTCTCCATATCGACTAAGCAAATAATGCCGTGAGAAGTGAAAATCAGTCTAGAAAACCGGTTGGTTTGTTTAGTTTATATCACATTTTTAATGACACAAACTGGGATTGGTAATTGGGGTGTAAGGTTCTGTTTTTGTCGATGTTTATAGGCTCCACCGGTACATCACGCACACCTAGATTGTCTGCCGATCATGAATGAATGAATGACTTTCATTTTACTTCCCTTGAGAATTTGAAGTCTGTTTGGATTCGGCAGCCCCACATTCTTAATGATTGCTCAATCTAGGTGAATAAATAGCACCGCCGCTTGCGACGAATTTAATGTCAAAGGGGGCGTGGTAACTCTGTCTTCGATCCTGATCAGATCACATACAGAGTTTCACCAAAAAATAGCTAGCTTTGGAGATGTATTCTAAAGGAATGTCACAAAAATCACTGCGAGGTTTTAACCGGAACATTTACTTATTCTGTACCGAAGTTTCATTGGTCCAAAATTCATATTTTAATATTTTCCCATCCAAAAAATATTATGTGCCCGAAACGACAAAAAAACAATCCAACGTGTCTGGACAATATACAGTCTGACCATACGACTGAAATGATGATGGGATTCCATGCTGCGTTCTACTCAATGTGTTAAAATCGGTCCGCTGTGCCGATTTTCAAAAGGTGTAATTTATCGATAAACTGAAATGTCATTACTGTTAGTAATTATTTGTTTGCCGACAAGGCTACCGTCAGGAGGTCACTTGTATATTAACCAGCATATGGGGTTTTCGGTGTTTCTGTTCTTGCTGTTCTTGTTTTCAAGGGAATAAACCTTCTGTTTGAAATGCTTCTCTTACAGCTAGTTGTATACAAGACAATGACATATGCAGTGGGTTCGGATGTACACTTACAACGGCTAATTTTAGTATATTTAGAATATATGCAAATTTGTTACTTATTTATTTGGGTTTTCCTTACTATTACTGTAATTTTTTAATTAATTTTAAAGGTTTCTAACTATCTTTTTTACATTTATGACTATTGTATTACTATTTATACTATTGTTGACATCCTAAATGGGATCTTTGTGTAAATGTTTTTGTTGTTTAAAGTTTTCCATTAATATTCTTGTTTATATGTTCTATGTGTTTATGCTTGTTCTCTACTCAGTCAAAAGGCTACACGAATTGCACCGGTGGGAACTTATAATTTTCTCTATCTATCACTTATGTTATACTTATTGTATCGGTATCAACGGACGTACAGACATTAACTAACTCTCTGGAACCAAAAGAAGATACAACCTAAGCTCCGTTCTGGTTAATGTATCAGGAATCGTCACACCGCTGTAATTTTACCAGACATAAATATGACCGAGAAGTAGTTAAACAGAGGTCATTTGGACCAATAATTTGTTACCCGTGACGTAACTAAACTCTGGGCTTGACTGAAACTACTAACACTAGAGCTATTGTATGTTTAAGATTTTGACATGCAAGCACCAATCTATCCGTAGTCTACACTAGTACTTTTATCTTGAAGTCATGAGATGTTACATTTCCGTGCCCAGGGTCGTGTGAATGCAGAAAATGTTAAAATTAAAATGTTTGAAAGTTTTCGAAGTGCAGGTTGTAAATACAATTAGTCTATTCATAAGCATTGATGATACAAACCATGCAACTTGAGATAGTTCATATGACGGGAAAACATTTAGATGCTGAACACATGTGGCGAAGCGAGGGTGTAATTTTTTCAAGTGATGATTTCGTTAATTTGCAAAGAGTTTGCGAGAGCGAAATTCAAGATACGGCCAAGAGGCTTGGTTGGGTTGATGACATTTTTATGGCATTGGTTTGAATGACTCAAAGACATCTGCATATTAACTCAAACCAATTTAGCCAACTTTCAATTAACTTAAACATGGAACTTTCACCTTTACTGAAGTAGACTTTTGAGTACAGGAGTATGCCATCTAACAAAGAGTATATAGCTCACTATTCCTCGTTATAACATTTTCTCAAATCTGTGCTGTGATTCCAATTTGTTTTAAAATTGAAAGCAGTTTTTTTTTATTAAGACATTGGAATGTTCGAATAACACGATGACGTACGAAACTTCATGTCTTTCGGATCGTCAATGTCTCGTTCAACATGTTATGTATTCGGGGAACATATGATGCAAAAAAAAATACATTTATGTATTATTTATTAATTTAACAAGTGCTCAACTCCATGAAAAAAAGGTTTTATCATGTTGAACCGAGAATTGTCAGTGATAAAAACTATTTAACTAACTAACTAACTAACTAACTGACTAACTGAATAAATAAACAAATAAATACAACAAATAAATAAATAAAAAACACAGAACTTAAAAGGGTATTATTCCTTTTATTGAGGTAAGTAGTGCATCTAAGGTGTCTGGTATTTGTTCGTAGCGGAAATGGTGTGTCACCGGAAACACACTGTTAGTATACTAAGAGCAATCTTGTTTTCTTATCTTTGTTTCTTCTTTTCTTTTCTTCTTCTGCTTCTTCTTCTTACTCCTTGATGGGGCTCATTTCCACGACATCATTAGGGAAAGAAAGAGAGAGATGAACAAGAAAAACATAATACGAAGAAATAAAAATAAAAATTAATTAGTTATTTCAATTAAAATTTTCATTGCGTTTGTGCTTGCGTCGAAATAGAGCTGTATATGCAATGTCAAAGAGGCGATACCTTCTTGATTTAAACTCGTTTTTGGTTTAACGACCTTCCCGAACCAACATTTTTAAATGTTGTCTTGTACGTCCAAAAAAGGCTATTATGCTAGCAGCATAAGGTATACGGGACGATGTAAATTCTACAGACACCTGTTCCCATTTACATTAACATACGACAATGGATTTACCTTGTAATACTCTTGGATAAAAACAAGTAAATGATACTCCCTTGTCAGATATTGACAGTGTAGATGATGTTGACTGTACCAGCGATAGGGCACATCGGCACACACGTCAGAACCACAGTCCTATGGAATTGTCTGCCAATTGATAGCAGAAGGATTGTATTAGAAGAAAATAAATTACACCCATGTATATACAAATATTTTGGTGTGTTTTTTTTTTTAAGTAATAAGGATCTGTTTTGACAAAAAGACGGGGGTTATTTGAAGTCTTCGGATTCCACCACCCAGAAAAATCCTTCCTGTCTATAGTTAAGGAAACAGTGCTTTGCTTGTATAATTACAAACAAAGAAGACATGACATGATGATATTCGTGTAGACTTTTATTGTTTCACCCTATCTTCAGTTCTGTAAAAAGTAGCATTTCAATTTGTTGTTGAATTTTCGAGAAACAAAATTAAAGGAACACAAGTGATAATTTAATCATTAATCACTAGTAATTTAAATGTGAAAAAATACTAAATGCAACTAAATGTCTTCACAATTGTTGTTAAACCCACACATCCCAATGTGTGTATCAGTCCTGAAAATCATTACAGGAAATCACCTTTACCCCCCCCCCCAAAAAAAAGAACAGAAAGAGTCCATAACATTAATTCATAACATAGCTGGTAGAGTGCTTGCACGTTCACCCGGAGGTCGTTGGTTAAAATTCTGCTGTAGTCAATTTACCCAGTGGTTTATTACTTGATATTAACAAACAACTGTGACAAGAAAACAAGCGAAATTATGTCTGTTGATTTATTACTGGGTCTTAATGGCATTGAGTCAGACGGATGAGTCGCAGCTGTATGTTTAATTAAAGCCAAATCTCTCCATCAGTGAGAATGTCATAGGGTCCTGTATGATTTTCAAGACACCTGTTATGGTATCCCCGTTCATCGTGGATTTGAGAGATTTAGTCTGTTCTCTCTTATCAGTGTGTTGTTGCAGTGT
Source organism: Pisaster brevispinus (assembly GCA_023634235.1). Classification (NCBI taxonomy): domain Eukaryota; kingdom Metazoa; phylum Echinodermata; class Asteroidea; order Forcipulatida; family Asteriidae; genus Pisaster; species Pisaster brevispinus. The sequence goes on along the minus strand of JAMKCF010000021.1, from coordinate 9,220,588 downwards.
TCTGATCATACCGCTTCATGTCTTATTATACACTTGTATTGAGGGAAGGTACATGAGGAACAACATCTTTTCGATATCCTAAAATAAAATTCCCGGTCATTTTCGGCAAACAAAAGGAGCCCATAAAAGCGATTTTGCCTCTTAGTTGAAAACGTCATTCAGTTTCACTTCGAGGGGTGCAAATTCAATTAGGAACAATTCAATTATAAGTCGCTCTTTTTAGCCATGCGAAATCGGCATTTAATTTAGCAAAGTGCAACTAGAGTTTTCAACCAATTGTTTTACTTTCGTTTTCGTTTTACGATAATTGATTTTGCAAATTGAGTGTTAACAAAATAACCTAGAAAAAATGCTCACCATGTATTTTTTCTTTTTTCTTTTTTATGAACTAGTTTATTTTTTTTTCTTTATGTTTCTTTGTTTCTTTCTTAACTGACATAACGTAGAGTAAGTAAAATATAAATACATCAGGCAATTTCAGGAACATAAACGTTTTCATTGTTTTTATGCGGCTATTGTTTTCATTATTGTCAATGCATGTTGTTTTAATAGCCATTTCTTCACAGATTCTGCAGTTTGTGGTTTTACTTCGACTGTAGAAGAATATTAAGAATGTGGTTCTTTAGGGGATATTTGGAGAGTCAATCCTTTCCAACATACTTTTATTAATTTCTAATCAACAGCGGCGGTCCAGACCAAATAATTTCGCAGGATGCTTACCACCATTACTATCTTTATAACAAGAAAGCTTTCGGAAAAAATGACTCAGTTTGTTTTCGGGATTATTCCCAAAGTAAGACCATACATTCATAAAGAACAGGTGACTCCATTGATTCCTCATTCACAATTTATTACAGACTGTAAACAAAATCTCAATTCTCCAATTCTTTTTTATTAGTACTATTTTTAAATTTGTATTGAGCTTACTCTGCTAATTATTACGGCTCACCTAGCACAATAAGTTTTGTCATATTCATATCCGGATGCTGTCGCCAATATATTTCTATTTAGTATTTCAGAAAGTCAGTTTCGTGACACACAAACCTAAAGTGCTTGGGAAGAGAACTGTTTTGAGTCATCTGAACAATTCTGTCCAGTGATTCATCTTGTGACAGCAATGTTCTACTTTCTCGGTTAAAATGATTCACACTTTGCATTCGTATGTAATATGAGTAACTTACAGACAACACTTATCGGGAATTGGACCCAGAATTGTTTAACGATTGAAGTAAACAACCATTTTGGAGGATTTCACACTGAACTGTCAGATTGTCCAGAAGAGTGTCACAATCACAACCTTAATCGTGCAGTTACATTCGTTCTATCGAGGTTGAAGTCAGACAATTATTTGTATTTCATCAGTGACTACCTACTGCCTTGATCGTGTGATTGCAAATTTGAGAAGTGTGGGGGTTGACTTAATTATGATTGTAGTACCGGTAGTTCATTAAAGCCAAGGCCATGGTGTAATGCTGCCGGTACTAAAGGCTTTTAACGATTTCGGGATAAACAACACGAGCTGGGTTAAAATAATGAGTAATACCATATGCACTTAATTAATAACATTGACAAAAACGATGGCCTATTATGTGTAAGCGGTTTTTTTTGTTTTGTTTTTTTTACTCCCCCTTCCCCCCCCCCTTTTTGGGGTCTCTTTTTAAAAATATTTTGTTTAAGTTGTTGTTGTTGTTGTTGATTGCTTTTTGTTTTTTGGGGGTTTTTTTGTTGTTTTTTTTCGTATGAGCTCAGAGAAATATAGTTTCGGTGGGTCTTCTACGTATTTCTGAAATTACGTATTAATGGGGGTGTGTGTGTCCTTCAGGTAAATGAGTGGTGGGGAGGAGGAATCGGGAGAGAGTGTAGTATAGATTGTCTTGTGGTAAAAGCTACATCTGCAGATGTTTTTCCCCCATAACTAGTATCGAACTTTCTCGAGTCATTGAAGAGCAAGTTAGAACAAACCTGTCCACCATTACACGATTTATGAGTTTCTGTTCTTCGAAAACAAAACATCAGTTTTAGACACACTCTTACGGGTCTGATAGCACACAATCCAACGTAGCGTTCTGACTGTCGTTTAAGCTGCCCATAATGCGTGTGTTTGCTTGCTTATCTTTTGAGTATTAGTTTTCACACTCTAACAAATTCTGGGACAGAACTTACCTGGATAAGGCTCTCTGTTGATCATGAGTCCAAAACAAACGTTTGACCTGGATTCATGGTCAAAGCGAATTGGCAAATGGGTTCCTGAACTGAGTGATAGCCCATTTGGAACTTTCTACGTCGTCAGTTTGGACACATGACGAGTATAATAACATACCATTTAACGGTCATTTTGGGGGGTTTGCATCGCACACAATGTTATTTATATCAAAGTGTACACTGACATGTTTTACCAAGAATTTTCGTTGGGTTGCAGTATTTTTAATTTCAATTGTTTAATCTTTATTTTTGATCTTAATCTAAATGCGTTTACCTTGAACAGACTGGCTCGGGCGGTTATCAAAACTTCCTTGCAAGACATTGTCAACTCGATGAACCATGAGTTATGTTCGTCACTTTGAGACCCCACTGAAGCATACGAAAACAATAGGCCTAAGGTAAGTAAACACAGCAAACCTTAACATTGTATCTGAAATTTGAATGACCTTGGACCCGGGATGAAGTTTGTGTTTGTCGAACACCAACAAAGATATTGAAAACTGCTCTTTTGGGATGAATCTTTTTTCCAGATTTTCTGCCAGTAATAATCTTGCATTGCTCACGTATATTGGTCAAAATATTATTTGTGCGTGCCATTGTTATTTTCATGCTGTTTTGCGAGACGGGTGTAACACTGTGGTGACAAGGACTAGGATATTGAAATGTGGAACGATATTCCGCCAGGCATTGTCTCTGTCGTCGCTCCAGACACAACTGTGATTTCTCGGAGTTAACTATAAAAGATAAATCGGAAAAGCCATGCGAAAGTCCTTCGCTAGATCCCCTTGTTTTCAGTCCCGGCGCTGATGGGCAGTGATATAGAACAGAAATTTAAAAGACCAATTAAGAAACCATCCTTGTGGCCAGCCAAACGAACAGAATACACCCCGATTAATTACCATTGCAGATTACTCCCCTTCGTGGCGAATATTTATTAGTTTTCTTGCCGGTATTATTTAGTAATCACCTGGCAGTTTCTCAATTTCCTGACAACCTCATTTAGACTCGATAGTTTTACCTTGGAAAGGAAGAAGACGTAAGTCCCCCTTGTCTTTCTGGTTCCGCTGACTTGCTCACCAGGCTCTGATAACCCATTGATTTGCTACGATTGGAATTGTCTTGGCATGTAAAAATCCCTGCATTTGCAAGTCTCCTTGAGTGTATTCATTAGCTTGTGTGGAGACGAACCCCCAGATAATTAAGGTGAAGTTAGCATTAGGTATTACGGCAAAGATTTGAGAAAAACGTGAGTTCGTTCTGTGTGTTTCTCGCTCTCGGGGAAATTAGATCTTCAAAAGAAGATTGGGAAGACCTACTTTTGACAAATTCAACAGGTGTTGATGACGTTGTTGAAAAAACTACCGTACCCGTTCCAGCCAAAACAAATGTACATGTAAGTCACAAGAATAACAAGAGAACCAATGCATTCCCAACCACCACAACACGTGCATCCAGTCTTATGTTATTTACCCTCTGTGGGAATTATTTCAACGTTCTTTGCAAAAAGAGGCAACTTCTATTCAAACAATGTCCATGATATCTTGGAATATGGTTTTATTTTTCAGAGGCGATCCCTTCAATGTTATTAAATTTTGCGAAAAGTGAACAATATATTAATACATGTATACATTATAAGGGGAATTCTCAGGGGGGGGGGAGAGAAAAAAAAAGCAAATTAAAACTGTTGCGGGCGTGTGTACTCTTTTGTATGAACACCACTCTTCTTAGGTCTAGACCGACAGTTTGTACAATTATGTACACACCTGTACAAATATAAAAGGAAGACGAAATCAAACACATTAATGCAAGAAAACACCACATTGTTCAGCAGCTGCACATTACTATTGTTGTTAGCGAGGTAAAGATACATACCGTTTTCCCCTGTCCCTGTAAGGGAAGACTGTTGACAGGGACCTCAGGTTGGCTGCATTTGCATCATCTGTCCCTAAGAAGCAGAGAAAGACATTCATAATGAACGTGTCTACATTTTTGTAAACAAGAGGCGCATACCCGTGTTATCCTCTCGGTAAGGGATGACGCAATGAACGTTATAACACTTACCGACATGATAGTGATTGGTATATTTCTGTAACGAGAGTCTCATACTTTTGTGCTTGGTAATTTGTCTGTAGTTTGTATTAGTTTCTAAACTTGATAGCGTAATGATGTTTTTTGCCATGCCTTTGTAAATCTTTTTGAGATGCATGGCTCTAGATGCGAAATTCCTGCACTGGCACCAGGGTTGGTCATGCTGGAACTGCTAAGTACTGTGGTGGTCATTGATACCGTTGAAACTGCTGTGATTTATGAATTAATTTTTTTAAAACAATGTTTCAATATGGTCCCTGAAGCCTGCATGCCCGTAGTTTTATTTATATCTATGCAATGACTCCCATACTTTATATTGATAGACCTGGGAAGGAGTCCGCTTTCCTTTGCTCTTCACTCATCTCGGCCATGTTACTTTTACAAAACTACGCAGACTGCAAGAACACCTAATATCTTGCTTAAACAAGTGCTATGAAAAGCCTGTCTTTCATGTTACTAAGCGGACCGAGTTAAGTCTCGCTTAATTGCAAACATTTCAGAAGCATTTGAATAGCTCGTACTGATTTAGAGATACAGCCTGTGGGTAAATAGAAAGTAGAACGTTAACGGTCTTGTATTTGGTGTGGGCCTATGGACACAGTGCAGTATTTAGTACTCTTTGTTTATGTAAGCAAGGCATCCTTGCCACATTAGGGCGGTCTCTTAAATGTGCAGTGCTTTAATACAGTGCGTAACATGTACACTAATCGGGCGTACAGCCGCACCCTGGCGGAGATTCATTAGTCTTTACAGTCTGGAGTATTGTAATGACATTAAGAGCCAGGGGAAATGGACATTAATCAAACACAATCAATGGGCCGCACATTAACGATCTGTTCGGTCTAATGACAATATAACATTCCATGGTTCAGCACAACTCGTTGTAATGGCGCGAAACTTATTAAATGTGGCTTGAAGATCGGTCATCCTATAAATGAGCAAATCGTTTCCAATTGGTTATTATTAACTGGTCCCATACATTTATATGGTTTTCATGTCGTAAACAACGGGTCACCAGTGGGTGTCCTGTTCTCTTCTAAATGTCTTCTTGTCTTTGAATTCAGTTTTGGCGGCTTGTTTTGTTTTCAACGTTTTCATCCATTCTTGATAATTGTATTTGTTATGATTTAATGTAGTTTTGTCTTCTTTTATCACGTTTGTCTTCGGAAATGAATGTCGAATCAAGTCGAGTTTTAATGACGTTACAGTCAATTTAGAACCTAAAATCCCATCTCTGGATAAGAATGAAATCTCTGCACGATGAGTCATCCTCGTAAATGATTGCAGATCATAGTCGGGAAAAACAGAATGGCTTTCAAGTTTCCTCGTGACTATTTTTAATATAATTTTGGGTTGAACAAAGACAAATTAACTAGAGCGCGACTTTAACCTGCAACCTCCGGACTAACGTTCTACCAACTGAGCATAACCTAATGTTGATGGTGTCCCTATTTTTTCAAAATCTTTGTTCGGGGTGCCAGTCAGAAGTCATTTAACCTGTAACTGCCATACAGCAGTAGTGGAGGGATCGCTGGGGATGTGACTTTTTATTTAAAACAATTACACAAATTGTTTCAGTAATTATTTGTACTCTCCTCTAATTTTAGACATGGAAATCAGAACAGTATAATACAAAATGAGACCAAGAACTTGTACGCGCATAGTGTTTACACTCTCCACTGAGAGACTGCTAGCATTAGCTTTCAATTCTAGTTGGTTTTTAAAAACCTGTTAATTGGTTGGTTCTTTCAGACCCTTACCGTGAGGCATCTACACGTGTTTTTCGTCCCATTTAAATCAGTGTAACCAAAGTGCGGCTTAATTTTAAAGGGCAAACAGTCTGGTGCATATTTTCTTCATGAAATTGAAATCTGTATGCATTATTTATTAATATCGCACACAGGGGACCTGTCTTAGATGGTGTCAGCATGATTAAGATTTATTGGGTGTTAGTTAAACGGGTGTCTTTTCTATCAGAGGGCTGTTAAAGAGCAAGCTGGGGGTTTTGGTCACAGACAGAAATAGTGTACAAGCAGCTTGGATTTAACTGTCACTGCTTGCAAACGGAACACTTCAAAGAGACATTTGTCTAGTATGTCTTCTACCGAATATTGTGATAATTGTAGTTACTGGTTCGTGTTTTTGGTCTTTCAGGAATTGTCTTCATTTTAGATGGAAATTATTGCTGTGGATGATTATGTCCTGGTATGAGTACCAACTGTAATGTTTAAGGTGTACCTGTTTCAATTAATGCATGTTTCCAATGAATGGATTTTACTATTAACAAGGCTAAACGTACTTTTGGTAAGGGGCCACAAAGAAGAAAATATACATGCTGACAAAAACCAGAGATGCTGAAGGGGTGAATTGGAATTCCTCTTAAGACGTTCTATGTTGTGGGGTGACGGAAAACAATTCAAAGAGATGCAGTGGTCCGGCCTTTCTTTATAAAAAAAAAATGTAAAAAAAAATTGAACAACGTACAAGGCGTGTGTACGTTTTTATGGTCATTGTAAGCATACTTCTGGATCTAGAATGAAAATTTGAATTGTTAAGACACAAAAAATGCAATCAGGGTGTGAGATTCGCGTTGGTATATCCGTTTCCTGCCCAAAATGGCTGAATCCAATCTAATATTAAACAAGAACAAGGCACGTCGAGAACTCATCACACTTTGAATCTCTCACGGACAGCATTATTTCTATTCACAATGTTTCATACATTGTCAGGTAATCCCTCAGGGAAAATGTGTCTTCCTTTCTTATTGGGACCTGAATGCAAAGTAAAAAAAAGTAAACCATCCTGAGCATGCTGACTTCACCAAAGGGTGCACTTAAATGTATCATACACATCGGTAGGTTTTTGGAAAAGTACATTCATTTCCAATATGGAGTAGTTCAGAGAACCACCGTCCATGCTATGGAAATGCAATCAAATTCAGAACGCATGCTTTCGATAAAACGACGGGTAGGGCCTAAGTGTTTGAGATTTTAAGGGGCTCATCCATGTGGATGTATTTTGCTTATTTTGAATGTATAACTAATGAAAATAGAACAGCAAAATAGTATTAGCTGTTGCAAACTGCTTACCAACCAAAAGGACCTATGATATAATGCAAAATTAAGAATTAGTGGGCTGACGTTTCGACCCTAGCAGAGTCTTTCTCGAAGGCTAAATGACAAGACTACAAACATAAATAATACCAGTATACCTGTTTATGTTTGTAGTCTTGTCATTTAGCCTTCGAGAAAGACTCTGCTACTCTGCCACTAACTATTTTGGGGGGAAATAGAACAGATAACAACGCCAATGACGTTACCACTAAACTATATAATGAACGATTGTTATCGAAGTAATGGCTTGTGAATTTCATGCAAAATTGTTTTGGGTACGAGAATCATTGGTGTCGTGGTAGATTGCTGTTGTCGGATTCGCACACCCTCCGTATTTAATAGCCCAGTTTTGACGACAGTGTCATCGCTTTTTTCGGGTGTAAAATCCATACTTCCCATTTGATTTAAACACAACATTCAAATAGGTGGTGGCTAGAAAGTTAGTTTTAATTTATTTCAAGTTTAATAATTTAGTTTTATCTTAAATCTTATCTTTTTTAGCCCCTATACCAAGAGAGGTCTTTAGCCTTGTTTGGGGTGGACAGGTATTTAACAAGTATTAACTACAAATAACACATTGTAAACAAACAGACAAACAAACGAAATGTTGAAATGACATTGGATATAAATTCATCATCCATCCTCAAAGTTGTGTGTACCACATTTGTTGCTCTTGTCTGAGCTATTTCCCCTAGCCTTATAAACATCTTTAATCGTTCCAAGGTTGAACTTATTCTCCTCCCTCCAGCCTCTATCCCTCGATCTCTTAACTGAAGGTATTCCCATGAGCTGGGGGTCTAAACCAAACCACCCCCGGTATTGGTCTGGAAACACCCAAAGTCTCGAAATGTATGGAATCAATTTACATGTCTTTTGAATAAGTTTCAGACGCTGCACTGACTGCGACCTGGCATCAGCACTACTCCCAACTTTACCTCGTTTTGTTGTCCGTTGCCTCCAGGGGTAACCCCGAAGAGTACGTTTTGTATCTTTTGTTCTCTTAGAGAGCAATATCATAAAAGTGATATCAAGGGATTTCCAAATGAACAGCTCTTTTTTTTTACACCAGTGATCTTGACTAACAACTGTGATGCATACTATCTGGTTACTACTGGGTGTGGGAATATTAAATTCAAGCAGGATTTTTTTTCTTTCTTTTTTCATTTTGCTGTTTTGGATGAGGGGAAGGGGGCGATTCTTTGATAACTTTGTTAAGGACTTGAACAAAGGACTTTTTCGTCCTTTCTCTTAGAAAGGGCGCATACAACGTTTGCCTGTAACACGACCCACCAAAGGTTTTTGTAGCTTAAAAAAGAAGAGGAAATCTCTGATAATTTGCCGAATGGTGTTTGTCTGTTTGCATGTTATTGGATCTCCTCTTGGAGGTTTGCATTAAGTCTCGCGAAATTTGCAAAGGAGGGTATTGATTGCATCTTCAACTTCTCCAATAATGAACCAATTCCATTCAGAATAGACCAAGATATGAGCGAAAAACCCCGAAAGTCCGGGAATTTGATGGGGCTTTATTACTGTTGGGCCGCGCGTTGCTGGGTTGCTTACTGTGTGCAGTAAACAAAACGTATTGCAGACGACTGGCATAGTTAAAGAACAAAACAAAAGCAAACAAACGAAAGCAAGTAAACACCCCAACACCCTAACAACCACACAAACAAACAGACAAAAAACAGCCCGTTTAACGGCTTTTGTCTAAATTACTCGACGCAGTCACACTATATTCATGTGTGGTATGGACACTATATCCAAACTGCTGTGGAGCCTCCAATGACAATACTATGAGGTCCTTTGAGTCACAAAGTCAATTTCCAAAAGTTTTAAAGTTGCCGCGACCGTGACAACCAACCAAAATCTGCCAACTTCGGCAACCTGCCTATTACTTACAGCACTTTAGAAGTCAATCACCACCAGCTTAACTAAGTCACAATGAGATACAGTTCAAAACACATTCAATTACATATTACATTTAAATGTTTCACATTTTTTTAAAATGGTTAATTCTAATTTGAATTATCAAAGGAAAAATATATAAATGTGAATAAAGACACAACACATGTCAAGAGTTTCACCGGCGCAAATACTATCATGACGATAGGAAGTTTTAACAAACTTCAGTTTGTTCACGTTACACGTCATGTGTTGAAGTTAAACGAAAGTCATTTTAGATAGTAAATATTGTTACATTCGTTTTCACGAGTTTTGACCAGACAAAGCAAGAAAACAATTCTCCCAGAAGGGATCAGCACTGGAAAACATTTTATGTCTTGATTTGATCTGACAAAAAATTCAACAACTTTTCTGTTGTCACCTGGTCCTTGTGTAAATCCTCATCAATCGCCGACAGTTCAAATGAAGAGACCAGGGGTGAAATGATATTATTACTAATCCCTCTTCGTCCCCCCAGTGGGACATAAGGCGGCAAATTATATTGATTTAGACCCACATTTCTGTGCCAGAGTGTAAAATGTAGGTGTGCTAATCGCCCATTTTAAACTTAACTCGACTAGCGTAGCTCAGGTTTCCCTGTTTTAATTTGTCCTGTTTAACGGCTGTATCTGATTGTACATGCAGTTAGAGCGGCTGGTTCTCCTGAGGTAGAATGACAACAAGAAAAGCCACAAATCAAAAGAACTGCACTGTTTTAGGAATCTTACTAGCTTTCTATCTTTCATCTCCAGTTACCTATTCTGCGAAGCTAACTGACGGCTAACAAAAACGGAAATTATATTATGGCTTAAATGTCCAGCTGAACCAATTCCGCTAATTTGGATAATGAGATGTGTAATACTTAAATGAACAAAGATGACTACATTAAAAACAAGTTAAATGATTTTGGACGCAAAACTTACACACAAATCTAATTAAATATTTGAATTCTTTCATAATTAGAAACACAATAGCATCTCTGAATTAAGGCACCCCAGCTGCGTACTTTTCTTTTCACTGGAACTTGAGTTTTTGCCCTTCCTTTTGGGGGACAAGTTGCTCCACACTGGTAGCCTGCAACAAAGTCACCGACAGTTTAGTAATGTCAATACTGGTGGAAATATCCAACGCATTATTTTGTTTCTCCCAAGAAACGTGTATTAAATTACTGTCTGTGCATTTATGTTCGGTACTGAAGTTTCCCCACCTCCCTCGAGAAAAAGTTACCCCCCCCCCCCCCACCCCGAATATCTAAGAGGCCCCAGCAATAAAGTCCCGGTAACAATCCAACAGTTTCGTGCACCAGTCTTTTGAATATGAAGAGGATTGTGTTACCGAACATCTCTTGTTTATCAAATAAGAAAAGTGATGGGTGGTCAGGACGTGCAAGTCTTAATTAGAATCCAGTTGGGTCAGGTTTCTCTCCCTGTTTACCAAAAGATTCATGAAACCGAAGTTCACAAAAGAGAATGTGCCGGATTTTGATTCAGTAGATGTAGGGGCGCTCAACCCTCCATGGAATTCGACAATCAGAACAAACACCCTTCGTTCCTTTTTTAGACTTAAAAAATAGAGTTAAAGAGTAGCGTGCCGTTTGTGGTTAATGGTATCTCACCACGCTTCTTTCAGTTATGTATATCCAGTTAAAATAATATTTAAAAAATCTAGAACTTATTTAGATTCAGGCATGATTATACCTTGACCCAAATGAAAAAAAAGTTACTAGTTTTCGGCAATATTTGTTCGGTTTAAGTTAACCGTTACTGCTACGTGACAACACAATATGCCACATGTCGTGACTGAGGATGTTTCAGACTAAAGACATCTTTATCAGCGGTTGTGTGGTGATTTTATTACGGTATATCTCCATAATAGGGATTGTCGAGAACTGACCAGCAATGTTTGAACCAATCAATGTAGCTAATGGACACCATCTTCAGCAGTATGGCATGGCCTATGTCCTAAATTTGATGTGTTTGCTCTTCTCAACTTTGTTGGTGAGGTTGGGGGGGGGGGGGGCAAGGATGGCGTCCCACCATCGATGGGAATATCGCATGAGGATGGGTTTCCAAACAGAAGAGGCTCTTGGCTTCATAACCAGACATGGTATTAATAAATACCAAGCTATTATCTTGTACCGAAAAGAAGATGCTCGGGTTGTTCTCAGTGTTGAACCTTTCAGTGGAAAGAAAGAGGTGTTCGTGCACGTATTGCACGAACACCTAAATAGACAGCGTACGTGCTGGTGAAACATTTGCAGTGTACATACCTCAACCTGTTTTTAGATCATCGGAATAGCCCGGCTCCGTGTCCGAGCTTTTAGTTTCATTCCATTTAGGCTGCGTATAATTTAAGGTGTGTGTGTGTGGGGGGGGGGGGGGGCAATAAGTCAACTGCACTTTTCAGTATATTCTATGTTCCAGCAACAGACGAGAACGTAACCTATCCTCCACAAAAATCAGTGCTCTTTCACTACTTATTGTTTCTCTAATGTGTCCCAGTTTCATTCACTGCATTTGAACTTCATATTGGTACATCTTTACTGATGTACAAAACCAATCATGTCCCGTCCAAAAATTTAATTTGTTTTCGTTAAGATCTGAGCAATTAGTATTCAAACCTGATCGGACTCGTTCTGCACATGATGCTTTACGAAACTAACAACCGGCATGTAGTGCCATCCGTACCCACTGCGATAGCTTTCAAACTGGCCTTGTGTCACCGGGCGATTTCGGTTAGTTCTAGAATGCAGATAGGAACTTGTCCCTTTAGCATCGGACCCGTCAGATCACAGAGCATGTATTGCTTATTCATCGCTGTATAACAAACCTAATGAAATTGAACTGTGCTAATAAGCGCATTATTCCCTCTCTTATTACATGCAAGCCAACTTCCTTCTTGCCTCCTCATCGTCGTTTCCGCCTTCCGTTCAGCGATATCATCTTGCACTTTCCCCCCTATCCAAAGCATTTCATCGATCCGAGTATTAAACTTACGTCTAACCCCAGACATGTTCCCTTTACGAGTACCGTGCAAGGTGAGGCCTCTGAGTGTAAGAACGTCTTATTTCCATTCTGGTGGTAACGCATGCAGCAGGATTTACAATAACGAGTCACGTCAGGCATTTCCCGTTGCTGGGTCGTTTGCGCGCCGCTGTTTTCATAAGGCACGGACCCCTAGTTGAATGTTTTCAGTCTCGATGACCGGTGGTACACCCCTCGGAGTGACACCGTGGAGGTGAGGTTACATGACTGCTCTTGAGAGCAAGGTTGGGGCAACCTCTTTTATCTTCGGTATCCCTAATGATAAATGGCTTACTCAGTAAGGCATGCTTTGATAATCGGAGCGGCATTTCCTCACCGTGCCGCTCTCTTCCTTCGTACCGAGAAAACATTTTTGGAACGCTTTCTGTCGGTATCTTCAGCCGGAAGACACTGGCAACAAGTTTATAATGTTATACCGTTGCAGAGACACTAACCAAAGGGAAATAGATTGTGTAAACGATTATACTCGGGAATTTGGCTGATGATGTGTGGTCACAGGGTCCAACGTGTATAAACTTCCTTGCTTAAGGTTTGATGTAGTACTTAAACTACGGTTTTTTTTTTTATTGAGGTATTTTTTTCTCTTCTGACTGCTGCTCTCGACGTTTGGATTCATGCAACTTTCCTCTGTACATTATGATAACTCTTAAGCCAGGTTCGTAATTCATAGTTACGTATGCGAATGCGGATCGAATATTGACGTCACAAATTCGTGACGACTACAGGGTTCTGACGTCAAAAATTGCTTGGCATTAGAATTGGAACCGGACTTAGGGCTTTCGCAACTCATTGCTTTGACCTGTGGCGATGGCCTTCGGTTGCAAAACCACTCAAAAAAAAACCTCCCAGAGGTCAGAATTGACACGGGTTCCGGGTACCGAGTCTGACCCACCTGACCCGGAAACTGGTTTCAAATGGGATTTCGCCTCAGATTCTGCGTCAGTTCGACATAGTGTTGGGTCATTTTACACGGATTCCTGGTCATACTGATCAATAAATGGGTCAGGCCTCATAGTACCCGGAATCTGGGGCAGTCCGGAATCTGGGGTCAATTCAGGGTCTCCTTCAAAAGATATCATGATGAATAGCAGGCTCCCTCGCAATGTGTACATTTCGGCTCTGCGTGGAATTTGCGCTCAAAACAAGAAATTTTAACATTGTAACCCCATTGACAAATATTCACTGGGTCTTTCTATAGACGGAAGTGGAGAGAACCAATCTAGGTAAGAGCTTGCAGTCCTCTTTCGAAAGAGAGTCATCTCACATCCGCTGGCAGAAATTCAATTTTTATTTATTTCCTTATAATGTCCAAAGCGATGCGAGACTTAAAGGGTTAATGTTAGCCGGAAGGTGAGCAAGATGACGATAAATATTTTTCATCAGTGACTTGTTGGACTAATGAAATCCCGTTCCTGATATTGAATCTACAGCTTGAGGGTAAACAAAAATAATGGGTAGGACTTTAGCGTTGATATCCATCTAAATCCTCGCTTAGAGGTCCAGTCTCAATATATGTATACCTAATACTGTTTAGTAACTGTAACGACAACCGGAGCTCTGCAGCGCCAAACTATTTCAGTTAATGTTCCACTCACTTGATAATGTTATTCTTATTTGGTTTCCGTTGGTTCATGAAGGGCGATGTAAGATTTGATTCCACCAGAGCAGAGTCCAGTTTATGCATGGAATAATCAGCATTTGACTAGTGTCAAAGCACTGGTCAGTTGGGCGTGTATAACAGATGCAGTCAGCCAAGTGCTGGGGGCATTTGCTGCTAGCCTTTGGGGAAATAGAAATGTATCGGTAGCATTGAGTGACCTGCAACTTGGGCCTATACATTAAAATACTTATTGTGCGGGAAGACTTGCCGTCGTTAATGAAATGAGTATTTGTGTTATGTGTAATTATTTTTTCAATGGAACGTGAGATACAAAATAGTGTCTTACATAATTATAGGTTATCATGTATAGGGTACCTGAGAGTTCAGTTGGTCAAATGATACGTAGTGTTTGTAAGTCATCTCTAACAATTTCACAAACTGATAGCAAACAAATATATACGCACTTTTTGTATCGAGTCATAACGGTATAAAGTTCAAAAGAGAGGAACACTCAACTCAAAGTTCACGTTGCTCGTTTGCATAATGCGTGACTTTACAAGAGCCTTGGCATTGACAAACGTGAATACTGAGCCGCTTTTTTTACGTTCGGCAATATGTAACAAAGTGGCACTCGGTGTACATTCTCACTCCACTCAGACGACCGAAGTCAAATTGCAAATGAGCAGCACTTACAGCCCAGCCGGTGTCTCCGTGATGCAGTGTTGATACAGCTACGGTTCGTTTGGTTCTGCGGAATCAGCAACGGAAAGACGGAGAAACCCGCTGCACAGGTTATGTTATAACACGCCGTGGTTTGGTCAAGCGTGCGTGGAACTCATCCGTTGCACTTCAGTGGAACGTCGTGGAATTGGATCCATCCTTGTGGCTCACTCCTCCGCACATAATCACTCCCCATCTCAAACAGAAAAACAACAACATAACATTAGCAGCAGCAACATCAGCAGCAGCAACAAGAACAACAACAACATCAACAACACAGGCACCCCAAAAACTGTTATCCTTCAACACCCACTATCGCGCACTTCATTCAAATATAAGATATACTATGAAGAAGCTGAAGAACGGATGTATAAGTTAACGTTACAGAATTAGTATTATATCGTGCTCATTATCAGAACCCGAGTTCAAGAAGTAATTATAAGAACAACGCCAGTGACTGTACTTTGTGCTTTTGAATCTGTCGATGTGTGATGTACAGTTTCTGTTTAGTTTTGGCATCTGGAAAGTCACATTTCCTCCAATGAACTAATCCGTCAATTAACATTCATTAAGTTTGCAGTGTCTCGCGTTTCTTGTTAAATCCCCAGCGAATAATGTTTGCATGACCCTAGGGGGAATGTGCGAGTTTGCCATCGAAACGAACGACCCGTTCAAATTAAGCGGTACTAAATTACACACTTTGGAGCTCTAACATGACCGCTCAAATTACTCCTGGCAGACTACTTTTAACCCCCCCCCCCCTCCCCATTCTCATTCATGATAAATATGCCAAAGGGGACGTACCATATAACGCTATGTGCGCGGGAGGTTATTATAATGGGATATATATTTTCAGTTGTTAATTAAAGCACCTACAGCAAGGGCATCAATTACCCATTGGGTCTGTGCCTTCAATCCATCATGGAAAATTACAAAATGGTTTGTTTTGTTTGAGGGGCACACCATACTTCATGTCCAGTTATAATACAGCTATCACCAGCATGTCAAAAAAATCATTAATGGGTGCTAATTTTAAGCCCAACAGATAAATTCGTCAGAAAGATATACAGGTTTTGTATGCTCCCTTGGCATCATTGAGTGAGACGATGGGACTTCATTCGCGGGTATATATTGCCAATTAAGGTGAGCGTAATTCAACTATGATATACAGCGCTCCCAATGGACACGGTTAATTAGAAAGCATCATTCAAAACAGCCCTGCTGACGATGAGATGGTCGTGTAATGGACCGATATCAATTCCTGTTCGTCTCCATATGGAACTATAATAAAACGGTGGGGCACACTGGGGAATGGGTTTGGACAAACTTGATAATGTATGATTGTTTTCTGGTGATTGAATGGAATGAAAGGTGGTGGATTTTTGGTAAAAAAGAAAAGAACAGCAAATATGTTTCACTTATACAATATTTTTGTAATGGTCAATGAGTGGTAATGTACGTTTAAATATATTTACGTTTAATTATACTTAAAGTTCCATACGTGATAATCGCAATGTATACTGTTAATGGTCATCAATTTCAGTATTGAACATATTGAACTCTAAAAGAATCAGATAACATTATGGACAACTTTTGTATTTAAGGCCGAGTGAGCAGAACAATGGACCTAATTTGGAAATCACAGCAGCAGCAGCAGCAGCAGCAGCAGCAGCAGCAGCAGCAGCAGCAACAACAACAACAACAACAACAACAACAACAACAACAACAACAACAACAACAACAACAACAACAACAACAACAACAACAACAACAACAACAACAACAACAACAACAACAACAACAACAACAACAACAACAGCAGCAGCAGCAGCAGCAGCAGCAGCAGCAGCAGCAGCAGCAGCAGCAGCAGCAGCAGCAACAACAACAACAACAACAACAACAACAACAACAACAACAACAACAACAACAACATCAACAGCAGCAGCAGCAGCAGCAGCAACAGCAGCAGCAGCAGCAACAACAACAACAACAACAACAACAACAACAACATCAACAGCAGCAGCAGCAGCAGCAGCAGCAACAGCAACAGCAACAGCAACAGCAACATCAACAACAGCCCTTACAACGTCGCTAATGACAGCAAGAACGACATATTTTACTATGTACAACAATAACTACATAAACAACACAAACAGCAACAAGAACAATGACGTCAATGACGACGATGACATTTATGACTGCAACGACAACGAAATCGACAACAATGGCAATGACGACTGCCATGAAATTGATGACAGTGCCGAAAGTGACAAAAGTCACGACAGCTATGACAATGATGATGGCACTGACAGCAACAACACCAATGATAACGATGGCAATCACAACAGCAACGACACTGACGACAGTGACAAATAAATCTACTGCAGGAACAGCAGCAACAACGACAACTTCGACAAAAGCCGCCGCAACAACCATGACAACAACAACAATAACAGCAACAACAACAACAACAACAAACAAACACAGCATTGTATTCTGAGTGCAGTTCTCCTAACCGTGGAGCCATTAGAGTTGCATTGAATTCATACAAAATTTACGCCGGTCGAAAACGTCAATCATTTCATGCCAACATACTTTTGAGAAGTGCATTTTAAGGTCGTATCGGTGACAGGTAAAAGTCGTACACAAATTCCTACGTGTGAAAATACGTTATTGCATTTCAACATTCACAGTTGCGTTTTTACACATATATCCCCACTTTCTTCGTTTGTTATTGTTTTTATATAATAAAAAAAAATCTAATGAATCAGAGCATTTTACCCAAAGTGTAAACTATATTTCTTTGAGGCGAAATCTGCTCAAGCCT
Organism: Pisaster brevispinus; assembly: GCA_023634235.1. Lineage (NCBI taxonomy): Eukaryota > Metazoa > Echinodermata > Asteroidea > Forcipulatida > Asteriidae > Pisaster > Pisaster brevispinus. The sequence continues at coordinate 9,203,053 of JAMKCF010000021.1, read as the reverse complement.
CCCGTTACACAAGGGGTGTCAGATAGCCATGAACTTTCCGGCTCTATAAAATGAAATCACACGTTTCAAATATCAGTGTCGCACCCAGTTTTGTTACACGAAGTAAAGCAACCTTATATCTTTTTAAGAACACCTACCGTAGCGTTGTTATTCATCTGTGCATTAGTGGACAGCAAAATCAAAAAACGAGGAAAATAGGAAATACCCAATCCAGAAAAGAAAGAAGAAGAAAAAGGCAGAAAAAAAGGAAAGCACTGGATATTTCTTGTTGACAATGTGTTGCACTGCACTTAATCTTGAACCTTATTTCGAAACAAAAATAAACACGCCAATCAATGGTAAAAAAGAAGTCTCGGGGTTCTGACGAACGTTACAAGGAAAAGCCGGATATCGCTTATAGCTTTCCTTAAATCGCGTTGATTCTCTACGAGTTCACATTCAATTACTGGAACACGAACAGGCTGATGATGACTTTGAATAATTATCATAAAGACTAACTATGCGCTTTGGGTTTCAAAATGAATATTCATTGAGAACAACTGGGTCATGCGGGAAGATGCATCAACAGACGCCAAGGTTTTTATCTAGAGCAAAAAGTGAGAATATAAATCAACTTAAGCACTCGGATTTACCCTCTTTCTTTTAACCCAGTTAAAAAACGGAAACATGGGGGCCCATTGGGATTAAAGTATGCATGCAATATTAAAGATGATGCATACAAGCAAGTCGGCGTATGCAGAAACTACAACTCAGTCGCTGTAACAGACTGAAGTCCAATGCACCAATGCATCTCCCTTCACAAAGAAACTCGAAGAGTTTTCAAGAAGTCGAAATAAAACAACCGCCGAGACCTGTGAACGTAAACGGAAACGAATTAGTTAACCATTGATGAGTTAGACAGACGATGTGCAACCGAATAAGTATAAATATACCTATAGGCCTGGCCTACATCAAGGCATTGATGCAGCGCGTAACGCCACTTTGAATATTTAAACCCGGAACATGGTCACTGATGGTTATTAACGAATATTCAAATCAAGAATGTTCGAATCCCTTTTCATGTTAGCTTAATGTTGGTATGTTTTGTTTGTTTACGGGCTTCAAAATCGAACCGAACCGAAGTGGAGCCGAAATCGAAGCCCGGGTTTAGTTCTGGTCTCACACCCACCTGCCGAGTGCACGTTCGTAGTTTTAACCGATGCAGTCAGATACAGTGTTCGAGTGTGGACATGGCATAACCTGGCCATTTTATACGTACACTTTCTGCAGCTACATGTTATGTTTCGTAAGAAATTGCAAAACCGAGGTGTTGCAGTTACCGGTACCTGTTAACACGAATAGAGTATAATATTGCTTGGATGTGTGTGTACACGTCAAGTCGCAATATGATCTTGAAATATAAGTACGTAATATTATCAACACGAATATCCGCCTCTTCTCAAAGGTACGAGACATGATTGGGAACTTTCATCACAACAGTTTATGCATAAAATGTAAACATTCGAAATCCGTCAAAATCACTGTCGCTTACCTCCATCTCAGAATTCAATAAAAACGCAATGAACGTTTAAAAATAATAAATAATTCATTGAATGAATTTTGAATATGCCCTTCATTAAAACACTGATGCATCCTCCCTGTTTTAAGCTCATGTAGTTTTCAACGACGACTAATTGAATTTTCGAATCAAGTTAGCTTTTGTGTCTAACATATTATTCCCCGTCACATTCCTTCTGTGCGAAATACGTCCCGTGTTGACCTGAAACGTTTATAACGACGAAGAAACAAAATCACTGAAAACCTACCCAAATGGTAGGGTTTGAAGGTGTGCTTGGTCAAAATGGTCTAATCACATCTTTGAGACCAAAAGCTTCTTGTGTATAATCATTGAAATGATTTTAATGCATGTATTCTTCTTCCAGTATCAATTTTTACACCTGCCAACTTTAAGAGAGGATCAAAGAAGTTGATTGAAAAAAGGGTGGGCAACAACAACAAAACATGCCGCTAGTGCTTCAAGAAAATTATTAAATCATGTAGATTTCAATGACGACTATATGCAATTTTGAAATCAAGTTAGCTTCGATGTCAAACATGTTCTATTTGATGTTCCTTTTAAATTTGACCAGTATCTAGTTCGAGGAAGAAAAGGTGACACTGAGTTAAGCGTGAAGGGTTCATTTAGGTTGGCGATTTATGGGTCCCCTCGAGGCCTGTAATTGGATAAATTGATAGCGATAACAGTTCTATTGTTTCGTCTGCCCATCTTGCTCAATCGAGACATGAAGATAAATGCCACAATTTGTACATAATGTAATTGTAAATTGTATGAAATGGGTTTGTGAGTGAGGCTGTTGCAATTTGCATTGTTCTTTCAAGTGAAATTAAGGGAGTCTGCATCTTTTGCAGGTGTGTTGAGCACGTTTGTAATATTGACCAATCTTAAAACGTGTCTTATTCAAGAAAACACGTAACCTGTGATTTACGGTTTGTTTTAAAAAAGAGGACGTCCCCTCCACCCAGTGCGCCTGCAAAAATATAAATTAAATAAATACAATAACAGTAATTTCTCAGTCTGATATGAACAGCCGCACAAAGCTGTTTGTTTGTTGGGTTTTTTGTTGGTTGGGGTGTAGTTGTTTTTATTAATTTTTGTTTTGTTTTTTGGGGGTGAATTTTTTTGTTCGTTTGTTTGTTGGGTTGTTTGGGTGTTTGTTTTTGTCTATCGGGGTGTTTGTTCGTTGGGGTGTTGGGGTGTTTGTTTGTTTGTTTGGGTGTCGGGGTGTTTGTTGGGGTGTTGGGGTGTTTGTTGGGGTGTTGGGGGTGTTTGTTTGTTTGTTTGTTTGTTTGTTTGTTTAGTTGGTTGGTTGGTTGTTTGTTTGTTTGGGTTGTTTTTGTTGATGTTTTTGCTTTGTTTTGTTTTTCTTCTCGTTTTGTCGTTTTGTCAATTGTTTTATTCCATTTTGAACTGACACTTAGGCTAATTGATGTGCTTGAACGTGTTTATCTCCGTTTGCAATTTTTATCAAGGAAATTTTGATCTTGAAGGCAACACCCTCATACGTACATTTTTTTCAATCATTACTTTGACTCAAATAACAATCAATGTTGAGCAACGGGATGTTGCTTCAACCAGTATTTAAAAGTGTCGAACATTTTTACTGACACCTTTATTTTATTTATTTATTATTATTTTTTTTATTCTTAATTTGTGTAACTGAATACCCAATACATATTTGCCATGACACTATATAAGTTGATTTAATATGTAAATAGTTCGGCAAGGGATTGTACTCTAAATCAAAGGAATCTTCTGCCAAAACTGCTTGAAAATAAGTTGAAGGAAGAATTTGTCCCGGCGGACAGTTTTCGAAGTGCCTTTTGACACATGTCCGACATTACCGATATTACACCGCCGCGCGGTGGTCGGCATCGCCCGCGGGGGAAATCTTCTCCCCGTCTCCTCTCACTCTCCATCTCTCTCTCTCTCTCTCTTTTTCCCCAAACCAAGGGCCTTACTCGTGCCTGGCCATCGCCCCCTTTTCTTGTTTTCAATTACTGCAAAGTGACAAGCACTGCACTTCATTTGCAATCGGCGTTCACATGCAGGGAAAATTTTGCGCATCAACATACCGAAGAACTGAAGTACTCCGTTGGCCTCACTGTGTACTACGGAAAAGTCTTAGACGCGGTTTACGGCGTTGTGCAGCTTGTCCGTGTAATTATTCGCGGGTCTTGTGTTTCCTTCCGTCTGGTAGTTTGATTCGCTTCATGGCAACCACCAGCGTCATCTTCGCTTTAAATAGCTGGATTCGGTTTCATGTATTTAGGTTGAACTCTTCAGTTCTATATAGCCGGCTCATCAGAACTAATGGACAGACACCGCATCGTCCGGTGATCGTAAAGAAAGGGAAACGGCGAGCACGTCTCTATTTGCATTACCCGTCTTGTACCCGATGGGACTCTTGCTGTCCATGTAGACTCTAGAATATCATTCCCAGAAAAGCTCTATCCAACAAATGAGAGTTGAATATAATCAAGTAAATTCAACTTGCAATCCTTTTAGCAAATACCTCTTTACATCAAAGCACGTACATTTTATATCAGCGGTGGTTGATATTCACGTAAATCACCCACATCACGAGCAAGTTACTTTCTAGTTTACGCTCGTCAAGCCACACGGGATTTGTCACTTTTCTCGCGGACTATAAACAAGTCAGTCTTTTGCTCCATTTATTGATGAGAATGTAGAGCAAACCTCTGCCCTTAATATTCAAGACAAGATTTTGTTGCCTTGAGTTTCTGGTTCCCATCGGAGACATGTGTAGCCTAAAGGTTCAGGAACACTCATGTTTCTTTCCGACACTCCAAGAACGTTGTCTTTGGGTATCTGAGTGTTCTTAGCTCTCGTTGAGCCTAAGAATTCCGTTGCCGTGGTTACTCTCTCCCAAAATTGCGCACACCTATCTCGGGAGACCAAGGAGAGTATTTAACCTGCCCCCAAGACTGAAGTAAGGCCGAGGTGCTTAACCAGTGTGTGTGAGGACACAAGATGGATGACATGGCCAAGGTTTGATTCCTTCGCACTTAAAGATCGACGATATCAGGGTCTGGAGAGGCTATACTCACACGGGGCTTGGGCATGAATGAGCAGCGACCTGCAAATAGGTTGTGAATGATAATGATGAATCAGGCTCCAGTCGTAAGTGGAGATAATTATATTTAAACAGCACAGGAGGTCTATAATATGTTTGTGATTAATTGCTGCTAATGGTCGTCTTCTGCAATAATCCAATCCATTGCCAAACATGCAACCTTCAAAAGCGTCTGTTGGCAACAAGCAAAACACATGTTGACACTAATGACGATATCATTATTCCAATTCCTTCCTGATTTCTCTAATTTGTGTCTTGGGAATGAGAGCTTCGCGGCTGAACTCTAAAAGGGGGACAAATCGAAAAAGCGGTCCGTAAAATTGTTTGGAAGGGTGAAAGGCTTTGTACAAATGTTAATGCACACTTCTGTTTCTGATAATATGAACATTTTCCTGTGCAAATTGACACACCACAAGGCAGAGTTTTAAAGTATTTTGCTTTATGTGTGATCACGTCCTGGTGAATTATTAACGACCCACAATTTTACACCGATTAGGAGTAAGTTTTCCCTCGATGAAAATAATTTTGACGTCTCGTTGAGTTCATTTCGCATACAAATATTGACATCAAATCAGCTGAATAATAAATTACCTTGGATACAGCTCATGCATGTGGATTTAAGGTGCATTTTGAAACTAAAATTACAGCATGAATATAAATGTGAAATAACTGATCACCTTCTGTTTCCATTCAACTAGATTTTGAAGATATCCTGTAAGCCTCGTTGTAAACGGTTTTCATTGTCGTGTTTCCCAAAGAACGGAACGACAAATATTACACCATGCGCAGAACGTTAATATAGGACCAGACTACTGTTTTACTTTAAGCCTTGCTTTGGTCACTTCAGAAAGCAGAAGTGAATGGCCAAACCATAGATTGTCGTACAATTCTAGTGTAATACTATCGTCAAGTAACATGTCTTTCCAGCATTGTTAAACTAGTTTGATCGTGACTTTTGTAATAATAAGAAACGAATCTATTTTCAGATTCCCCTCAACATGAACAAACGGGGTCATCTGCCTCCCCTAGATAAACTGCATGCACTTTAAGATGTGCCCGCCTCACTTGCTCCAAAAGGTGTCGGGCGGTTCACGAGTCGTGACGAGCTAATTACAAGCAAAACCACCAACCACATTAAGTTCTGTGTCACTGACTCTATTTAATGAGCTACCTGTCCAGTCGTGAAACAAGGCTTTGGAGGGAGAGTGATAATCGTTACGAGTGAATGTCAGATACTGCCCATTGTGTTGTTGACCGTGAATTCCACTGAAACACTTGCCCTCGCAAGGGAGGCCACTGGGAAATGCTGTTTCTTATTTAGTTATTTGAGGAGAAAAACGAAAAGTGAAAAAAGATTTCCTGAAAACTACTCAAAGGAGGGTTTAACGCATCAGAAGGGAGCATGTTCTGCATTTAACTAACTTCACCCCCCCCCCCCCCGCTGACTAAGGTAATTATGTTCCCATCCTCATCAAAATGTATCACTTTAGTTCGCCACTCACTGCCAAGAGAGTTGGTCGTAAATCGTCCTCATTTTCTTTCACCATTGACTCTCGCAAAATTGCCAATTAACACAATATGTTTATATATTTTATTTTGTATTTATTTTTAACTTCATTCGGGCAGCTCCGGATGGATGACGACTCGTCGTTCTTTGCGGTGCCAGCCATTTGGTAATTAGTGGGGTTTCGTGTGATTTAATGCGTGTTGAGTGGAACGGACAGTTCCACTTCGGACGTTTCGACCAATTCCTTTGAGAGGCGTCGTCAAAAAGGTCGATTTCTTCAGTGTGTTATAGTGTGTCTACCCGTTGACACCGTTGACTTATAACAACACGGGATCCGTTCTATTTCGTATACAAAACCAATGGGTGCGTTGCTATTCAAAAGTCATCAAAGAGTAGTCCTCGATTTACAGGATAAGCAATATATTATCTGGTTAAGAGTGCAGCTGTAGAAAAATAGACCCAGTTTCAGGGCAACGTCTTATGGTAAAACAGCAACATTTCTGTTTAACAAAATCGAAATGCTAACGCGCGAGGAATTAGAGCACACCAGATCCGTGAAAAGCCTTCACCAAACATCTATGCATTATGGTCTGAACACTGAACTGTTTTAGCTTGCCTGTTACTCCGTTTCGGGAGGCTACGTCGTAGAACCCGTTTTGCAGGACTTTCTAAAACAACAACCCTTGGCTACAGGCCTTAACTTGGCACCTCTTGCCCACTTGAAACTAAGTTCGCAAACTCTATGACTGCGACTCCTGGGCCGTGACATCCCCGGGCGGAGAAAATGGAGAATCCCCACACCTTCCCTTCAATGCAGGTGGTGAGATCAGCTAGAGAGAAGCTTAGTCCGCGCCTGCACCCCCGTCACTCCACAGCGACGGTTCCATCAGGCGACCGCACCTGAATTAGTTTAAACAAGGATGTCCTAATTACGGGATACAGCCTATGGGAGCTGTCACACTGACTCGACGAGTGCAGAAAATGTCAGGCTATGCAATGTCGCTAGTTACATCCAAAGGCAATACTTTCGTCATAACATGGATTGGAGATTTCCTTTCCTCTTCTTTTCTCCGTTCCCACCCCCCCTTCTTTTTTAAATAAAGAGCACAGTTTGTCAGATTGTAGCAATTTCCGTCAAGCGAGTTTACGGCTCAAGGGCCATTGTGAGTGAAAAAATAGAGGGTTCACTGGGGATTATCCACAAATGACAAACAACGTCATTTGAGCGTTTCATGTGGGCAGTTGGCTTTGTGTTTTTGGGGGAAATCTGTAGAAATCTAACTTTGAGTTATAGTCGACTGCAGCCAAACGGTTTAAGACTATGAATCCATACGTGAGGACCATACGAATGCAGTCGACGATTGTTTATAATATTGTTTTACTTTATTTATACTTGATATATATTCACCCCGAACAAAGATATTGACTAATAGGGAGAGCGCCAACATAGGGCTGGATAGCTCAGTTGGTAGAGCGCCGGTACGTTAATCCGGAGGTCGTTGTTTCAAGTCCCGCTCCAGTCAATTTTTCTTTGTTCAAACCCGAACTATTTAAATAAAATTTCCCAGTCAGTTTCCCTTGTGGTTCATGACTAGCTATATATATATAATATATAATATATAATATATAAGTAGCTAGTCATGAACCACAAGGGATATGTGATATTTTATTTTAATATTATGACCCTAGATACAAACTTGAAAAGGTCGGAAAATTTGGTGGTGATCGGATGCAGCATTAAAATGTTATGGGCAAAAAGTACAAAATGGCGAGGGCACATGACCCCCCCCCCCCCCCCGGTCCTGATAGGGTTCAGATAAAAATATGGTGTTTCAATTAGTTGTAACCATCATGAGTTATGTTGCGAGGCATTTTCATATTCACGTGTTTAAAGAAAAGAATGGTGGCCCATTGATACATCCCATTGTGGTGAGAATAAAACAAACATGAAAAAGTGACGGTGTATGGCGCTCAACTAGGAAGAACAATAGTCCAGGGAGCGGTGCAAGAACAGGCAATTAATTCGCTTGGTGTCGAGGGATGTTTGGATGTCAGAGATACCGCTGTGTTGTCTCCAGGATCCCAATTAAACTGGGCCATAGGGCATCCTTCACCTGCCACTGCTACTTCGTTTTAACAATGGCTACAACTGGGAAATTAACCACTTTTCTGTCTTGAAATAATAAGGCTGGATGTCAATTATTTAATTGAGTTGGAGCGCCGCGTCGGAGGCTATAACTAGGGGGTATCTTTTCCCAAAACAGACCACTTTGTGTTTCAAATGAGAATTACGTGGCGCTCTTTTACAATAAAATATGTACCATTTGCTTACCGTGTATCGATTGGTGATCGCATTTCTAAATGCCAACACTCGGAGGAGATTACAGGGCATCCTAACTTTTGAAAACACCTCGACAGTTTTGCTTTCGGGAGATGTGTGAGCAAAGTCAACTCCATTAAAGTGCAGAAAAGGGTAAAGGCTTTGAAGGCCACGGGCCGATTTCACTTTAGAGCCAACGAAGTGGACTTGTACTAAAATGAAAATTTTTTTCTTCTTTTTGTTGTTGCATAATCTTGGACTGCACGGCATGTAATTACACGGTAATTTAAGGTTGGACCGTGGGGATTTGGAGCCGCAAGGGGCTTCCAGGGTGTAGACTGTGGCCGATGTTTTCGAGATCGAAATGCGACAATCTGATCATAGCTGTGAAATGTATTTTAATGTTCGGTCATGAGATGTAGGTCGGGATCTTTTGTTGAAGATGGGGGGGGGGTGTAGACTACGGGGGGGGGGTATGCATGCATATGATTTCGGAAGATATTGTTGATGATGACAACCTTGTCATCAACACATTACCCCACATCAAATATGGATGATTCTACCCGTTACAGTGACTCGCTTTACCGACAGTGGGTCAAAATGTAGGCAAAGATTCTATGCATGGGTCTTTGATAGAAATAGAGTGTCAGGAAATGTCTCACCCAGCTTTCATTCAATCTTCTTTAGTGGAAGTTAAAGTAGTGGTGTCAAACCCCCCATACAGGGTACATATACAAGCTGGCAAGCCAGGAGATGCGATGAGATGAGCTATGGCACTGTATTAAAAATATAAATCCCATTTCTAACATCACCTACCAATTATTCTTACCACAACCCTCATCTAAAATCAAGTCTCAACCTGTGTTTTATATATTGATGTATATTGATGTGTAATTAGGGTCGTAACACTTAGTTCAGAAATAAATATTTTGAAATAATAAACTTCGAGTTAATGTAACATTACACCTGATGATTTCATCACTACTTTATTGCTACTTCACGTCGCGTCTATTACATAGTATTTATGCCAAATTAGTTTTAGACAAGTTCGAGAATACAACCTGTTTTTCGTAAAATAATGTTTTTACACGTACATTACACACTCTTTTCTCGTATGCTGTGTTGATGGAAAGTCGAGTTATACAATTTTTACGAATACTAAGTATTAAAAAAAAAAAATATATATATATATATATCCAATGAAATCGATGAGTGCCTTATGGTACGAAACAGTCTGTCCAGAAGAGAGATATGCCAGAGTTCGTTTAACTCATATTCTGAATTTATTACATATATATATATATATATATTATTATTGTTGGTTTTTACCCCTACACTGATGTGACATAATACATGGTGCATTCCACTTTGGTGGGATTCAAACCCATGTCTCCGCATTCTATTAAAATAAAGCAGATGACTTGACCCCCGGTAAGTCTGCTGCCACCAAGCGTCCCAAAAGTCCCATATTGACTCGTACTAAATAACACCATTTAAAAATATGAAAATTTAAAAAGAGGGGGGGGTAGATATTTGGATGGGGGAGCATGGGGAACAAGGCAATGGGACGGGGGAATAGGGCTCACAAGCAAATCAATAGACATTTATATAAAACAGAACAACAACCAAAAAGAATGCCTATGTTAGCAGGTCTTGTCGCTTTTCAGAAATGATTTAATGTATTTTATGTACAATACAATATAACACAAAAGAATACGATACAGATCTAGTTATTTCATAATTTGGAATATTGATACTGAGAAGTGTTTATCTCCAATTTGTATGATCTTCCAAGAAAACAAAGTATTAGGCCTACCTCCAAATTGTTTATTACCCATGTGCACTCACTAGGGCATTCAATGACAAATTATAACAATAATGGGTACTCTTTTATGTTTAGCTTGAGTTATTACAACGTATTATATGGTTGAACACTTGCAAATGACTTATTATAGTCTAGGCTAGATTTCAAAAAAGGGAACTTCAAGCGGGATTTTTGAGTAAAAGTTGGTAACATACCTAGCTTTATTTACGTTATTCCGGGGTGCTGAGTCCGAAAATGGTGGATACCAAACCTAATTTGTAGCCCTTGTCCTTGGAAATCACATTTAAAACTGCACAGAAAACCTAGCAGACGACAGTACTTACATGCAAATAATAGTCAGGTTCTGCTGAGTGCCATAAAGATTTTGTCAGGATACCATACTAGTCAGGTATCCTGTTACACCACCGCTATGTTGTTGTACTGTGTGTGTAGGTACCAGAGTGTAATTCACACATACACACCATGTATTTACCTTGCACTAACACAACAGCAAGTTGCAGTTGGAGCTGTCAAAGTGTGTTGAACAGATCTGCAATTAAATTGCACTGATAGAGGGACCAATAAGTGCTTCCAAGGTATTTTTGAAAGTATTTGAGTTAGTGTTTTGTTCTAATAAAGAGAAACTCATTAACTTTGAGCATAATCTTGGCTGATTCTCTGTTGTTAAAAGCACAAGACTGTGATCATCATCTATGTTATTATGTACACAATGTATACACGTACACTAGTTCCAGACAATGAAGCATACATTGTCCATAAACAGTGTGCTTGTTTCTATTCAATATTATGATGCAATGATAGTCTGGAGTACAAAATGTGGCAAATTGTCTTGCTAAACAAAAAGGTATAAATCAAAAGACTGTTAAAAATATTTGTAAAAGTGCACCAGATTCTTACTTTGTTCCTCCAGCAATATTGTATTGGAAAAAAGCAGCATGATTTTAACATTTTGAAAACGACTTCAAAAGAAGACTTTATATATTAACCGCAAGAAGTGAAAATTTAAAAATTGAAGTTTTTACTTTATCGTAAAAATTTACCCAGTTAATTTCCAAATAATTTCTGATAGTGTGAGGTTTGTGATTTAGATGACTCTGTAGATGTTATAGTATAGGGTTTCAGTTGTCAACAGTTGAAAAACAATTGACTTCCCAATCAAAGTGGATGCTTCAAAGGATGACATACACTGAAAGCAAAGCTTCCCTGCACTATGCTGTGTTGATGGCAATGCAGTGCATACATAAGCTAGCTGTTTCAACATCAATGATTAACTCCTAAGGAAATATGACGACCAAATCCGAAAATATTAGACAACAGAAACTTAAAGGGTCCTTCAAACATTAATTCTTTGTATAAACAACAGTGAAATTTAATGGAACATAAATTGGTGGTGGGGGGGGGGGGGGTGCACTTGAATAAACAAATGTAGCCTACTTGTGTAGTGTTTCATACAGTAGCGTGATTTCAGTGCCACAGTGAACACAATGTCCCAGGTACATTTCTCACATAATATGTATGAGCAGATTAATGGGAAAAACACAATTTGATTTTGGCAAATATCAGTTATAGAGTGCTTTGATCCTGGAGTCGATTCCATTTGAGTCATTTTTGTAATGTCATCATGTAACCACTGAATCTCCCCAAATGAAATTAATTCACATTAGCATTGTATGGCATTGTTTGTTTGTTTGATTGCTTATTCGTCTTCCTGTCAGTGATAATGCATGATAGTTTTTGTACAAAATGACATGATGACAATGGAACATGATTGTAGTTATTAAGTCATTATTCAATTGAAGTGCAATGTGTTGTGTACCATCGATTCCTTATTTTCCTTTATGGTAATGTCTCTTGAAGCACAGGGATAGTATCTTAATTACATCATAAATCATTTTTTTCTATACTATGGGTTATATTTAATGTGATATATTTTGTGACATCAAACTGAAGCACTTCAAAATGTCACTTGATTTTCACTCTCTAAATAAGTTTAACTTTTCTGACAAAAATGCACCTTGAATCAGTACCTACACTTAAATAACTTACTGTTTGGATCAAGTTATCCCAATACAAGGTCAAAACAAATGTCAAATGTCCCTCTTTCAGTGAAGCCTTTTCACAAATCTGGCCAAGTCTATAAGAGATTTTATGCTTATTTTAATTGAAATTTTATTTTCAACTTTATTTGACAGAACTCTGATCAAAAGTATTTTATCAGTGAGCTTTCAGATTGACAATAACATTGTAAAAGTAGAGGTTTCAAGTTAGAGTTGTGTAATTGTCCCTATATCATGTCAGATGCACAAAAAATAGAATGTTTAATTCAAATGCGAACTAAAGTCAATCATTTCACATTTGTTTCTACCAGGCAAGTGCTTTGTGGTGGCATTTCTCAATATCATCCCAAGAACCCACAGAATTGTAGCCCCTTTGACCCAGGAGTGACATCTTACATACTCTAAGGTAAGTGTAAAGCAGCTCAGTATGTTATAGGGAAGGTACGTGTATAATCATGAATTATTTTGGCATGGCTATCTTAGATAATTACCAGTTAAAGGTTTGATACAACAAACAGTTTTGACGAGTCTGTGCACTTTTATTTGGTTGCAGCAGTTATAAACTTACCCAAGAGTGTGTAAGTCAACAATACTTTTTTTATTGAGGTGTGGTTGTAATACAAAGTTCATAATAAGTGAGCTGTCATAATTGACAATATCAGGCCTCGAAATAACCCAAGGCGCCAACAGCAATTGCTGTGGTGCCCTGTGCTTTTGCAGCGGTGCCCTTTGCAAAGTTCCAATACAAATTTACAATTTCCTCATAGAGTGCCCCTTACCAGAGGAAAATTGCTGTACCCCTTCAAGAGCGAAGTTCAAGGCCTGCAATATCTTTTTTGTTGGTTTTTTGGAGTGAAGGTACCATGCACCATTGATTCTGGAAAGAGCTAATGCTTGTTCATCCTCTAGCCTTAAATAAACAAACCATAAACATCACCACAAAAATTATGACCTGTTTTGGATTTTATGCCTGTTCATAAGGGATTCTTTGTTTTGTTTGCATCATTCAAAATTAGTAATGTAGCTTTAGTGGTCTTCAAATTTTATTAAACTTTTACAGCTTCTCAGACGGAACTATTTGTGCAGAGGTTTCTAATAAACCTGATGCACATGACATCATTTTGAGTAGGGCGCCCTCGTCAAGAGGTTAAAAAAAGGTTACTCACTGGGTCATCCTCTGCGCTGCGCGTAAAAGATTTGAAATTTCCATTGTTTCGTCATCAATGACTAACTCCTAAGGAAATATGACGACCGAAGCCAAAATTATTATACAACAGAAACTTAAGGGTCCTTCAAAACATTAATTCTTTGTATAAACAACAGTAAAATTTAAGGGAACATAAATTGGTGGGGTTTTTTTTGCACTTGAATAAACAAGTGTGGCCTATTTGTGTAGTCTTTTATACAGTAGCATGATTTCAGTGCCACGGTGAACACACCATCCCTGGTACATTTCTCACATAACAAGTTTCATGAGCAGATTAATGGGGAAAACGCAAATTGATTTTGGGAGATATCAGCTTTAGAGTGCTTTGATCCTGGAGTCGATTCCATTTGAGTAATTTTTGTAATGTCATCATGTAACCGACTCTCCAAAGGAAATTAATTCACATTAGCATTGTGTGGTATTGTTTGTTTGTTTGCTTGCTTATCCATTTTCCTGTCGGTGATAATGCATGATAGTTTTTGTACAAAATGACCTTATGACAATGGAACATGAGTGTTGTTATTAAGTCATTATTCAATTGAAGTGCAACGTGTTGTGTACCATCGATTCCTTATTTTCTTTTATGGTAATATCTCTTTAAATAAAGGGAAAGTATCTAAATTACATCATAAATCTTTTTTTTCTATACTATGGGTTATTTTTAATGTGATATATTTTGTGACATCAAACTGAAGCACCTCAAAATGTTACTTGATTTTTACTCTCTAAATATCGTCAGCGTTTTCACGAAGTAGCACGCACTGCTATACCAGCAAAAAATTACAATCAGAGAAAACGGCCTCTGAAGTTGAACATTTTTTAGAAACCCATGGGTTTCTCCTCCAAAACTTCAAAGTATTTCCATTTAAATTTCTCAATGTAGATACTTGATGACTTGAACTTAAAAATTAATCTTATTTTGACTCATTTGCATAATTAATTAAGAAGCTAGACACGAGAGAAGTTCCGTGCTACTTCGTGAAACCAAAAAAGTGCGAAATATGTCTTTTTGCATTTTCACGAAGTAGCACGCGCCTATACTACAACACAGCATTTTGTGATACTTCGTGAAAACTAGGTCAGCGCGCGCGCGCTCACACAAGTTGCCTGCTACTTCGTGAAAACGTATTTACCTCACTTTGACTTGAGTGCGTGCCGTGCATTACAATGGTAAACAGAAGCTGGGTGTTACTTCGTGAAAACAAAAAATGCCACAATTGTGCAAAAGCTGAAAACACTCATTAGCTTAATTAAAAAAGTAAAGCTGTCTGAGCTTTGAAACTTCATGGAATTGTAGGCCTTCATGCATTATCAACAGAAATGTAAAAAAATTAAAATGTAAAAAAAAAATCCTTAAGCACGTAGCGTGCAACTTCGTGGTGTCACTGACGATATGTTTAACTTTTCTGACAAAAATGCACCTTGAATCAGTATCTACACTTTATTATTTAAAAAGTTGCATCCCCTTAAGGTGATCCCGTGGCTGCCGCTTCCCAGGTTGTATCGTATACTTGGGTGTGATCCCTGGCTACACGGCAGCTAACGGTTGAATGGCTTCTCACTGGCACCCCGAACAAAGATATTGACTAATAGGGAGACCGCCAACATAGGGCTGGATAGCTCAGTTGGTAGAGCGCCGGTACGTTAATCCGGAGGTCGTTGGTTCAAGTCCCGCTCCAGTCAATTTTGTCTTTGTTCAAACCCAAATTAATAAAAAAATACCCAGTCAGTTTCCCGTGTGGTTTATTACTTGATACACTTACAAAAAATTACAGTTTGGATCCAGAGTTATCCCAATACAAGGTCAAAACAAATGTTAAATGTGTCTTTTTCAGTGACATCAAGTAGAGATGTGTTTTGCATAATTTGTGTTTTAAGTTAAATTTATTTAATTTGTTGTTAAGACACCTTCTCAAAATTTGGCTTTGTATCCTCAACTTTTGGATTCAGCGGCCCAAAGTAGGTTAGTTTGATGGGTTACCAACTTTTAATCAAAAATGCCGCTTACCCCCTTAAATAGAGGCCTTTTCACAAATCTGGCCAAGTCTATAAGGGATTTTCTGCATATTCCTTAATGCTTATTTTAATTTTAATTTTATTTTCAACTTTATTTGACACAACTCTGATCAAAAGTATTTTATCAGTTAGCTTTCAGATTGACAATAACATTGTAAAAGTAGAGGTTTCAAGTTAGAGTTGTGTAATTGTCCCTATATCATGTCAGATGCACAAAAAATAGAATGTTTAATTCAAATGCGTACTAAAGTCTATCATTTCACATTTGTTTCTACCAGGCAAGTGCTTTGTGGTGGCATTTCTCAATATCATCCCAAGAACCCACAGAATTGTAGCCCCTTTGACCCAGGAGTGACATCTTACATACTCTAAGGTAAGTGTAAAGCAGCTCAGTATGTTATAGGGAAGGTACGTGTATAATCATGAATTATTTTGGCATGGCTATCTTAGATAATTACCAGTTAAAGGTTTGATACAACAAACAGTTTTGACGAGTCTGTGCACTTTTATTTGGTTGCAGCAGTTATAAACTTACCCAAGAGTGTGTAAGTCAACAATACTTTTTTTATTGAGGTGTGGTTGTAATACAAAGTTCATAATAAGTGAGCTGTCATAATTGACAATATCAGGCCTCGAAATAACCCACGGCGCCAACAGCAATTGCTGTGGTGCCCTGTGCTTTTGCAGCGGTGCCCTTTGCAAAGTTCCAATACAAATTTACAATTTCCTCATAGAGTGCCCCTTACCAGAGGAAAATTGCTGTACCCCTTCAAGAGCGAAGTTCAAGGCCTGCAATATCTTTTTTGTTGGGTTTTTGGAGTGAAGGTACCATGCACCATTGAATCTGAAAAGAGTTAATGCTTGTTCATCCTCTAGCCTTAAATAAACACACCATACAAATACAAGTTGATTAACTTATCACTGTATTGTGGAAACATCATCACAAAAATTATGACCTGTTTTGGATTTTATGCATGTTCATAAAGGATTCTTCTTTTTCTTTTGCATCAATCAAAATTAGTAAATGTAGCTTTATTGATCTTCAAATTTTATTGTCTTAACTTTTACAGCTTCTCAGACGGATGCAGAGGTTTCTAATAAACCTTATGCACATGACATTATTTTGAGTAGGGCGCCCTCTGCAAGAGGTTAAGACAAGAATTTTCATTGGGTCATCCTCTGAACTGCGCATAAAAGATTTGCAATTTCCATTGTTTCATCATCAATGACTAACTCCCAAGGAAATATGACGACCAAATCCAAAATTATTTTACAACAGAAACTTAAAGGGTCCTTCAAAACATTAATTCATTGTATAAACAACAGTGAAATTTAAGGGAACATAAATTGGTGTTTTTGGGGTTTTTTTGCACTCTAATAAACAAATGTGACCTATTTGTGTAGTGTTTCATACAGTAGCGTGATTTCAGTGCCACAGTGAACACACCATCCCTGGTACATTTCTCACATAACAAGTTTTATGAGCAGATTAATGGGGAAAACGCAATTTGATTTTGGGAGATGTCAACTATAGAGTGCTTTGATCCTGGAGTCGATTCCATTTGAGTTATTTTTGTAATGTCATCATGTAACCACCGAATCTCCCCAAATGAAATTAATTCACATTAGCAATGTGTGGCATTGTTTGATTGTTTGTTTGCTTATCCATTTTCCTGTCAGTGATAATGCATGATAGTTTTTGTACAAAATGACCTGAACGCAATGGAACATGATTGTTTTAAGTCATTATTCAATTGAAGTGCAATGTGTTGTGTACCATCGATTCCTTAATTTCGTTTATGGTAATATCTCTTTAAATAAAGGGAAAGTATCTTAATTACATTATAAATCATTTTTCTACACTATGGGCTATTTTTAATGTGATATATTTTGTGACAATGAACTGAAGCATTTCAAAATGTTACTTGATTTTCACTCTCTAAATAAGTTTAACTTTTCTGGCAAAAATGCACCTTGAATCAGTACCTACACTTTATTATTTAAAAAGTCGCATCCCCTTAAGGTGATCCCGTGGCTGCCGCTTCCCAGGTTGTATCGTAAACTTGGGTGTGATCCCTGGCTAATTGGTAGTTAACGGTTGTATGGCTTTTGACTGGCACCCTCGAACAAAGATATTGACTAATGGGGAGATCGCCAACATAAATGCAGGGCTGGATAGCTCAGTTGGTAGAGCGCCGGTACGTTAATCCGGAGATCGTTAGTTCAAGTCCCTCTCCAGTCAATTTTTCTTTGTTCAAACCCAAATTAATAGAAAAACACCCAGTCAGTTTCCCTTGTGATTTATTACTTGATACACTTAAATAACTTACAGTTTGGATCAAGTTATCCCAATACAAGGTCCAAACAAATGTTAAATGTCCCTTTTTCAGTGACATCAAGTAGAGATGTGTTTTGCATAATTTGTGTTTTTAGTTAAATTTATTTAATTTGTCGTTAAGACACCTTCTCAAAATTTGGCTTTGTATCCTCGACTTTTGGATTCAACACCCCAAAGTAAGTTAGATGTGTTACCAACTTTTACTCAAAAACGCCACTTACCCCCTTAAATAGAGGCCTTTTCACAAATCTGGCCAAGTCTTTAAGGGATTTTCTGCATATTCCTTAATGCTTATTTTAATCGAAATTTTATTTTCAACTTTATTTGACAGAACTCTGATCTAAAGTATTTTATCAGTGAGCTTTCAGATTGACAATAACATTGTAAAAGTAGAGGTTTCAAGTTAGAGTTGTGAAATTGTCCCTATACCATGTCAGATGCACAAAATAGAATGTTTAATTCAAATGCGTACTAAAGTCTATCATTTCACATTTTTTTCCACCAGGCAAGTGCTTTGTGGTGGCATTTCTCAATATCATCCCAAGAACCCACAGAATTGTAGCCCCTTTGACCCAGGAGTGACATCTTACATACTCTAAGGTAAGTGTAAAACAGCTCAGTATGTTATAGGGTAGGTATAATCATGAATTATTTTGGCATGGCTATTTCAGATGTTAATTACCAATTAAAGGTTGATACAAAATTGTATTTGGAAGTGTCTGTGCACTTGGTTGCAGCAGTTATAAACTTACCTTAGAGTATGTAAGTCAACAATAATTTTTTATTGTGGTGTGGTTGTAATACAAAGTTCATAATAAGTGAGCTGTCATAATTGACAATATCAGGCCTCGAAATAACCCACGGCGCCAACAGCAATTGCTGTGGTGCCCTGTGGCTTTTTTGCTGTGGGCTCTTTGCAAAGTTCCAATACAAATTTACAATTTCCTCATAGAGTGCCCCTTACCAGAGGAAAATTGCTGTGCCCCTTCAAGAGTGAAGTTCAAGGCCTGCAATATCTTTTTTGTTGGGTTTTTTGAGTGAAGGTACCATGCATCATTGAATCTGGAACGAGTTAATGCTTGTTCATCCTCTAGCCTTAAATAAACACACCATACAAATACAAGTTGATTTACTTATCACTGTATTGTGGAAACATCACCACAAAAATTATGACCTGTTTTGGATTTTATTTTAAGGGAATATTTGTTTTGATTGCATCAATCAAAAATTAGTAAATGTAGCTTTAGTGGTCTTCAAATTTGATTGTCTTAACTTTTACAGCTTCTTAGACGGAACTATTTATGCAGAGGTATCTCATGAACCTGATGCACATGACATCATTTTGAGTAGGACCCCCTCTGCGAGAGGTTAATAAAAGGTTACTCACTGGGTCATCCTTTGCGCTGCGCAGAAAAGATTTGAAATTTCCATTGTTTCATCATCATTTTACCTCTGAGATGTCGGTTTGATGACGTCGGTGCATAAGGTCAATACAAACCTCAAATAGAGTGAGATGTTAGACATTGACACTGTAGTATTGTGAGTGGAAGTTCAAAATTAGATATATTTAATCGACCCACATATCTTTAAATTAAACCTGTGCTTTAATATATATCATTTTATTCCATGTAGGCTCCTAGTTGTGCTGATACTTTCCAAGATGTCATCCCATGCACCAAGCAGATTGTTAGCATCTACAACTCAGTGTGTCCATCTTACATACTCTAAGGTAAGTTTATAATATTCCAGTGTGTTCAATGGGAAGGTATGAACTCTTTGACATGGGATATGTTAAATGATGACTTACCTTAAAAGCTTGCACTCTATCATCTAGGGTAAACTTGGGTGTGATCCCTGGCTACACAGAAGCTAATATCTGAATGGCTTCTGACTGGCACCTCAAACAAAAAGATACTGACAAAATAGGGAGACCGCCAACTAAGAGCTGGATACCTCAGTTGGTACAGCGCCGGCTAGTTAAACCAGAGGTTCACATCTAGCTCTGGTAGTTTGTTTTCTTTGTTCAACCCGTAATTATTCAAAATTTAGTCAGATTCCCTCGTGGTTTATAACCTTGGTATTTGAACTTGTGTGTGATTCCTGGCTACACGGCAGTTAACGGTTGAATGGCTTCTGACTGGCACCCTGAACAAAGATATTGACGAAATAGGGAGACCGCCAACATAAGGGCAGATTGCTCAATTGGTAGAGCGTCAACATGTTAAACAGGAGGTTTTAGGTTCAAATCCCACTCCTGTCAATTTTTCTTTGTTCAACCCTAAATTATTAAAATTTTACCCAGTCAGTAAATGTCACTGTTTAGTCACTGTTTTTTTTTATGTTGTGCATGTTCCTGAGCCCTTTTTTTTTTTTTTAGCAATCAAAATAAGTACAGGAAGTTCGTGTAAATGTCATTTTTATTTCTTTAAATTTTGTCAGTATGCTACTTCAGACATAGATGTATTTCCCGAATAAAGCTTGGGTTCAGATTCAAACTTCACGTTGACTGTCTTTTGTGTACAGGTGATTGGGGGGGGGGGGGGGTAGTCTAATCTAGACCTTAGTAACTGTATAAAAATTTGTGTGGATCAACTTTGAACTGTTGTCTATCATTTTTTTTACCACCAGGTTCAAACACTGTGCTGGCACCTCCCAAATTGTCATTCCATGCACCAAGTAGATTGCGCCTATAAAATCAGTGTGTCCATCTCACTGGTAGGTAAGTTTATAGTACTTGATTTTATGTTGTATAGATGTAAACAAGAATTCCTTTGACGTGGTCTTTGTTAGATAATAATTTCCACTTCAAGGTGTGGTAAATTGTTTTTTGGATGAGCATCATCTAGCTTTTAATAAACACACCATAAACAAATATCAATCTGATAAATTGTTGTTAACTTATCACTGCATAATGAAATCAAATGAATCACTTAGAGAGTACTCAGTTTGATTGCAGCAGTCATAATAAGCAGAGGTAGTGTAGTGATATTGCAATTTGATTTTCTCAACTTTGGCAATACTTCAGGACTTCAAACTAATTCCAGTACAGAGAGTTGGTTCTAATACAAACTTCATAACCAGTAAGCTTCAGATTGACATCATTTTGGTAATAGTATACAGGTGCTTGCAGTGATCCAAAACCGATTTTGTATAAACAAAATCAGTTGTCTAAATCAATCATGTTTTCCCACTCAGGTTCATAGTTTGATATCACCCCATTCACCAGGCAGATTGCTGGAATTGCAACTTGGTGTGTCCATCTTACACACTCTAAGGTAAGTTTATGATGTCATGAATTCCTTTGGCATGGATTTTGTAAGATGATAATTTACTCCTATAAAGGTTTGGTATATCATTTATTATTGGAATTCAAGTTAATACATTTTCTTCATCATGTTTTTAATAGACATACCAAACCACAAAGCTGGATAAAAGTTTTACTCAATTGATAAATTGCTAGTGAAAACAATACAAAAAATATGTTATGATCTGTTAAGGTTTTTGTGATGTTCAACAGTTTGGTTGCAGCAGTCAAAATAATCAGGTAGTTTTTGTTGTATTATAATGTTATTTTCTCAGAACAAAACTTCGGAGAGGTGCAGGGGGTGGTGGTAGCCCCCCCCCACCCCTCACTTGGAACGCTTTCCCCACTCCCCCCTCCCCCGGACATAAATGAGTTATTTTTAAGTAACTTCAAGCTCTAAAAAAACATTATACAACCAACCTGAATATTGTGTTCGCTTTTTACTTGTAAGTGAAGACAGACAAAAACCTTTTCATGATATGTACATGTGTAAGGGTTTTCATGTAGAGTTGTGTGTGAGTGTTTTGCTAGTTAGGTGTTCGTGCAACATGTGCACGAACACCTCTTGTTATTGTTCTGTTTCTTTTATTTCTTCTCCATCTTCTTCTTCTTCTTCTTCTTCTTCTTCTTCTTCTTCTTCTTCTTCTTCTTCTTCCACGGAACTCTTCTCTACAGCATAACTCAAGATTGAAACTGAATTGAACCTTGAAACTTATCAGACAATTGAACCTTAATACGAAGACGGCACAGAATTGATGACGTCATGATGGTGTCATCAGGTGTCGAATTACAAGGTTTTCAAAGTTGAAAACTGACCATTTGCTATTCGCTGTATCTTCGTGAATTTTAAAGCTATGATGCTCATAATTGGGCATCTGATAGATCAATACTTCGGCAACATTTGAAAAGTTAATGTCAAAATCGTATGACCTTTACTTCCGGTCGTACCGAAAGGTCAAAGTCTGCCTTTGTGTTTTTTTCGTAAAAAAAATCAATTTTTGGTCATAACTCAAGATTGAAATTGAATTTAACATTGAAACTCATCAGACATCTGAACCTCATTATCAAGACCACACAAACTTGATGATGTCATGATGACGTCATTGGGTATTGAATTACAATAAATCAAAGTTTATTGTTTTTAAAAAGATCATAACTCATGAACCACATGTTGGATTTGGACAATCCACATATCATCGGACAGGTCGATAAAAGATCAACAAATGCTACACAGAATGTGACCCCATTTGACCTTGACTTTTGGTTCAAACCGGAAGTTGAAAAATTTCAAAAATTCTGATCTCAAAAACAACATAATAATTCAACAAAAATTTTGCACCACGTTATAGATGAGTTCTCCTGCTCAAACTTTTGCACAGAGATGATAACATTTAAACCTGTGCATCGGGTCGAAAATGGACGTCAAAGCGCACGTGTCTGTTGAACCATGTTGTATGACAACACACTATAGTGTAGACTACACTTCAATACAATGTATGTCAAACCTGTACCAGCCACGCACGTGTACAGTGCACATGTAATTAAAGGGACACGTTGCCTTGGATCGAAAGAGTTGGTCTATGCAAACGGTTACAAACGCTTTTTTAGACCAACTCGCCCGATCCAAGGCAACGTGTCCCTTTAAAGTTGACCTGTACTCTATTGTATTGAGTACTGGAATACATTGGCGTCGCTCGCTATTTCATTGTATATTGCACACCCAATTAATGATAGTCCGTGTAATATTTGAAAAATTCATAACTCCTGAACCACACATTGGATGTTTTTTCAACTACACAGCTTTACAGAGGGCTCCTAGGTCTTGCCTAGCACTACACAGTATGACCTCATTTGACCTAACTTTTGGTTTAAACCGGAAGTTGAAGATTTATATTGGAACAAAATCTTACTCCTGAACCACAAATCGGGTTGATAAACATAAAATATCATTAAATTATAGTTTGATGACATCGATCACGAACACCTTGTTTTTGTAGTAAACAAAAACTGAAAGTCTAGTGTATTTTTGAGTTTGTTCCAACTCAAAAATACACACAATCTTTCTCTACAGACTTTGACATCTTTTTCAAACTTGTACGGTCATGAAACTTGGCAGCAATCTTACACGAGATGAATAGATGAAACAGAAGTTGTGACAACATAATGGCGTCACCCAATGATTTATTGGGTAATTAAATGTAATTAATTTTAATCAAATTTTGACCTTTTTGTACTAACAACCATAACTCATAAACTACGAACGATGAAGTTTTATTTTCCCCCCGAAAACAAGGGTTATTGAATACTTATCATTTCAAACATGGAAACAAACCAACTTTGAAATAGATTTCTAAGTGAAATTGGCCATTAAAATACTAAAATCTTGATTCAATATCTAACGCAGCATGTGGCATACTACTCGCGACTGATTCCATTGCAACAGAGTGGTAGCCTTTAGTCAAGATGCTTGTAGCCTAACATAAAACAATCATACCAACGTAAAAACAGTGGCAACAAGATGTGCTGTGTTTACTTCAGTACCACGTGCGCCTTCACTAAAGGCTAGAAGTAGTGGCACGACTTTTGTGCGTGTTTGGACATGTCACAGTTCATCGTACTTTTAACGAAAGCTTGTTAATGGCGTATCGCTGCAGACATAAATTCCTCTCAACCTGTGCCATGTTCGGCGACAAATTGTTTCCCTTTTCGCCCTTTTGATGGCTTAATGGTGAATATGAAATTAAAGACGAAGTTTCATTGAGATGTTCACCTGCTTCAGTGATTGGTGTAAAATGCAAGCAGAAAAGGACCAACAATGGTTAAGTTTTGATCCCACACCGAGATGCACGGACGTGACATCAGCTTGCCAAGGGCGTTTCAGACCAGCGCTCACGGCAGTGTTTATCGGTGCGACACGGTGAATAAAACGGTGAGCTTCGTTTCAACATAATTGCTTTTCAAAATGATTGTGTGTTCCTCATGTATTGCACAGTTATTTTTATGAAGTTTATCCTTAAACTATCAAGTAGTGACGTTTTGAAAACCAAGGAATGTTTAGTATGATCATGGAGGAGGTACAATCGGGCAATTGGGCAAAAGGTAAGATTATCGGCACTACCACTAGTGTCAGAAAATGGTCAGATTTGAAGAATGTGTTCCGTCAACTATGACTGTGCGTAATACTGTGAGACTTTCTGTTGAAATACACACCTTTTTGAAAATTCTAAACACAAGTTATTGTAAATTTGTTGATGCATTTAAAATAATATGCTATGATTGATATGGTATTAGTTTAAGACTTGATGGGTTATGAAGAAAGGTCTGAAGTGTTTCTCATTCGATTGTATATGTTTTCCTTCAGTCAGACTTTGTTTATTTTTAATGCTGTTTTTTCCTTTTTCAGAATACAGCACATTCAGTACCGGAACGGTTTCCAGTGAAAGATTACACACTTGTTGTGTTCCATTCCTTATTCCGTGCCAAGTGTATGATGCATCATAGAGGTAGAAATAGTACTTGACTAAATTGTTTAATTGTCCAAATTCACGAGAGGCTTAGACTTGCATCTTCTTGATGTGCCTTTGTCTTGCATAATTGTTCAAAACAAGTATCTTTTACAGTTTATTCTTTTATAAGTCTCAAATTAAAAAAAACGTTGCGTACGGAAAACAATGTCCAAAAATCAAGTAAGCCTTTTATAAATTGCATCCGACAACTTACACTATGCTTGACCTATTTTAACGATATCATCATCAAGTGTACATGCAATGAGAATCCAACTTAATTGGAAATCCTGTTGGAAAATTCTAAGAATTATAAAATTAATAATGTCCATATGAATAACATAGGTGGTGTAAACTGCTAGTGACTTATTATTCAATAAATAATCAATTTCTATTAAAACATTTATTAGATTCAGTGAATGTAAACTAATAGTGATTTATTATTTAATAAAGAATCAATTTCCATTAACAAATAAATTAGATTAACTGAATGGAAACTAATAGTGATTTATTAATCAATAAAGAATCAATTTCTATAAAAACAATTAATTAGATTCAGTGAATGGAAACTATTAGTGATTTATTATTCAATAATAAATCAATTTCTTTTAAAAAATAAATTAGATTCATTGAATGTAATCTAATAGTGATTTATTATTCAATAAAGAATCAATTTCTATTAAAAAAATTAATTAGATTCAGTGAATGTATACTTGATAGTTGTACTTGTGAGTATTTTCAAGCCTCGTATCGAGAATTGCAGCCAAGATAAAAGGGAAGTCGGAAAATGTTGGTATGTATGAAATGAAAATATTTGACTCTATGCCATTTTAAAGAATATCAATGGTGATGTCTTCAAACTACACACCACCCTCTTGTGAAAAATATTGTTCCATAAAGTCGTAACTCATGTATGAGAAATAAATATTAAATCTTCCACTATTTTTGTCAAATGATTCACTTTATCACGTTATCATACCTAGCAGGGGCATCTGGTGATGTCAACCTTGACCTATGAACCTAAAATAATGAAACATGAATCATGAACAATAATTAACATAATTCATCGTACAGAAACATGAACACCTTGTTTTTGTGATGTCACAAAAACTCAATGTCTAGTTTTTTGTTTTTTTTTCTTCTCCATCTTCTTATACTTAACTCTTATCTACAACATAACTCAAGATTGAAACTGAATTGAACCTTGAAACTCATCAGACAATTGAACCTTGATATAAAGACAACACAGTTGTCATGACGTCATGATGACGTCATCTGGTGTCGAATTACAAGGTTTTTAATGTTGAAAACGGACCATTTGCTAATTGCTGTATCTTCGTGAATTTGAAAGCTATGATGTTCAAAGTTTGGCATCTGATAGATCAAGACTGGGGCAACATTTGAAAGTTAACGCCAAAATCGTATGACCTTTACTTCGGAAAATGACCCTGGGTCGAAGTTTGCCTTCGATTTTTTTCCTTAAAAAAATCATGTTTTGGGCTTTTCTACGGCATAACTCAAGATTAAAAGCTACCTGAACATTGAAACTCATCAGACACTTATATCTCAGTATCAAGACGACACAAACTTGATTATGTTATGATGACGTCATCGGGTATTGAATTACATTAATATTTAAAAAAAATCATAACTCATGAACCACATGTTGGATTTTTACAATCTACACATTATCGGATAGGTCGTGATAAGTTCAACAAATGCTACACACAACATGACCCCATTTGACCTTGACTTCCGGTTCAAACCGGAAGTTGAAAATTTGAAAAAATCATATCTTAAAAACTACGTAATATTTTAACATACATTTTGCATCAGGTTATAGATGAGTTATTCTGCCGAAACTTTTGCACAGAGATTATAGCATTTTAATCTTTGCATCTGGTCAAAACTGGGCGTCAAAGCGCATGTGTCTGTTGACTTTCATCGTGTGACAACGCACGATAGTGTAGGCCAAAATACGCCGACACTGTACACAGCCACCGCATTTAAACTGCGTATTTGCCGTTTTACTGTAGCTGGCCGTTCCGCTCCATTGTTTATAAGGTTCAAAGTCCACGCAGCCTTGCCAGTACATGTACATGTCACATGAGGGCGCTATATCACATGAATGGTCATTATTTACAGAGCTCTGTGACAACGATAGTCCGTGTAATAGTTGAAAAATTCATAACTCCTTAACCACACGTTGGATTTTCACAATCCAAACGTCGTCTGAACGGTCTTGATAAATTAAACACGCGCTACACAAAATATGACCCGTTTGACCTTAACTTCCGGTTCAAACCGGAAGTTGATGTTTCATGTTTCAAAAAATCATAACTTCTGAACCACACATTGGTTTTTTACAATCTATGCATCATTTGGGAGGTAGGTAACAAGTGAAGAAACGATACACAAAATGTTATGCCATTTGACCTTGACTTCCGGTTGAAACTGGATGATCAAATTCAATACTTGAAACAATCATAATTCCCGAATCACACATTGGTTTTTTATCAACTACACGGCATTACAAAGGGCTCCTAGGACTTACCTAGCGCTACACTGTATGACCTCATTTGACCTAACTTTTGGTTCAAACCGGAACTTAAAGATGTATATTGGAACAAAATCTTACTCCTGAACCACAAATCGGGTTGATAAAATGAAATCTTGTTCAATCATAATTTGATGACATCGATCACGAACACCTTGTTTTTGTAGTAAACAAAAACTAAATGTCTAGTTGTAACTGTTTTTGCTCAGACCCAACCCCGGACATGCTGGTGTCCCCCTAAAGGCACGGTGTCCACCCGGCACAAGTGGGTGCTGGGGACCTTGCAGAATGGAAAGAAGGCTCGAACGAGTTGTCTGTTCCGACCACTGGACGCAAGGTTGGGATAAAAGCAAAGCTGGCCGGCAAGGGGAAGGTTTTCAGTTCAAGACCAGTAGGGAAGGGAACACTTGCAAATTGGGCTCATTTGAGCCCCGGACCCAATGTAGCGGGCCTGGTGGTGGCTTTGAGTTTGCAAACCCCTAACCCACCCAAACTGCTGGCCTCAAGGGGTCCTAAGGCAACAGGGCAGGATAATCACGGCTTACAACCTTCTTTTCTGACATATCCCACTGTCACATTCATCTAAAAAAAGAGTAATTTTGTGACAATACGTATCGAGTGAACTCAAATAAATAGACAGAATGAACACAATTCTTTAACTTGAAATAAACAAAATTCTTTAATATATGGGGAAGTAACATTTACAGGAATGTACAGGAAATAACAGAGTATGGCTTGCGAAGTTTAAACTCAAGGGTTCTTCTTTCAAGCCTTGGTCTGGTTTATGAAATTACAAATTACAACTTTCTTTTAGGCTAAGTCTTCTTCAGTGGATGTTCTTCCAATACCACAAAAGAGTTAATAAAACTGAGAATTAAATTAAATGACGGCGCACTTCTGTTAGAGAGTCACCGACTCGACGAATTCCAACTACTCAAAATATCTTTGACTGATTTACGTTAAAGAGATACAACAAAATAAATCTCAATTGAAACCTGTGTTTCTGGCTACTCTTTGGACAAATCTGGCTCGGTTTCTTCCCTGCTTGGCGACTCAACAGCCTACGCTACTTCAGTGGCTTCAGCCCCTGTAGTCAGCCAGTGGAGGACTCGGGCTCACTGGTGTCTTGTTCACTAAGATTGAGCGTCATGGGTGAACTGGGGTTAGGTGGTCATGATATATCACTTTGAAGGAGGGCTTGGTTCCAGGCTGTGGGCGCCGGTGGAAATCGGTAAACTGATGGGGCTACTTAATATTCAAAATTTCACCGTGGACTTTTCTGCGGAGTCTCTTTCTACGGTTGAGTCTGCCCCTAAACCTGCGACCCACTTTCACTCACTCTATCTCTTCCCATTCAGATGCGACCCTGCTCAGTCAAAGTCATGTTCGATACTCTTTCCCTTTCACCCTTCGCCTACTCACGGAACCTTTCCTTGATTGCCTCTCCTGCATTCCAACATTCCATGTTTTAATGTGCCCAGTAACAATACCCAGGACCAAATATCATGACCAAATAAGGAATACTGCGAACCTCGACCTCAGAACAATAAATTAACTTTTCCTACACGTCAATCAATACAACCTAAGACGGACTGGGCTGCTTGACCAACTTTCCATGAACTGAAAAAGACTAAGGAATTTCACGTGCTGATCCCTTCTTTGAGCAGGCAACAAAAACTGAACACTTTAAAGAACACAGTAGAAAAAATGGAAATGCTTTGATATACCCCACCACAGCAAAGATGTTAAAGAGAAGATGAACACACGTTCTTATTTAGGTTTCTCTTTGGGAAAATCACCCATACTGTATAGAGAAACGGCTCAGGCATGAGGACTCCGAGTCCCGGGCAGACTTTATGGCAATTTTCCACTCCATCTCAGCCTCCCTGGCTGCTCTGTCAAGCGAAGCCACTGGGGTGTCACCGGGACTTGCTCAGAGTACAAGCGTTCAGCATTTGGGAGAGTTCGACGAGTCAGGCGACGACATGGTCGCCATGATAACTCAACTACAGTGTTTATTTTACAACCAATTCAGACCCCTCCTTGCGAATGAATATCCCAAAGGAACAACACGAAAAAGCTGGGTTGAGCAGACACGCATTAGTCTGTGCATGGGGACTGGCAATAACACGTGCATTGGGACACACACTAATCCGTGTGAGGAGACTTGCAACAATCCATGTGATGCCTCCCACAGCATTCGCATTCACTGCGAGGATTACAGATCTCTTTCAGATGACCTGGATGAGTCTGAGGATACCCGAACTTGCGCCGGCTCTCAGTGTTTGAAACCCAGTTGTGCCTGGTCCACCGGGACATGGTCCATGTACTCAATCTACCAACAGACAAGAGAACGCCACCTCCAGCACATCAGTCATTCAAGACGCACTGGTCCGACGGACCCACCATCATGTGCAAGTAGAGCCGAAACGCCACTCATTAGCCACCACATGCCAGCAGCGGTCTGAAGGGGGTTTGCTGACTGAGTCTTTGCTTGGAAGCATTTTGAATGGTGCCGGGTAAACAAGATAGCAATATCAGCGGTCCAGGCTCCAGGAAAATCCAACCGTTCCAGCAGCTCCAGGACTTGCCGTCGCACTGGTCTCGCAGTCGCCATCCTTTCAGCCTTTAGACCATTTTTGTGCCGTTCATACGTCCCATAAGGTAAGTACAAACAGGTAGTTCCACCAACCTTGGACATACAGAGTATGAGTATAACCATTGTTTGCTTAGTACACACTTTTGTTACCACAGTTCTTTACTCCTATGTTTTTTATTTAATTTTGTTTTAGTGTAGGCGCCCCATCCTGGCCCACTTTTTGATATGCTGGCATTCGAATACACAGGAGGCCAGGCTGAGGGCGGCACCCTATTGCCAACATGCATCACGCGTCCCTCCACCTCCCTGTGTGAGTCGATGCATTAGTAGTGACTCTATGGGTAAGTTGAGTAAGTAGATTACCCCCCACAGTAGTGTGGTAGGAGTCTACGAACGAATACTTACCTGGAGAGCATCCCTTCCTCCTCCAAACGACTGCTCGATCCTCTGGAGGTACCTCCAGGTGACCTTCGAGAAAAGAGGAAGAAACATTGCGGCCGGGCCGTGGGGCATTGTGGGTTGGGCTAGAGATGGCGCTGTTTTTATTTTCATCAAAAACTCCTTACAAATTAAACCTGTGGGTTAGAAAAAATGGATTGATACTGGCTCTATGGGTAAGTATTGGTTCTTAGACATAACTATTTCCTGTAAAGAGCTTTGGTTTTTACACAAACCACATAACAGTAAGCTTCCAAATGCTTTTAGATTGACAACCAATGTTTTTAAAAGTGTATTTGAGTCTTTCCAAGTTAGGTTTTTTTTAACAAGATGAACAACATCAGTGGTATACAATCCAAAGTGTATTAATGTGTTTTATTTTATTCTACTCAGGTTCACCTTGTGACTGCTCTCCCCAGGATATCATCCCCTGCACCAAGTAGATTGTTAGTGTCTACGAGTGTGTCCAAATCAAACATACCCTGAGGTAAGATACTGGCAAGATATTCCTTTGACTTCCTTTGACATGAACTTTCATACATGATAATGTACCCTTAAAGGTGTGACAAATCACTTTACTGGTTTTAAAGGCAGGGTGTGCGTTTGGTAATTACTCTACAAGTTAATGACCATAAAAAACTTATTAGGTTAAGAGCACTTGGGAGCTGTTGACTTCATTGAAAACATTGTTAGAAGTGACCTCCTTTGAAGTTATGTACACTAGAGAAAGAGGTAATTTTCACTCCAAAAAGACTTCAGGAATGAAGCTTTTCTGGGGAATCTGAAAGCACACAAATCTGTGCAACAAGTGTGTTTTTTCTTTTTCTGTTTTCTTGCATCTTCATTGACCAATTGAACCCAAATTTTCACTGGTTTGTTATTTTATGCATATGTTGGAATACGCAAAATGAGGATACTGGTCTTTGACAATTTCCAAAAGTATACCCAGCCTGTCAACTATTAAGTTTTTATTACAACCAATGTAGTAAAATGTTATCAATTAGCTGTTAACTTTCCAGTGAAAACAAAACACAATTCCTTATGAGTAGTAAGGAATATTGTTGCTCATTTTTGTTGCAGCGAAGAACATAAGCAAAGGTAGATGGTGTGTACAGAGTAATTACTGCACTGCCCATATCACTGTATTGTGGAAGACATCACGAAGCAACTTATGACCCATTTTTGAATTTTGTGCACATTTGTTTTGACTGCAGCAATCAACATTTGCAAATGTAGCTTTTGTGGTCTGTAAATGTAGTTGTATTAACTTTGACAGTACCTCAGACTGAAGAACTATTTACACACAGGCATGTTTTCATTCAACCTTTTCGGGTCATCCTCATCATTTTGCCGCCGAGTTGGCGGCGTGATGATGTCAATGCGTAAGGTCCATACAGACCCGAAAATGAGTTAGTATTTAGGCATTTTTAGGCATTTACACTCAATCTGTAGTAGTCTGGGTGGAAGTTCCAAATTATATGTTTTAACCGACCCACCCACATATCAGATGAATGAAAAATCAGATCAAACCTGTGCTTTAATGTCTATCATTTTATTCCATGTAGGCTCCTAGTTGTGCTGATACTTCCCAAGATGTCATCCCATGCACCAAGTAAATTGTTAGCATCTACAACTCAGTGTGCCCATCTTACATACTCTAAGGTAAGTTTATGATTGCCCAGTTTGTTAAAGATCAACTTGACAAAACTAACATTATTGTTTATTTGTCTTAATGCGTCGTCATACTGCGTACTCTTTATTTAACCCTTTACAAACAAGTATTAAATGCAAAAATTTATTCCGAGTGCACAAAATAAATTATTTGGAGCATTTAAAATTGTTACGATCAAAATAATGTTGAGACCACGAATTGTTTTGGGGAAGTTTTTGTTCATGCTTTCAATAATTTATTCCGAGAGCACATAATAAAACATTTGGAGCATTTGAAATGATTTCGATAAAAATTATTTTAAAAGTCGAAATGATTTCAACCCAAATAATTTGATGAAAACAAAGTAAATTTTTGAGTATTTTTGTTTCAGTATGTTTTCCTACCATTATGTCCCTTACGGTGCTTTTGTAAGTAACAACCCTTTGATCTATGCACAACTTAAGTCATTTATGAAATAACCATTCGGTAATCCCTTGATTATATAAACCATTAAAGGACCATTTTTACAACTTGAAATTTTTTTGGGAGTTCTTCACAAACATCGCCCCATTCTTCGGAAACTGATAGAAACAAAAAATAACCTCGGGACTCTTTTTGCTGTTTCTGGAGTCCACCGACAGCACATTTGCTAAGCATGATCCAAGTTGTTAAACCTCATTGAAAAAACCTGGAAAAAAAAGGAAACGATCCAAAGAAACAAACCAGTACATGCATCCCCGACTGACATCCCCGAACAAAGATATTGACTAATAGGGAGACCGCCAACATAGGGCTGGATAGCTCAGTTGGTAGAGCGCCGGTACGTTAATCTGGAGGTCGTTGGTTCAAGTCCCGCTCCAGTCCCGCTCCAGTCAATTTTTCTTTGTTCAAACCCAAAATATTTAAAATTTACCTAGTCAGTTTCCTTTGAGGTTTATTACTTGATATCATAATTTTTTATAACTTTTTAGTGTAAACACCAACAAAAAATAATTGATTTTGTGCACGTTAGTGAGGGCTAGTATGGTTGCAGCTGTCAAAATAAGCAAAAGCTGTTTCCAAACTTTAACGATTTTCAAGACAGAAGTATTTCTAAGAGGTTTTGTTCCAATACAAACCTTATAATTAGTAAGCTTTCAAACCTGACAATCAACTGTTTTTATAGTACCAAATTAGATTGTTGGTAAATATTACTAGTTGAAAAAAAAAGCTAGAGATGTTTTAACCCAACATACATTAATTTAAATCATCTTATTACACTCAGCTCGTACCTTGTTCTGGCACTTCCCCAGATACCATCTTATGTACATGTGTGTACAAGTAGATTGTTAGCACCTACAACTCAGTGTGTCCATCTTACCCACTTTAAGGTAAGTTTATGATAGGTAGGAAAACGACATTATATAAACATAATTTTATGTAAAATGGGCTTAGTTAGATGATACACTGCAAAAACTGGGGTGTTAAAATTGACACATGGGTGTTGTCACAGACAGATACGAAAAATTTATCAAATTTTACACTATAAGGTGTTAACATAACACCAATTACTGCAGACACAATTGCATTGATGTTAATTTGATCACCCTAAGATTTCAATTTTGATTCTCATTCGTATCATATGTGACAACACCCATGGTGTCAATTTAAACACCACAGTTTTTGCAGGGTATATTTGTACTTTAAACAGGACACATTCTTTTTGGAAGAGTATGTACTTTGTCATCAACTAGCTTTTAATAAAATACGCTGTACAAATGAAATATCATTAAGTAGTATATCACTGTTGAGTGAAAGAAACACAATTTGTTCAATTTGAACTTCTTTAAACTTTGTCAGAAGGCTACTTCAGACATACATGTATTTCCAGAATAGAGGCTGGGTTTTAATACAAACTTCATTGAGCTTCTGATTGACAATCAAATTTGACTGTTTATAGTGTATTGGCGATGTTGGGGGGGGGGGGTGTTCTCATCTAGACCTCAGTAACTGTACACTTATAAGAAGAACAGCAAAGCATGTTGGAATCAACTTTGAACTGTTGTCTATCTTTCTTTCTTTTTACCTCCAGGTTCAAATACTGTGCTGGCACTTCCCAAAATGTCATCCCATGCGCCAAGTAAATTGCGCCTACAAAACCAGTGTGTCCATCTCACTGGTAGGTAAGTTTATAATACTTGATTTTATGTTAAAGTTGTAAGCATTTTATTCCTTTGAAATGGACTTTGGTAGATGATAATTTTCCCTTCAAGGTGTGGTAAATATTGGTTTTTGGATGACCGCCATCTGTTTTTTAATAAACACACCATAAAATACTTTCAATCTGATAACTTGTTATTAACTTATCACTGCATAATGAAATCAAAAGAATCACTTAGAGAGTACTCAGTTTGATTGCAGCAGTCATAATAAGCAGAGGTAGTGTAGTGATATTGCAATTTGATTTTTTTCAACTTTGGCAATACTTCAGGACTTCAAACTTATTCCAGTACAGAGAGTTGGTTCTAATACAAACTTCATAACCAGTAAGCTTCAGATTGACATCAATGTTTTTATAGTGCACATGTACTTGCAACGATCCAAAAATAGATTCTTGCATAAACGGAGTCAGTTGTATATTATATCAAACTTGTATCAATGTCTGTCCTTTTCTTTCACTCGGGTTCACAGTTTGATATCATCCCATGCACCAAGGAGATTGTTAGCACTTACAACTAGGTGTGTCCATCTTACACACTACTAGGTAAGTTTGTGATGTCATGAATTCCTTTGGCATGGCTTGTGTTAGAGATAATTTACCCCTTTAAAGGTTGGTAAATTATTGATTATTGGAAGAATAAAAAACAGTGAGGAATATAAAACAATTTCTTCATCATGTTTTAATAGAGATACCAAATCACCATGCTGGATACAAACTTGACTCAGTTGATCACTTATTAATGAAAACAATTTTTTTTATCAAACTATGATATGTTTAGGTATTTGTGATGTTCATTTTTCCTCACTCTGATTGCAGAAGTCAAAATAATCAGGTATTTTTTGTTGTTTTCAAATGTTGTTTTCTCAAAGTTTCACTGCACTTCAAACAGAAATGATTAATGAGATGCAAACCTTATCACAAATGAGCATTGTATAGAGGTTCCGGAGTTTCCAAAACAAAATTTCGGAGAGGTGCAGGGGGTGGTAAGAGCCCTCCCCACCCCTTACTTGGAAAACTTTCTCCCATTCCCCTACCCCCCCCCCCCCCCCCCCACCCCATGAGATAAACTGCATAAATTTGTTATTTGAAAGAGTAACTTCAAGCTTTAAATAAACACACCATACAACAAACCTGGTAACAATTTTGTTAGCTTTTCACTTGTTTGTGAAGACAGACAAAAACCTTTTCATGATATGTAAGAGTTTTTGTTCATGTTTGTAACTGCTTATTTTGATTGCAGCGATTAAGACAAGCTACTTTTTGTTCAAGTTTGTCTTCAAACACAGCGTGTCTTCAAATTTGTTTTTCTTAAATTTTGACAGAAATCACAACTGCAGAATTTATAGAGAAATTAGCTTTGTTTGGGTGAAAACAGAAACTTCACTCAACTTACCCATAGGGCCAATACTAATGCATTTTCCCTAAACGACAGATTTAATTTGCTAAGAGCTTTT
Source organism: Pisaster brevispinus (assembly GCA_023634235.1). Taxonomy (NCBI): domain Eukaryota; kingdom Metazoa; phylum Echinodermata; class Asteroidea; order Forcipulatida; family Asteriidae; genus Pisaster; species Pisaster brevispinus. The sequence goes on along the minus strand of JAMKCF010000021.1, from coordinate 9,167,422 downwards.
AAGTATATGTATACGCAACAGTGCCCTCTCTGCCGCTACCCACAATTCCTCATTGTCGAGCTCCCATGTTATCTTCCTCTTTTCTCTTTTCTCGATGAAGGTACAGTGCCTCTCTGTCACTAGTGGGTGCTCGGGACCTTGAAGATTGGACGGTTGGATTTAGGGAGTCCTCTGTTTCCACCTTGGGATGCAAGGTTGGGATAAACGAGCAATCGGGCAAACGGGACCCAATGTAGCGGCCCCCTGTTGGTGTTGAGTTTCCAATCCCCCGAACCACCCAAGCTGCTTGCCTCCAGGACCCTAAGACAACGGGACATGAATCACCCCTGCTTACACCCTTCTTGGCTGACAGATCCCACACTACGGCAAAAAAGATAAAGAAGATGAACACATGTTCTTATTCAGGTTCTTTTTGGGGGAAATCACCCAGCAGTATTGGGAAGAAGAGCAGGCATGAGAATTCCGTGTCCCAATGAGACTTTTTGGTGGTTTTAGGCTCCATCTGGGCCTTTAGGGTACCAACAGTACTTGCTCATAGAGTCTGCCTGGCTTGGCACCACCTATAGTGGGAGCCCATGCCTACCTGAGCGCAGTCCAGAGCTGGCTACCTGGTGATCAGCTGAGACTCCTCCAGATCCAGAGCAGACCTCCACCCGCTGCACCGAGCACGAGCGTGCACCCTTCGGGAAAGGTTCAACAAGTCAGATGAGGACTCGGTCGCCACGGAAACTCAACTACAGTGTAGGACACAACCAATCAAGACCTCTCCTCGTGAGTTTACAAAAAGAACAACACACGAGATGGTGTGAGCAGACACGAGATGGAGCTGCTACAGCGCCCAAAGGGACAAAGTGTGATCCAAACAGTCTTCTTTCTAGAATTAACAAGCATCTCTCTGTTGGGCACACTGATTCGCCAGATGCCGGTTCCCATGCTGCAGCCGACAAACGACCGATGGTGTACCAACGGTGAGCTGCTGTCGGATCTCTGTCGGCTGTCTGCTAGTGGCATCCCTCTGATGGTCCACCGCTGGCCCTTTACCGGCTCTATGGTGGCTGCCGACTGACCACCGGCGAGTGGGTGAATATTTGTGCCAGTGGGCTGCTAGTGGGAGCTCTCTGATGGTCAGCCGTTTGACCATCGTTGGCCCTCGTTGGCTGTCGACGGTGTACCACCGACGAGCAGGCAGACGTTTGTGCCGGCGGTCCACTTTAGTTGTAGCTTATCTATGGTATGCCACTGGTTACCGATGTCAATCCGCTGTCGGGTTTTGAGAGGCAAGCCTCTGGTTACTGGCAAGCCTCTGGTTTATGATGTTGGTACGCTGTCAGTTTCAAAGCGGCAGGCTGCTAATTGCCTGCTACTTCGCTACCACTGGTGGACCACCGTTTCTTTTTGCTCAGGGTGCCACCAATCATAAGCAACTTGGCTACCACTAGCACATGCCACCAGGGGTCTGATGGTCTTTCTTGCTTGGAAGCATTTTGAATGGTGCCGGGAAAACAAGAGAGTAATATCAGTGGTCCACGCACCAGGAAAATTCAACAGTTTTGCTGTCTAGGTGGCCTTTGAGAAAAGAGGAAGATAACATTGCGGCCAGCCCATCGGGCATTGGGGGTGGGGCCAGAGAGGGCACTCTTATTTTACCGAAAATTCTTCACGAATTAAATCTGTCGGTTAGAAAAATGCATTGGTAGTGGCTTTATGGGAAAGTATTTGTTTTAGACTCCTAGACTTCTACCACACTACTCTGGGGGGGGGATTTTAAAAGTACTTTAGACAAAATGATTTCCAGTAAAGAGCTTTTGTTTTTTTCTAAACCCCTTCTAGATTTACAAACATTGTCAGATGAACAACGTCAGTGGTATACTACAATCTAACTTGTACTAATGTCTTTCATTTTATTCTACTCAGGTTCATACCTTGTGACTGCTCTTCCCAGGATATCATCCCCTATGCACCAAGTAGATTGTTAGTGTCTACAAGTGTGTCCAGATCATGCATACCCTGAGGTAAGTATAGAATACCTCAGCATGTTACTGGGAATAAATGTTAGTGGGAAAGTAAATAAGCTATGACTTCCTTTGACATGAACTTTCTTACATGATAATTTACCCCTTAAAGGTGTGATCACTAAATCATGTTACTGGTTTTTAAGGATGTGCGTTTGGTAATTACTCTACAAGTTAATGACCATACAATCTTACTGGGTAAAAAGCACAGGGGCGATGTTGACTTCATTGAAAACATTGTTAGATTTGACCCCCTTTGAAGTAATGTGGTTTTAGAGAAAGAAGTATTTTTTCATCAAAAATTTGAATCTGACAAATGCTTCAGTTCTCCGGCATCTCAAAGTACCCATCCTATGCAACAAGGGTGTTTTTTCTTTCATTATTTTCTTTCTACTTTGATGACCATTTGAGCCCAATTTTTGAAAGGTTTTCTATTTCGTGCGTATGTTGGGATAGTGAGGTTACTGGTCTTTGACAATTTCCAAAAGTATACCCTGGCGTTAAAGACCTCTTACATTTTCTTTTCCTACTTCAGTTTTTATTAGACAGATCATACAACCAACCCGTCAAAATATTACCAAAATCAACTGTTCACTTCTTTGTTAAAACAACAAACATTTCTTTATGATTTGTAAGGGATGTTGTGGCTCATTTCTGTTGCAGCAATGAAGTTAAGAGAAGGTAGTTTGTGTGTCCTTTGATCTTACTTCTTAAAATTGCGACATTAAACTTCAAACAAATTAGATTACTGCACCATTCCAGATGACATCATAAACTGATCCCTGGTTAAACAGCAGTTTAAGATTAATTGCTTCTGAAGAGCACCCTTGAATAAAGATATTGACGAAATACGGGAGAACACCTACAGAAAGCTAGATGGCTCAGTTGGTAGAGCACATGCACATTAATCTGGAGGTTGAAGGTTCAAATCCGGCTTCTTTTTTGTTTTCATTGTTCAATGTTCACCCCTTAATGTATTTATTTCCAGTAAAGAGATTTGGTTCTATTAGTGAACTTCCAGATTAACAATCAATCTTTTTAAAGTGTGTGTGTGTATGGGTGTTTTAACGCTACAAACAAAGTGTGGACCTCAGAACAAAAGAGGTCCACATATATAATGAAGGTACTTGAAGCACTAAGTGGACTTACTCATGTTCTCACAGTGTTTTTTACAGTGTCGCGAAACATAATTTTTCTTAAAGAGGAAGGGTAAATGTCATATACATTTTTGTGATGTACACATTTTCCAATAGATAGATTGAGTCCTCATCAGTTGAGTGGTGAAATCATTACAAATCTCTAACGTCACGTTAAAATGGTCTAAATTGGTGACATCATTCTGAGAAAAATGAGTCTGTACATGTGTATGAATTTATTCTACTCAGGTTCATACATTGTGCTGTCACTTACCAAGATATCATCCCATCCATCAAGAAGATAATAAATAGCTACAAGTCGGTGTGTCCATCTTACATACTCCAAGGTAAGTTTATGACACTGTACCTCAGTACATGTTAAACGGACGGTACACGCATGAACCCCTTTGACATTAGCTATGTTAGATGATAATGTATGCCTTTAAAGTGTAATACAATAATGGTTCTTAGAATAGTTTCTACATTGTCTTCATCTGGGCTCTGACAGACACCATACAAACAACCTGTTTAAATGTTAGCACGTTTATTACCTCATCACTTTTAGTGAAACAAAAACAAACAACAATTTATAATCTGTTACAGATTTTGAACATGTTCGTAGAGGCTAGTTTAGTTACAGCTTTCAAAATAAGCAAAATATAGTTTTAGTTGGTCATCACATTTTATTAATTTAGAGCTTTATAGTTTCTACTAAAAACCTCAATAATTATGTGAGCTATCAGATTGACAATCAACTTGTGGAGATTCCAAATAACATTTTTACACAACCCACAGAGCAGATGAACAAAATCAGAAACTAAAAACTTCTACTAATTTACACCTGATACATTATTGGTTTTTGGAAGAGTTACTGCATTAATTTCCTCTGGTCTTTGTCAGACACCATACAAGCAACTTATAATAAAATTATACCATATTCATTACCTCATCAACTTTAAGTGAAAAAGACAGAAAGAAAGCAAAAGCAGCTTATAATCTTTTATAGATTTTGTGCACGTTTGTACAAGGGCTAAACCGGTTCTCAGCAGGTACAATAAGCGAAGGTAGTTTTTGTTGGACTTCATATTTAATATACAGTTTAATTTCTATTACACACCTCATTATTAGTGAGCTATCAGATTTACAATAAATTTAAGGTACATATTTTTTAACTATTAATTAAGTTGTGTACTATTATTTTTCTTGCAATAATAGAAGTAGGTACATGTACATGTGTTGTACTGTATCAGTCTCAAAGCAATAGTTTTGGACAGAACTTCGACAACCTCTTTTGTGATCTTTTTATGATGAAAGGTTCAGCCAAGATGCCCCTGTTGCAGTCTGTGGAATACAGTATGACGACTCGGCAGAAGGAAAGGTTGAGCTACTAAGAAGTAAGTCCATCCTACCACCAGCGCAGACCGTTGCACCGACTACTCCAGGTTTTAACAGACAGCGTTCCGAGTACTTGTATCATCAATTATAGAGTACTGTATAAACGAAACACACGACATCACTTGCCCAGCCCCAAGACCAGTAGATCATGAGAGCGAATCTGATGAAAGTGACAGTGAAGCCACTTCAGACTCATCTTCTAGTGTGGATTTTACTTCAGGCATTGTTCCATTATGTAAACCTAATAGAATAAATGTCACTAGAAACTAAATCAATAAGTAAAAGACTTTTCAGCAGAGCTTTATTGCACACTTGGTTTTCTACTCAGACAACAATTGTGTAGGAATGCCCCTTTAAAGAATTCCAATACTCGTTGAGAAACACATTGACCTTAAAAGATAATAATGAAATTGCAGGTAATAGTGGGAAAGCACATTATCAGTAAATGTTAGGAATGCTAAAATAAACTATCAATACAGCTTAAGGATTTCTTCCATTAAATTTATGATGTTTTGTTGTAAACAGGATTGCCCTTTTAGTATTTGATTTATGGTGCAACATTATGAAAATAATGATAATATTAGTGGAACTTATAATATGTACACTACTCTAACAATAAAGGATGAGAATGGTACAAGAGTCTGTCAATACGTCTGAAAGGCATTGTGGATTGTCATTTATAATTTTTTAAAAATTATGATTACCTTTATAGTGTATATTTTTTCATTTCAACTATGCAAATGAGACCCTAGCCATTTTTCTAAATTAAAATATTTAATGTTTTTATGTGCATCTGGTATACTAGTGAAGTTGGAAAGTTTGACTATGAAAAAGCATATTAACATGCTCGTTGCTATGTGACAATAAACTGACTGTGTCCTGAATTGATTTCCTGCTTGTTGTTTATCTTTAGAGGCTGTTTTCTCCATAAACAATAATTGAAACTCAACAGCTTTTTGGGGCTGTATAGTAATAGTGAATGTTTATAATAAGTGCAATTGTGAGAATATTTTCAAGAGTTGAAAGAAGGAATGTTTCACTCAAAGAGGCAAAATTGTACACAGCAAAAGGTGTTAGTCCAGCATTTTTATCAACGTTTTGAAAATGCGTTTTTATAGTCTCTAAAATCATGCTAATTGATCATTTACAGGCTTCATCAGAGTCTTTGGTCAAGATCCCATGAAAACTAACTATGATTTAACAAGCATGTTCGGAGCTTCAGACGTATTGAAGGTCAAGCGTCAAATGCAAAGAAGATTCAAATCAACAAGCGTTAAGAAGGCTTCATACGTATGAAGCCTCAAGCGTTCACATCATAAATAAAATGTGTAGGCTTTATATTCATGCTGTAACTCCTGACGCTAATTAGTTGAAACATACCTTAGATATAAGCTGATCTTCGGGAAATATTGATAGTAAGTATGAAAATAGGAAAAACATTGACAAATCAAACATACACATGCAAGCTTCCATTCAATTCAACAAGCGTAAACGAGGCTTCACACGTATGAAGCCTCTCCCAAGCCTATACATGGCAAGTAAAGTTGATTCAAGAAGCAAACAGCAGGCTTCACACGTATGAAGCCTTTAGCATTATTATATTGCGTTTTAGGCATGTTTAAACCAAAGTTTATGTAATTAAGTTATGCATTTTTTTGGGGGGCACTATTCGCTTCCCTTCTATTTTTCCTGAACCCCTTAGCGAGAAGTTGTTTTCCCATAAAGTATTGTATGTTACCCAAAGGTAACGCTTTGATATGCAAATTGGTCACAGTCGCGTGACGCATCCTTGCCCGGTAAGAGCGACAACATGGCCGACGTAGGAAGACTCCGTGTTTTCTCTGAAGATTTTCAACACTTTGTAGCGAATTCTGTCGACGAAATCACATCAAAATGATTGAGGTGGGTTGAATAATACTTACAGAATCCCTCGATTTAGTTCTTACGGTTGATATGAGTTTTCAAAACAGTTAAAATGAAGCATACATAAGGCTCCACCGTTGGGCGTAGCGGCAGACTTGAAATATACGTGGCATTAGCCAAAGTTGGACTCCTCCGTTACATACAACACAGAAAGCAACGGCACTGACGTCTTACCAGGGCTAGCATGGCATGACATTGTATCCAGTTCGTACAGTTGTTTTAAAGACAGTCTGCAGTATCAAACAGATAATTATATAATCAAGGGTATTCATACATTTTCATGTGTATCTTTTATGCAGTATTAATAATAAGGAGAGATGTACATCAAGAACAACTGAGTAAGGTGAGTCAGACAACTGCAAGGATCCTCAATTAACCAGTTCAACATGAGAAGTACAGAACAATAAAGGTCTCGTTTTTAAGGTAAATACCAGTGAAGAAAAATATGGAGGTTGTACGGGTGTATACATTAGTATGGCAGATGCCTTGAAGAAGTATACCGTTTTCAGTTTGCTTGGGAGGGGAAGTGGAGTTCAGTATTCATTGAGCCAAACCAGTTCAGGTATTAGTCTTGGTCCAAGCCGTAACTGTTATATAAACACTCCTTGGAAAGTTACTCTTTGGATGAAGTACAGTGGTCCAACATTATGAGACTAGATTTGGGCTGGTGGTAGGGTGGGTGGGGGAGGGGTAAGGGCCACATAGATACTAGCATGGCAGTTGTATATTCTTGCAGACATGGGTCCAAGTTCATAGAGCTGCTAATAGCACAAAATGTAGCTAAGCATATCCAAGTGATGCTCACCTGAATATGGTTAACACTAACAGCCAAATTACCATGTCAGGAACACGGTGTTCTGTGGACCCGGCCGGGATTGGAACCAGGGTCATGATCCACCAGAGACTGTCTCCCAACCACTAGGCTACCTGCTCCGGGCAATGACAAGCAAATTTCCTTAGTCATAAGAGAAATCATGATTCAAATAAAAAGACTCGTAAAAAGGAAAAGGGGGTTCTGTGGACTTAGCCGGGATTCAAACTGGGGTCATGATCCAACAGAGACCGTCAACCAACCACTCGGCTACCTGCTCCTACTTAAGCAGCTGGTTAAGCCCCACTTTATTTTAGTTTGCTTTAGAGGGGAAGTGGAGATCACCATTTAATGATCATTAGTCGTGGTCAAAGATACGCTGCAATACAAACCGACTCACTGATACTGGGTTTATGCTATCCATTAGGATTAGATTCATGTTGGGAAATTACTAAAGTTATCTGAAGAGGATTAAATGTAGAGATGGAATACTTAATATGTTACGATGCTGTCTCATTTACTCCACTCAGGTGCGTACTATGTGATGGCACTTACCAAGATATCAGCCCATCACCAAGCAACTGTTAGCGCATACAACTCAAGTGTGTCCAGCTTACCAAACCCTAAAAATCCAAAGTAAGTTTATGATAGCTCATATATATATACACATATAGGGAAGGTATAAGCATGTATTTCTTTAACAATGAATGATCTAAAGGCTCCTTTGTCACTGTACCAAAATCCAACACCATAATAAAGAAAACAACTCAACCAATGCAGAAACTGTTGAACTCTTACTTTGGAAGTGTACCTGATCCCATGTCAAACAAAATCAATTTACCCTGGTGCAGTACTTAGTCAAACAGAATCATAAGTTGGTATTGTTATTATAGTTCAGTGTAAGAACATACGAAATTGGCTTTGTGATGAGTACATACTTGTACTTACATTTTCATCCTCTTGTTTTCAATACTTAAGCCAACCTATAAACACTCTTGCCAACCTATAAACTTAAAAAAATTCAACTTAATTATTGTCAAAACAAGGACTTTTCAAAGTTTGAGGGATATTGTTGTTCATTATAAGTGCAGTATTCAAAATATGCAAAGGTTGTTTTCGTGGTGTTCAAAATATATTGCTCAATTTCGACAGTACTTCAGACAGAAGTGCCCCCCTCCCCAATTTGAAATCTGAATCTTTAAAAATACAAAATAGCCAGAAAAACAATGTTATTAAAGAAAGATGGATACTTCATGAACAGTTCTGCCATATAAATGAACTTCTGAAAAACACATACAATCAAAAGGGTGGTTTAATGAGTTTTCATCGTTCATTGCAGGTTGGGAGTGACGTAAACCTGATGCAGTGGCCTCCTCTGAAATACTCTGATCCTCATCGAGACAAAGAATCTGTTGCAGCCTCGGAACAATCAACAAGTGATGGAAACAAGCAAATGATTAATAAAACCATAGACAAAAATTATTATTTCTACACTGAGCCTCTGGAGCCCGAGAACCATCATAACTTTGATTTTGGTTAACAGTTAAGAGCTTATATTTTGCTGAAACTTTCCATACAAGCTCTTTGAAAAAGACACTTTCTTATAGATGTAAATTAATGAAACTTTTAAGAGTGCATTCTACATGCAAATCAATTGAATTCGTTATCAAAGACCGTGATTTCAGAATAAATAGCAAGTCAACTAAAGCAATTCAGTCTCCTTTCTAGCTGTAATAATTTTTATTTTTACAAGAGGTCTTCAAGAACATGTTTCCAATACAGAAGTATTTTAAACTTGTGTTAAATAATTAATTAGAAAACGTTTGATCTTTAAGAGAATAAAGGCTAATGCTATTTAAGGGCAAAGCAACTAAACCAAAGGGCATACAAATAAATAAAGCGTTAATTAAGATTTCCCCTTTGGTTGATTTGCTCGAACCTTTGACTGTTGTCTGACTATTTGAGTTGTCTTGTGTACTTGGATGCCATGTTTGCCCACAATGCAACATGAATTGGGTGTGTTTTAATTTTACAAAAAATATTGATGCGCAAAAAATGCTTTGCTAAAAGCAACACACGCAATTGCATTGTTGGAAAACATGGTCATCTGAGGGTCCATCTTATCCCGGTGGAACCAACCCCCACCCTGTGGAAACGGACCCCCCATAGGTTGGCTTCTACAGGGTGGGTTCCACCGGGATAAGATGGACCCTAAATTTTAAAATCAAGGGGGGGGGTAGATTAGGCCTAAATGAAACACAAATTACAGACTGAGAGGGTGGAGGGTAGATTTCTCATTTTTATTTTAAAAAAAAGACAACAAAAAAAGGAGCAGAGTTGTGCAAACACCTGTGCCTGTCGGTGGCCCCCCTCGGCTACCCAGAACTTGTAGTGACTTAAGGCTCAAGTGCAAGTCGGTATGCTCTCTGTTCAGTGAAGTTCAATTAGATGTACCATCAGTGGTCTACTTCAATGGTGTAATGTCTTACAAGACCTGACGAGCTACGCAGTTGTTGCGCTTTGTTTTAGACACGGAAGTATTGAGCAGAAGGGAGTTGTTGCTTGCTTAAATGAGTGACGCCCCCAAGAGTGCTTAAGATTTCACCTCTTGTTGCAAGTTACCCGGGTGCACTGGTGGTGCCAAGAGATATCAACTCTTGTTCCAATGAGATCCTAACCCAACACATGACGAAGACTTCTATCCAGATGATTGTATGCTGGTCGGAGAAACATGTTCAGCTATGGCAATAGTTTCCCCCTTGCTTTTCATGGGGCAGAATTTGGACATTCAAATGTAGTAACTGACAAAATGACTACAAGAGAACTTCATTTTTACCGACTTTGATAGAAAACAAAGTTATAAGTGAATACAACCAATTGTTACAAACATCGATGTAATGAAAATGACAATCAAAAACTTGGTTCCGGTAGCTGTTTTAGTTACATTGAGTGGTGATCTTTTCAACATAGTCGCCAATGAATACCAAAGATGACATTGTATTAAAAAAAAAAACTAATATTCTACAACTGTAACTGCCTTTGAACATAAACTAATGTGTACAGTTTTGACCAACTTTGATCCAAATCAAAGTCATAAGTGAATGAAACCAATCGTTACAAACATTGAGGAAAACATTGATGTAACGACAGTAACAATAACAAACTTAGTTCCGGTAACTGGCTTCAGGGTTAGCACGTAAACTGATATGGATAAATCACATCAGGGAAAGTAAAGGTGATTCACCTGACGAGGGAAAAGAATGGGTAAATTTTCACACAAGAAGAAGTGTGAGAATTTCAGCCAAAAAAAAGGATATAATTGGCAATCCACATGGGGAAGTATGGCACACACTGTATGGGGTGATTCACCACACAAGGAAAGTCTGGGTAATTCACTTCGCAAAGTATTATGGGTAAGTCGCCAGTGGTGCTTCGCGACAAAAGGGGTTACTATGAGTGCTGCACCTCTCAAGCGGAGGAGTACGCAGGGGCTTTACCATACAGGAGGAAGTATGGGTGCTTCACCCAGAAAAGGGGTGGGTGAATCCCCACACAAGGAAGTATGGGTGATTCACCACACAAGTGGAAGTTAGGCTGGTTCACCCCAAAATTGGGAGTGTGGGTGGTTCGCCACACAAGTATTGGCTATTCACCACTAAAATTAAAGTCTGGGTAATTCACCTCACAAAGTATTATGGGTAATTCGCCAGTATGGGTGCTTCGCCACAAAAGGGCGTTAGTATGAGTGCTGCCCCTCTCAAGTGGAGTATGGGATCCTCACCTCATCAGGGGGAGTACAGGGGCTTTACCATACAGGAGGTGCTTCACCCAGAAAAGGGGTGGACTCCCCACACAAGGAAGTATGGGTGATTCACCACACAGGTGGAAGCGAGGCTGGTTCACCCAAAAATTGGGAGTGAGGCTGGTTCACCACACAAGTGGAGTATTGGTTATTTACCACTAAAATTACAGTATGAGTTATTCACCAACAAAGGGTGTTTCACCAAACAAGTGAAAGAGTTTAAGTACGGGTTATTCACCACAAGGAGAATGAAGAGTAACATGCCCCACAGGGGGTGTGGGTGAAGGTAGTTCACCAAACAATTGAGAGAAAATGTAAGTTACCATACAAGGGGAAGTATTGGTAATTTTACTGATAGATAACACTTTTGATTAAAAGATTTTGATTAAAGATAGAAAAACTGCCAGCATGACTGATTATTAGACCGACACTAACTTTTTTTGGACTCTATTGGGCCTTCTTTCATTTAGGGTGTGGGGGATGGGTGTAAATGACGACAACACAGAGGTGAAGTATTGCTATTGGTCATTCACAACACAAGAGGAAGTATGAGTGATTCACCACACAAGTGGAAGTATGAGTGATTCACCACACAAGTGGAAGTAATCACCACACAAGGGGAAGTATTGTTGATTCACTGTAAAAGGAGAGTATGGGCACTTCACTAGACAAGGGGGAGTATGGGTAATCCACAACACAAAAGGAAGTTAGAGTGAGTCACCACACAAGGGGAAGTGTGGGTCATTATTACCACACAAGAGATATGGAAGTCGTCACCACACCAGGGGAGGTATTCACAACACAAGGGGAAGTATTGTTAATTCATCATACAATGAGAGGTATGGATAATCCACAACACAAAAGGTAGAATTGGTGATACATCACACAAATGGAAATGTGGTTGATTCACCATACAAATGTAAGTGTGGCTATTTGCCACACAAGAGGAAGTGTGCCTTATTCACCACACAACAAAGTGTGGCTGATTCACCACCCACAGGAAAGTTAGCGTTAATCACCACACAAGTGGAAGTGTGGTTGATTCACCACACAGGTGGAAATGTGGCTGATTCACCACACAAATGAAAGTGTGGCTGATTCACCACACAAGTGGAAGTGTGGCTGAATCACCACACAAGTGGAAGTGTGGCTGAATCACCACACAAGTGGAAGTGTGGCTGATTCAACCATAAGTGAAAGTGTGGCTAATTCAACACACAAGTGGAAGTGTGGCTGATTCACCGCACAAGTGGAAGTGTGGCTGATTCACCACACAAATGAAAGTGTGGCTGAATCACCACACAAGTGGAAGTGTGGCTGATTCAACACACAAGTGGAAGTGTGGCTGATTCAACACACAAGTGGAAGTGTGGCTGATTCAACACACAAGTGGAAGTGTGGCTGATTTACCACACAAGTGGAAGTGTGGCTGATTCAACACACAAGTGGAAGTGTGGCTGATTCACCACACAAACGGAAGTGTGGCTGATTCACCGCACAAGTTGAAGTGTGGCTGAATCACCACACAAGTGGAAGTGTGGCTGATTCAACACACAAGTGGAAGTGTGGCTGATTCACCACACAAGTTGAAGTGTAGCTGATTCACCACACAATTGGAAGTGTGGCTGATTCACTGCACAAGGGAAAGTAAGGTTAACTCACCAAAAAGGGTACAGGTAATGAGGTAACCCACCACAACATAGAAGTACCAACAAATCATTTTATTGACCAAGACTTGACCTGTACTGAAAAAACTAGTTCAAAAAACAATACTAATCCAATGCCAATGCCATCTTTGGTATCAAAAGGCAATAAAATAAATGGTTCTTACAAGAGGTTTTTTATGCTGTGGCATGACCAAGCAGAACATGTTTCTCCAGCCCTCATACCATCAACTGCATGAAGTCTTCATCATCCACTGGGTCCAGATTCCATTGGCTCAAAAGAAGTCATATCATGGTACCGCTCTTGAAGGTCTCAAATGAACCCCAGTACATGCCTGTTATACTACACAACAAAAAATGACGTGACCAACATAAGGATAAATAATAAAGGGCCCTCAACTCGACGTCTTGGGAGATCGGTCAACACGTTTTAGGGACCAACGACTCACTTCCAGTTCACCCTAGTATGTACACGCATGCTTCCAAAAAATGCTCGCTCTAGCTCTTCAAGTCTTGTAAGGCATTACACCATTGAAGTAGAACACCAATGGTGCATCTAAGTGAACTTCACTGAACAGAGAACATACCTTCCATTGCATCCGAGCCAGCAGTATCACCACTTGTTCCAGGCAGCCGAGGGGGGTCCACCGACAGGCACAGGTGTTTGCACAACTCTGCTGATGAGTTTTTAAAAGGTTTTTATACATGCATGAACAAAACTCATCAAGATGAACTGCCCATACACAATAAAGCCATGTGTCAAGAATATTTCAAGGGAAATTGCTGATGGTTTTGCCTATTATAAGCTCTGAAAGATATTCTCAATATCAAGCAGAGAGAAAAATCAAATTTGTAAAAAATTAACAGACTTTTAAAAGGAAAGAGTACAAGTAAAGTTATTGTTTTTTTAGAATAAATTTCCAACATGGCTACATTTTTTTGTAGGAGCAGCTCGACATGTAAAAAATCACAATGTTAATTTGCAAAGGTACATGATATAGAATTTGATATAAAGGTAGAGAATTTAAAAGTTTATGAAAATACATAAACGGTTGAAAATTTTAATTTATCAGTTATTCATCAGAATATTTTGCCCTTTTAAAAAATTCCTGCTAAGTTTCTATCAGAATGCACTGATCCCTTTAAACTGTTTCCCAGGAAGACAATCAGAGTGCTCTGATTATCCGCATAAAAACTTTTTCTTCAAATTTCCTACATGTTGGTGCATTAATTTATGAAAATCTCTGACTTCTTCTAATTCTGAATCATGTGGCTTTGGGCACAGTATGACTTACTACATAATGGATCAAACATTGGGAAGTGTGATTCAACCATAGAGTTATACATAGGAACTAGAGGGCGCAGTAGCCTATTTACGCGGTCCAACAAGGGCATTTCGTAAGTACTGAAGTAGTCCAAAACAACGTCTAAACCATTTGTGCGTGTTGCAAAAGAGCAATGGTTAACAATGAAAGGGTTTACTGTGAAATTTATGAACGCCAGTGAAGACCGTTTATACTACTAAATAATCCCCGAATAAACATAATAATTTAGAATTATATTCCTTCACTTTGGACAATATATCATGGCATGTGGGTCCATCCTCTTTTGAAACGAATAACTTAAACCCCACAAAACAACTTTAATACAGCTGCTCGTTTTTTGTTTTGTTTTTAGACCGCATATAACGTTTTATCTAGCACACCGCGTATTTCGTATTCAATGTTGCCCTCGTACAAAATGGCGCGCGTGCCTCCTTGCGGTTCCGTCATGTTTGTGCACGTAGCATTACCAGTGCGCCCTGTAGTTCCTATATATAACTCTATGGATTCAACACAAGTATTGCTAAAACACCATGACACCAGAGAGAAAGTGTTGGATTTTCCCCACACTTGAGTTAGCATTTTCATTTTGTTGAAACTCGACTCAAGATCCATCCCACATATTGTTTATACTGTTGAGGTAGATAATTGAAGATAATGCTTGGCTCCATCGTTGATAGATCCAGGCATCTGGTTATGAAGTGCTACTGCCATCACAGCATGAAGATCAGAAACTCTCTGTCTGGATTACCCAATCTCTGCAATAAATATAATAAATTGGAATGACCAAAAATAAACACATCTGCTGACAGAACTATTAAAAAAAAGAGCAAACAATTTTAATGATCTGGCGTTTTGCTCCTAGCAGAGTTTTTCTAAAAGTCTAATGGTCTAGATAAACTAATTGGCCTGGAATAAACACCAATGTATGACCTCTGACTGCCATTGGTCTTATGGCCTTATAGGTCCATACAAATTTACAGATATTCCAGAGCTAATGAAAATGGCCTTGTACCCTACAACAATGGAATAATCTGTGCTTGGAATTATACATAAATACACATATCCTTCACAGACCCTTCTCATTACAAATTCAAAACTTTTCAATTAAAGAATTTGGACGGGGACAACTATTCCACTTTATAATGAGTGCATTTGATTAGCTTTCCGTATCGACCCCGGTGTACTCATCCTGGTGAGCCCCTGACATGATGAGGTAATTGATGAGAAAATATCATAAAATAATTATTCTCAAGGTAAAACTGCAATGATTATTGTACGAGCCCACGTTAATACAAAAGCATGCGTCGTTGATTAAAAAAATACTTACTGCTCCTAAAGTTGCTGTTTTATGGGTGAAATTGTGTGTCAAACTTCCTGAAAGTGTTCCACTGAATTACAGACAAAACGTATGCCATTGA
Source organism: Pisaster brevispinus (assembly GCA_023634235.1). NCBI lineage: Eukaryota > Metazoa > Echinodermata > Asteroidea > Forcipulatida > Asteriidae > Pisaster > Pisaster brevispinus. Next base: position 9,151,936 of record JAMKCF010000021.1, on the reverse strand, counting down.
GAAAGTTTTTCATCATGACGTCATGCACCTAGGTCAGCCCCAAGAAAACACGCTCCACAAGCAGGGTGTTTGGGTCTGACCCTGGTGAGCCACAACAATGACATCAAAGCTACTCAAACGCGCTGGGGTCAGACCTGGGTCGACCCAGGAAAGCTAATCAATTGCACCCAATGTTAAATTAAGTACAGTAGAACGCTGCTATACCAAACACCAAAATAGCAAACATTTGGCTATACAGAACATTATCTTAGGCTCCCTATTTTTGTGCACACTATACCGAACATCTGGTGGGCCAACGGTGACGTGCACAGGTCACTGCAGTAGAATGTCTAACTAATGTTACAAATAATATCATGTGTTGAACAAAATGCTTTGCTTAGAACGAAAGACCAGCATTATTTCCCCATTGAATAGAAGAGAAAGCCAGCTCACTATTATCTAAGGTTTTGTAACTCACTAACTAACTCTTTGATCAAGCTACAGTGAAGATGCACATTTTGAATATGGAAACTTTACCAAACAAAATTGATGGAACCTGAGATGTACATTATAGCAGCATTCTACTGTACAAATCTTCCAACAGTAAGCGTAAAAGTTTCACGCTTCAGCCTGAGGGGAAAGATTTCTTCTTCTTTTTTTCATTTAAACTTTTTACCTTTTATAAACCTTTCAGTAAATATAATTTTTGGCTCTTGGTACTGGGCTCTTATTAGAGCACATTATTCGCCACGGTTCGTGAATGTAATGATCAAATAAACCTTTCACAAGTCACAGTCAGATTCGTGAATGTAATGATCAAATAAACCTTTCACAAGTCAGATTGGTTTTGAATGACCTTTCGGTTCTTTAAAGCATGTGAACACTGAATTTACTTTTACACATTTAATGGCATTTTGTAAAGGTGTTTACTCCCTTAAACATAAACCTTGTAAGACTTGGTGCTCATCACAAACTACACAATTGTGCTAAAAATAAGCTAGTGGTCATTTTATAAGGAATAATATTTGTATGTTCTTGTAGTCTTTTATGGGTCTTTGATCGGGTGGGGCATCATTGCCCATCATACTCCACTGTGGATGCATATTTCCTACTTTGAGGTAATTTCCACGTAAATTATTATTATACACGGTAACAGCATACCTAATTATGGCTTTGAAATAAACCAGGGAGACCTTTTGTGTTAGTTTGTAGTGAAATTTTTTTCCTACCTTGATTGTACTGAAGATACATGGTCCATAGTCCATTGTGCACACTAGGTTTTCCAGATGTAATTTCCATGAAGTTACCAGTCAGCTGGAGTGAAGTTTGAGCAGAGGGTGATGAGTGAATCCTGTGGACTTGCTTCACTCTGTTTGAAGACTGACATCAACTAAGACTTCTCAAGCAGTGGATGACCAAGCTCCACAGAGTTCATGAAGGTGACATTGAGGAACATCTCAGGAATTTGTGGCGCTACAGATAGTGACCACACATCTGTTACAAAAGGAAAGCAGTGATAAGGTTAAATAAGAATAAGAATACTATTAAGAAATAGTAATAATACAGCACAAAAATCCGCCTAAAAAGACGCTCAAGGCGCTTTACAGATAATAAGATGTAAAACAAGAAGCCAATAAACACACCAATAAATATAAAACAGCTGCAATAAAAAATGAAATTACTAAAAACTAATTAAAGGAGTCCTAAGCGGGAGAAATATCAGAACCATTTACAAAAACAAAAAAAAACAGATTACAGATGCAGGCAATGCATAATCAAATCAGTATAAAAGAATTAATTAAAATAGAGGAGTGATTGAGTAAAAAGAATGGACAAAAGTTAAACGAACTAAGGACCTGGCTTTACCAAAGTTCTTAAAATAATAAATAAACAGAAAAACAACGACTGAAACTATTAAAATTACAAAAGGTATTGTGAAAGGTATTGCAATTTCACAAGGACTGAAAATATTACATATTAGATTTGAGGCCAATACTTTGAGCTTCAAATTAATTATTGGCCACTAGACAGTCTGGAGTCGGGGGGGGGGGGGGGGGGTTGCCCAGGGGCATGTAGCATTAGATTGATTCATGGTCGGAAGTTGGTACATATTTAACTGCCCATTGATCTTTGCTGTGTCAATTGATTCAGGACTTGGCTCTCCTGGCAGACAACCTTGGATGGATCAAGATGTTCAGCGTGGCAAAAAACACTTCACTTTTGCTTGAACAGTCCTCGTGTTAACTGAAAACACAGCTCAGATGAAAGCACAGCCCATTCGGGCGATCTGTTATGGCCACCCTGGCAAGTGCATCTGTGGCTGCCTTGGCCTCCTCATCTTCTCCTGCTGTCAATGTGGAGGATCCAACTGTTCCAATCAGCGGTCTGCCGAAGCCTCCATCGAGTCAGCATGGGTCTGCTGCTGTGTCAGCCGCCATACCAGTCACCTCTGGAATCGGTTTTAATTTTCCGTTGTAAAATTTGACAGCCCCAGTTATCAATGTAGTTTGCCCGGCAACAGACGTGTTTGCTCAATCCCCACTGCTTAGCATGTGCAATGAGCTTGGGGTTGAAGTGCCTCTGTCAATGCAAGAGAAAATCTGGAAAGGCGAGTTTGTTGAATTTGGCTCTTTGTTGGGGCTTGTTCCCAGCAATAGACTGTGCAAGTCTCGCGCGTATTCGAATATTTGGGATCCGTTAAAGTGCGTGAGTTTGTTTCTTTCACGCGTTAAAGCAATGTACGCGGGACCACAGTGGTCTCAAAAATGTTCGAATACGCGCGAGACTTGCACGGTCTATTACGTCAAGGTTTGGGCTTTTTTGGTCGGTCTGCGAGGGTCCCCAAGCTTGGCAACTCAGGCCACATAAGCAGCCATGGTATATCACTTCCATTGAAAAGTGGACCTCAGCTTTTCAATTTTTTCCCTGGCTGATAAATTGACTTCTGTTCTTGGCAATCCTTCCATGGTTAGACAAAAGGTTGCCCGTGAAGTTGAGCTTGGAGAGTGGCTGTCCCATTTTCAGTTCCTCCTTTGCCTGCACTCCTTTGTTCCCTAATTGGTATTGTACCAAAGCAAGTGCCTAGCGAGTTTGGCCTGATTCGTAACCTTTCTTCACCGCTTGGAGATTCAGTTAATGATCGTATTGATCAATCTTTAACTTCAGTCACTTACACTAGTTTTGATTATGCCGTTGCCATGGTAACTCTTTTTGATCCCGGTGCTCTTAATCATTGCCAAAAAGTATATCAAATCAGCATTTCAATTGCTTCTGGTTCCACCCTGGCGATTTCAATTTGCTAGGTTTCACTCTTGATGACTGCTACTATTTCGAAAATTGTATGCCTTTGGGTTGTTCTATTTCTAGTACCACATTTGAGCGTTTTAGCACCTTCCTTGAATACAGTGCAAGGTTGCATTCACTTAGCACATTATGCACTTGATGATTCCTTTTCGTTGGCAAGCAGGCAATTCACGAGTGTGAGCGTGCCCTGCAGTAATTTACAGTCATTTGTAAAGAATTCGGGGTGCCTTTGGCTGACCGACAACTACATTAAGTTTCCTCGGTTTGTCAATAAATACAATATCTCGGGAAATTAGGGTGCCTACGAGCAAACTTGTTGCCTTGTGCCTTGCAGCCTAACTGAGCAGTGTGTTGGTAAGGAAGAAGGTCATGCTCCGTGAACTCAAATCTTTGTTGAGGAGTTTGAACTTTGTGTGTAGGGCAGTTCGGCCAGGTTATGCTTTTCTGAGGTGCTTGTTTGATATGACGCGGGGTGTGTCTAAGCCACATCATTGCATCTGTGTTACAGCAGGGGCTCGGGCAGATCTACTTGCTTTGGCAACAATTTCTGTCACAATTGGTTCAGTTATTATGGTTATGTTTCCACCCGATATTCGGATGTCAACAGTAACTTATATTTACTTCAGCAGAATTAAGTTTTAGGGCCTTTTTTTATGGCAGTTGGTCGCATGGTCGTTGGCCGGATGAGATTCTTTTATTAAAATTATCCATAGCATTTCTTGAGCTGTTCCCTATAACGCTTGCTCTGCGATTATGGAGTCCCGCCTTGCGGAATCACAGGGTAATTAACCGGCAGACATCGCATTGTTCTAAGATCATGCATTTGGATTATACGTATAAATTAACATCTTTTTCTTGAAACATACTTTGAATGAACACAGCTCGTAGCCACACCAAGGGCTGTAGTAAATAGGTATTATGTACATTAGTTCTAAACTTATTTATCAAATAGATATGTTATTATATATCAAACTCTGTATGAGTTCTATATTGTATTTAAGCCGGTGGATCTGGCTAGCAAGGAAATAATTCTTGTCCCTACAGGTTTTTGAAGAGGGGAACATTGTCTATACTCCCTTGTACTTGGCTGTTCCCTACTCTAAGGGGTATACAGAATAGGTAGGGATAGCAACATATAGTTAAATTTTAGTCTGAAAGCTAAGTGACTATGAGGATCATACTAGAGCCATATTTTTTGTGCGGTATTTTCCTCTGAAATGAGGTCATATTCCAGAAAACTGTCCCTGAAAACAAAAACAAAAACGCAACAGCTTGTTACAACCAAAATTAAGGGCAATGTGTTTAAATGCTGAAAACTGCGCACGGTTTTTCAATACTTTCATCTGACTCAGATTAAGCCAAATTATCACAGGGTTGTTATTATGGTTGATCATACACAACATGAACACTGTCTGGGACTATTTTATCAGCTCTACCATTCCGGTTTAATACCTTTATGTTGATAATGTACAATGTATGATAAAAATTATACTAAAAATGGCTGGGAAAAATAAGGAAAAACTGTCTTGTCAATTTGTCATACCTTGGTTGTACTGCAGAGAGTTTGAGGATAAGTGGTCTTGTATATTCGCTTCTCTCTGTTTGAAGGGTCATTCAACAAGATCAAGCAGTGGATGCTCAGACAGACATCAACTAAGAATTCTCAAGCAGGTAAGGATCAAGCTCCACTGAGTTCCGTAGGCTGACACTGAGGAACATCTCAGAATTGTGTGTTGTCACAGATAAAATGTGTCTGTTGTAAAAGAAAAGTAATAGTTTTCATTTAGTCTTGTAGCTTACACAGGCCTGAAATCGAGTCGTCAAGAGCATGGTCTGTTGCCCCTGATCTTGGCCTTCTTGCCCCTTCAAAATATTTGATATTTTGATATCAGTTTAAATGGCCTTGCCCATACCAGTCGACCAATGGCCTGGCACGCAAAATTATGTTAAACTTTCACTCATTCATCACGTGTGTTTTTGTATGGTTTTGTGTACATTAATGGCCAAATCTTTCACATGTTCTTGTCGATTTTCTCCTGTACTTATTTCTTTACATGTACGTCTACACAAAAATGGTGGAGAAGTTCTGATTTTCAGTTTTGTAAGATTGTGCATCCTAGATCAGTAAATTAAGAGGTCTTAGTGAAAAAAACTTAATCAGTCATGTTCATGGTTGAACAAAAACAGAGAAATCATAGAAACAAGTTGTGACTCGGTTTACATTTGACTTAGAGTATATGGCTTTTAGGGTTTTACTTTTGAAGGACTTACATATTTTTGTAAGAAATCTATAACTACTTGTAGAAAACTGGGCCTATGTTTGTCATCCCTTGCCTGCATGGTCAAGACTTTTAAAGAGATGGATAGTCTTTGAAAAATCCCAAGAATTTACAGATCTGAAATCCATTGAACAACTTTGAGAAGCATTGCTTGGTAAAATAAACCATTCATGTAATTTTGTTCAACATTTAACAGGAAAAACAAAACCATTAATGGGAACATTCTGAATATCCTATTTCTTCAGTTTTTGGCTTAAATAAAATAGAAAATGTGCAGATATTGTCAGCAATTTCAAAAAGTCCCCTGCAGCCAAAAATGTACGTTTGGAGAAAACTGCGTTTGAAGTTTAGCTAATTTTGGTTAATAATAATAATAATAATAATAATAACCCGTTTTTATATAGCGCTTTTCACACCCGAAGGGCGTCTCAAAGCGCTTCTGACATTATTACCCCTGGTCACTGGGCCTTAATTCATTCCTTAAACCATCTCAGCTCCCTGAGGAGTATACAGCCTGTGCAACAAGTAATGCGCTACTCGGCTAAATCAATCACAAGAACCATCTCTGCCCTCACAGGTACCCATTTTTACCCCTGGGTGGAGAGAAGCAATTATAGTTAAGTGTCTTGCTCAGGGACACAAGTGTCATGACCGGGATTCGAACCCACACTCTGCTGAACAGAAGCACCAGAGCTTGAGTTCGGTGCTCTTATCCGCTAGGCCACGACACCCTACTTGTTGGTAGACTATTCATGATTTAATCTTTGAAGTTTTACAAAAGTAGAGATCCTAAATCATTAAAATCTGTTTTCAATTGTGTCCATAACATGTTTAATTAATGAGTATTTGCTTAATTAACAAGATTGTCTCTTCGTAAAAACTGTACAAAACGTGGTCTGTGTGCAGTGTGTCGTGTGTATACCTTCAATAAAAAATGACAAAAGGGTTTTTGGCTTTTCGTGAAATCGCAGATCCATGTTCTTGGGATTTTTGCCTATCATCAAGAAACCAGAAGGGTATTTTTCAACTGGTTTTCTTACAGTGGAGACTTGATGCTTTGAACTTCATATATGCGGTGCTTTTTACTGTTATTTGTCATACATTAATAAGCAATAAAGTAAGAGAGATTTTTGCTAGTTCATGGCATCGAAAATTAGTGAAAATAGATGACCTCCGTTTTCACAAAATAGCACCATCCAATGCCTGTTTGTTAGTAGGTGAGAGTATAGGTCAACTCACACACGCTGCACACAAGTTGTGATTTGTGAATTTTTTTTTTTCAAATTTGAGGTTGGTGTACGCCGTGTGTTGTGATGGCAAATTGACCCTTAGTGTAGGTTCGTGGCGTCCAAAATTGTCAGTTTCAGTGCAAGTTGCCTAGCCTCATCATCGTAATTAAAAAAGTAAAAGTCCTGCAGCGTTGAAACTTGATGAAATTCTAGGCCTCGGTTAACTGTAAACGAAGTGAATTTAATATTAGAGAAATTACTAGTTGTATAAAGTTAAGTCTACGTTTCAGAAGAAACAAGGATTTGTTTTTTGTTGGCCAAGGAACCTGTAAAGCTTGTTTAAGGGTTACGTTAAAAGAATTTAAGTTATGTTGGGTTGATCATACCAACTGTGTGATTGGCTGTTATAAATGGGCTCAATGGTTCTTTTGTTTCCAGGCTGCACCCTTTTTGTAAACAATACATTTTTTTGTGAGTTCAATATTTTTGATTGTGGTAATATTTTTGTGAGTGGTCACTTGCGACTTGAGATTGACAAGGAGAGGACGACAGGTAAGCCTTGATCTTGATTTTTGAGCAATTGAGTGCTCCTTAGCGTACAACCCTCAATAAATATGGCAACTGATGCTGATGAGTGTAAGTCTCTAAACCGGGATCGACGAGTGACCTGTAAGTCCTAATTTAATTAATAAATTGTGAGACTATTCAGCCCCCCAAAAATAAACGATTTATTTAAATAACAGAACCAGTTGTTTTTGATGTTTGTTTTTAAAGAAGCGACAAATCAGTTAAGGATATAATTTGGTTGATTGTTAAAACGCTACATGTATATGCGTTCACCAAACAGTTGTAGACTTGTATTTGTAAATAATTGTAGAGTTTTCTAAGCATTAAGATATGGCCTATTAGTATGAGTTATTGTATGTAATCCTATGGTGATTATAAAGGGTCATGTATTTTTTTTTTATATATATATTTTCGGACCACTTCAATTCCAGGATTCAAATCTGAGGGGAAGTACACTGTAAACCCGCTACCTGTGAAGGGAGAGACATTAGAGAACAAGTCAGAGGGAGGGGGTTGATAATGTTGTATAAGGTTGACAATGATTGAAAGTGTTTGACTGATTAACGTTAAATTACTTTAAATTGATTATTCAGCAGATTATATGCAAATGCTCCTGATCAGATCTGTTAATTAATGTCTTGTAAATATGATAAGTCTTGTAAATAAATGTAAACAATATCATTCACTTAAGAAGTGGTCATAGTATTTTTTGTTTTAATGTCTCTCAGTGTGTGTAAAGAAAAACTACTAAAGTTTTTGATAACTCAAATTCCGGGATATGATATTAACATTGTTCAAATGTAAAAAACTGAAAACTGGAAAAAAGTGGTTTTGTACACTGCATACTACAACATGTAGCTTAAAAGTATCCAGAGACTTGTTTCTTTCTTGTGATAAAAAACATCAAATAAAACTTTGCCTCAATCATAAAACATGTTATTGCCTCAATAAACAAGGATGCAAATGTTTACTTTATTTGCAGCATTTTATGATTAAATTTGATAATTGTGTATTTCAGTGTATGTACAGAAAATTATGCAATTTACATTCCATGTGGTTACACACCCAAGCCCTTCATTTTCCATTTTTCTGTTTTAAAAACAAATACAATAAACTCATTAAATAATTATATCCAACATTTCCTGACACTTACGCAAAAATACAGAATCTTTGTTGATCCAGAGATTTTGGATGGATAGACATTCCCTCTTATGGTGTAAATCAAGTAAAAATATTCCAATAATGAAAGTTAATTTCAATTGTTTAACGAGCAGTATTCCAAGCCTGAGAGTGAGTTGGAACCAACTGCCCATAGCAAATACACGTAGATGTTGTAATGGTTTTTTATTGTTGCATGTTTCACTTGAAAATTTTAATGTGAGTTGGATTAACAGTCAGGAATGTTTTACCAATGAACATGAGTCAAGTATTAATGCAACATGCTCATAATTTCTTAATATTTGGGACTACTATAAAGAAATTCTTTAACAACATTTGTATGAACGTACACACATTATCTTCTGAATACAGCAGGTGATTATTAAAACAAAATTGTGAGACGTGATATTAACAAGTTTATTCCAAATATTTTAAGAAATCCTACTATCTAATAATTTATGTTCCATACAAATTGTGATGGCCAGCAAGATTTATAAGGGAGGATGTTTTGCAACGGGTCTTTGAAGTAGGAAACATGGTCTTAAAGTCATGATGCTTCGTTTTTGAAAAAAGCAAAGGCACCAAGGCGGTTTCTCCTTGGTGAAGGGCACCTCTTAGAGGAAAGTGTAAATTTCTTTTGGAACATAGGGCAATAGACAGGGGCAATAGAGGCAATTGCCTCCATTGCCTCCACGAAGTATCATGCCTGGTCTATACTCCCTATAGCAACATAGGTAATACCTGCATGTTCCCCACTTTGAGGTTACTTTCGTATAGATGTACATGTAGTTTGAGATATACAATTACGTTGAGACTTCTGTCATCCCAACATGATAATAGCATACTTAAATACAGCTTTCAAAAAGCAAAAAAAAAATAATAATTTGTCAGTTTATGGAGTTTCCCTTACCTTGACTGCATTGCAGAAGTTAGAGCAGAGAGTGAGTGTAAAGCTGTTGGTTTGCTTCTCTCTGTTTGAAGGGTGATTCAACAAGTGGGTAAATGCCAAGGCCAGGGTGACATCAACTACATCTCACAATTGTGTTTTGCCTCAGGTGTATGTATCTGTTGTAAGAAAAATAAGCAATGAGAAATATATAACTAGAAATTGAATTTTTGTTTGCTACAAAAACACGGTGTTCGTGATCGATGTCATCAAATTATGATTGAACAATATTTCATTTTATCAACCTGATTTGTGCCCTTTGTAATGCCGTGTAGTTAATAAAAATCCAATGTGTGGTTCAGGAATTATGATTATTTCAAATATTGAATTTGATCATCCGGTTTGAACTGGAAGTCAAAGTCAAATAGGGTCGCATTCTGTGTGTCATTTCTTAAGTTGAAAAATACTTTCCCAATGATGTAAAGATTGTTTTAAAAAAAACGTGTGCTTTGGTTACGTTTTTTTTAAACATTAATGATTAGCTTCCAGTTTGAACCGGAGGTCAGGGTTAATTGAGGTTACACTGTGTATCATTTGTTAAGTCTTAGGAGCTTTTTCTGAGGACGTATACTTGATAAAAATATTACACGAACTATCATTAATTGTTCTATCAAAATTCTTCTGGAATAAAAGTATATAAATTTCTGAATAAACAAGTAGTAAAAATTTTTTAACTTAAAATTTGCAACTGACCTTCCAAATTTAACCTTTTGTTCCACAATTTATTAATTATTCAGACCATCACCCCCTTTTAAATTATATCCTTTGTTCTCCAAGTACCCTAAATTGTCTAAACAAATGTGTTTAGGCCACCAATCCTTCAGTTTGAAAATTTCCCCAAAGAACCCAACAAAACAATTGGTAACAGGGGCCACGCACTTTGTTTACAAGTACATCCGAGTATGGACAGTGGATGAGTGTGACGTTTCGCAGTTGACCAATCAGCGATCAGGAAATTCCTAAGGGACCATGGCGGTATATTCACCAACAGACGTTAACGTTAAATTGTGAGAAGTGTTGGCAAAACGAGCGCTCTGACTCAGCTAAATGAAAACAAATGTAAAATGTACAGCATTTAGATATAATATAACCTTATATTTTCGGCCCGTCCAACGATACGTTGTGGTAACATTGAAAATTAGTAGTAAGTACCATGTTTTACGAGGCAAACTGTTTCGTTTTGAAGCAAAATGTTTGAGTTAATTTTAGAACTAGTAATTGACAACAAAATCATTAAATTGTACACTGGATTGAAGGTCGATTATTCATCTCTATAAATCTGTAAATATTTTGGCAGAAAATTACTTTGATCACAAGAAATTGATGAAATTCCTGAGACTACACCACGCTCATTAAATATTCATGGAGAGGCCAAGCTCCGAAACTAGTGCATACTTTGCAGATAAAAGGAACGGATATTGTGTGCAGGGCGGACTGACTGCATAATATAGCTGTTCAGTACTCAATACTACACGTGCAGTGCACACATGGCTGTACATGTATAGGTTAGGCGTACATTGTATTGGCGTGTAGGTCTACAATATCTTGTTGTCATACATTGTGGTTCAACAGACTCGTTCGCTTTGACGTCCAGTTTCGACCCGATGCAAAGATTAAAATGTTATCATCTCTGTGCAAAAGTTTGAGCAGGATTACTCATCTAAAACGTGATGCAACATTTATGTTAAAATATTACGTAGTTTTTTAGATCAAAATTTTTACAATTTTTCAACTTCCGGTTTGAACTGGAAGTCAAGGTCAAATGGGGTCACGTTTTGTGCAGCATTGGTTGATCTTTTATCGACCTGTCCGATGATATGACGATAGATTGTCCAAATCCAACATGTGGTTCATGAGTTATGATCTTTTTAAAATAATAAACTTTGATTTATTGTAATTCAATACCCAATGACATCATCATGACATCATCAAGTTTGTGTGTTCTTGATAATGAGGTTCAGATGTCTGATGAGTTTCAATGTTTTATTCAATTTCAATCTTGAGTTATGACCAAAAATTGATTTTTTTTTACGAAAAAATACAAAGGCAGACTTTGACCTTTCGGTACGACTGGAAGTAAAGGTCATACGATTTTGACGTTAACTTTTCAAATGTTGCCGAAGTATTGATCTATCAGATGCCCAGTTATGAGCATCATAGCTTTAAAATTCACGAAGATACAGCAAATAGCAAATGGTCAGTTTTCAACTTTGAAAACCTTGTAATTCGACACCTGATGACGTCATCATGACGTCATCAATTCTGTGCCGTCTTCGTATTAAGGTTCAATTGTCTGATAAGTTTCAAGGTTCAATTCAGTTTCAATCTTGAGTTATGCTGTAGAGAAGAGTTCCGTGGAAGAAGAAGAAGAAGATGGAGAAGAAAAACAAAACAAGACATTGAATTTTTGTTTGCTACAAAAATAAGGTGTTCGTGATCGATGTCATCAGATTAAGATTTAACGATATTTTATTCTATCACCTCGATTTGTGGTTCAGGAGTAAGATTTTGTTCCAATATAAATCTTCAACTTCCGGTTTGAACCAAAACTTAGGTCAAATGAGATCATACTGTGTATCAATAGGTAAGTTCTAGGAGCTCTCTGTAATGCCGTGTAGTTGATAAAAATCCAATGTGTGGTTCGGGAGTTATGATTGTTTCAAGTATTGAATTAGATCATCCGGTTTCAACCGGAAGTCAAGGTCAAATTAGGTCGCATTTTGTGTGTCAATTCTTAAGTTGATAAATACTTTGCCAATGATGTAAAGATTGCAAAAAAAAACAAAGTGTGCCTTAGAAGTTATGATTTTTTGAAACATTAATTTTAACTTCCGGTTTGAACCGGAAGTCAGTGTTAAATGAGGTCACACTGTGTATCGTTTGTTAAGTCTAAAGAGCTCTTTCTGATGACGTTTACTTGATAAAAATACAATAAGTGGTTGAGGAGTTATAATTTTTTTAATAATTAAATTCATCTTCCGATATCAACCGGAAGTCAAGGTCAAATGGCATAACATTTTGTGTATCGTTTCATACCTTCCAAATGATGCATAGATTGTAAAAAACCAATGTGTGGTTCAGAAGTTATGATTTTTTGAAACATGAAACATCAACTTCCGGTTTGAACCGGAAGTTAAGGTCAAACGGGTCATATTTTGTGTAGCGCCTGTGTTTAATTTATCAAGACCGTTCAGACGACGTTTGGATTGTGAAAATCCAACGTGTGGTTAAGGAGTTATGAATTTTTCAATTATTACACGGACTATCATGAATTGGATTATTTTGTCACAGAGCTCTGTAAATAATGACCATTCATGTGATATAGCGCCCTCATGTGACATGTACATGTACTGGCAAGGCTGCGTGGACTTTGAACCTTATAAACAATGGAGCGGAACGGCCAGCTACAGTGAATCGGCAAAATACGCAGTTTAAATGCGGTGGCTATATACAGTGTTTGTGTTGGCCTACACTATCGTGCGTTGTCACACGATGAAAGTCAACAGACACATGCGCTTTGACGCCCAGTTTTGACCAGATGCAAAGATTAAAATGCTATAATCTCTGTGCAAAAGTTTCGGCAGAATAACTCATCTATAATCTGATGCAAAATTCATGTTAAAATATTACGTAGTTTTTGAGATATGAGTTTTTGAAATTTTCACTTTCCGGTTTGAACCGGAAGTCAAGGTCAAATGGGGTCACGTTGTGTGTAGCATTTGTTGAACTTATCACGACCTATCCGATGATGTGTAGATTGTAAAAATCCAACGTGTGGTTCATGAGTTATGATTTTTTACAAATATTAAACTTTGATTTAATGTAATTCAATACCCGATTACGTCATCATGACATCATTGAGCTTGTGTCATCTTGATACTGAGGTTCAACTGTCTGGTGAGTTTCAACCTTCAGTTCAATTTGAATCTTGAGTTATGCTGTAGAAAAGCCAAAAACATGACTTTTTGAAGGAAATTCAACGAAGGCAAACTTCGACCCAGGGTAACGACCCGGAAGTTAAGGTCATACAATTTTGACGTTAACTTTTCAAATGATGCCCCAGTCTTGATCTATCATATGCCCAATTATGAACATCATACCTTTGAAATTCACGAAGATACAGCGAAGAGAAAAAGGTCAATTTTTTACTTTAAAAACCTTGTAATTCGACACCTGATGACGTCATCATGACGCCATAAAAACTGTGCCGTCTCCATTATAAGGTTCAAGTGTATGCCAAGTTTCAAGGTTCAATTAAATTTCAATTTTGAGTTAAGCGACAGACAAGAGTTGCGTGGAAGAAGAAGAAGATTCTGAAGAAGAAAACTAGACATTCAGTTTTTGTTTACTACAAAAACAAGGTGTTCGTGATCGATGTCATCAGATTATGATCGAACAAGATTTCATTTTATCAACCCGATTTGTGGTTCAGGAGTTAGATTTTGTTCCAATATAAATCTTCAACTTCCGGTTTGAACCAAAACTTAGGTCAAATGAGATCATACTGTGTAGCGCTAGGTAAGTCCTAGGAGCTCTCTGTAATGCCGTGTAGTTGATAAAAATACAATGTGTGGTTGGGGAGTTATGATATTTTCAAGTATTGAATTTGATCATCCGGTTTAAACCGGAAATCAAGGTCGAAGGGCATAAAATTTTGTGTAGCGTTTCTTCACTTGTTATCTACCATCCAAATGATGCATAGATTGTAAAAATCCAGCGTGTGGTTCAGAAGTTATGATTTTTTGAAACATTAAATTTCAACTTCTGGTTTGAACTGGAAGTTAAGGTCAAACGGGTCAGAATTTATGTACCGCGTGTTTAATTTATCAATACCGTTCAGAAGACGTATGGATTGTAACAATCCATTGTGTGGTTAAGGAGTTATGAATTTTTCAAATATTACACGGACTACCATTATTTGGATGTGCAATATACAATGAAATAGCGAGCGACGCCAAATGTATTCCTATAGGTGGCTTTACAGTTTCAATCAAAGATCGTATAGCGCAGTAGGCGCTAATGATCTTTGGTTTCAATACAGACATGTTAACTTAAACCACGCGCACAATGTACATGTGGCTGTATGGACGAGTAGCGAGACCTTGACCACACGTGCATCGTACACGTGCGTGGCTGGTAAAAGTTTGACATACATTGTATTTACGTGTAGGCCTACACTACCGTGCGTTGTCATACAAAGAAAGTCAACAGACACATGCGCTTTGACGCCCAGTTTTGACCAGATGCAAAGATTAAAATGCTATAATATCTGTGCAAAAGTTTCGGCAGAATAACTTATCTATAATCTGATGCAAAATTTACGTTAAAATATTACGTAGTTGTTGAGATATGAATTTTTCAAACTTTCAACTTCCGGTTTGAACCGGAAGTCAAGGTCAAACGGGGTCATGTTTTGTGTAGCATTTGTTGACCTTTTAACGACCAATCCGATGTTGTGTAGATTGAAAAAATCAAAGGTGCGGTTCATGAGTTATGATTTTTTACAAATATTAAACTTTGATTTAATGTAATTCAATACCCGATGACGTCATCATGACATCATTAAGCTTGTGTCATCTTGGTACTGAGGTTCAAGTGTCTGGTGAGTTTCAACCTTCAGTTCAATTTGAATCTTGAGTTATGCTGTAGAAAAGCCAAAAACATGACTTTTTGAAGGAAAATCAACGAAGGCAAACTTCGACCCAGGGTAACGACCCGGAAGTTAAGGTCATACAATTTTGATGTTAACTTTTTAAATGATGCCCCAGTCTTGATCTATCATATGCCCAATTATGAACATCATACCTTTGAAATTCACGAAGATACAGTGAAGAGAAAAAGGTCAATTTTTAACTTTAAAAACCTTGTAATTCGACACCTGACGACGTCATCATGACGCCATAAAAACTGTGCCGTCTCCATTATGAGGTTCAAGTGTATGCCAAGTTTCAAGGTTCAATTAAATTTCAATTTTGAGTTAAGCGACAGAGAAGAGTTGCGTGGAAGAAGAAGAAGATTCTGAAGAAGAAACTAGACGTACAGTGTTTGTAAACAACAAACACACAGGTGTTCGTGAGTGATGTCAGATTGTGATTGAATGAACTGGTGACGACATTTTACCATATCAACCCAATGTCTGGTTCAAAAGTTAGATTGTTTTCCAATTAATTCAACTGCCGGTTTAAACTGGAAGTCGAGGTCAAATTGGGTCACACTTTGTTTAGCGTTTGTGAAGACAATTACGATGATTTATATATTGTAAAAATCGTATGTTTGGTTAAGAAGTTATTATTTTTTCGAATAATAAATATTAACTTTCGGTTTGAATCGGAAGTCAAGGTCAAATGGGGTATAATTCTGTGTATCGTTTCTTCACTTTTTACACACCTTCCCAATGATGCATGGATTGTCAAAACCCAATGTGTGGTTCTGAAGTTATGCTTTTTTGACATTAAATGTTGACATCCGGTTTGAACCGGATGTTAAGGTCAAACGGGTCACATTTTATGCAGCACGTGTTTAATTTACCAAGACCGTTCAGACAACTTATGAATTGTAACAATCCGATATGTCTGTCAATGATGACGTCATCAAATTACACGCCGTCCTCTTGTGAAAAATAAAATCGTGCATGTTATTTGAAAGGGCAGTGAGTCAAATGTTTTTATGTTAAATGTAGCGACATTTTCTGACTTCCCTTTCATCTTGGCTACAGATCTCGATACGAAGCTTGAACATACTCACAAGTACATATATCAAATATGCAATTCACTGAATCAAACTTATTTTTAACAAAAATTGATTCTTTATTGATTAATAATTCACAATTAGTTTACACAAGCTAATAATTCTTAGAAGTTTTCAACAGGAATTCAATTAAAGTTGGATTCTCATTACATGTACACTTGAAGATGATGTCCTTAAAATAGGTCGAGCAGAGTGTAAGCTGTCGGTTGTATTTTATAAATGGCTGGCTTGAATTTTGGACATTGTTTTCCGTACAGAACGGTTTGTTTATTTAAGACCTTTGATAGAATGAACTGTAAAAGACACCTGTTTTGTATAAATATGCAAAAGAAAAGCGCGGCGTGATGATACAAGTCTAAGCCTCTCGTAAATTTGGACTATTACAAAAATTAGTCAAGTACTAATTCTACCTCTGTGGTGCATCATACACTCGGCAAGAAAATAAGGAGAGAAACACAACATGTGTGTAATCTTTCACTGGAAACCATTCCGATACTGGATGTGCTGTATTCTGAAAAAGAAAAACAGTATTAACGACAACTTAACTAACATCAGGTCTCAAACTATTATCTTATTGACACTAATACTATATAAATCATAGCACATTATTTTCAACGCACAACCAAAATACAATAACTTGTGTTTAGAATGTTTAAAAAAAATGTTTGTATTTCAACAGAAAGTCTCACAGTAGGCCCTACATGTATTACACACAGTCATGTTATCTATGTTTAACATAATGCAATAATTTACATGGAAAATGGGCTCAGCCTGCAGTTTTATTTAAATTCCTTTGGAAACGTTTGACCTTGCAAAATAACATAGTGAAATTTTAAACTTTGAATAAATTAATGTAAATTTACCTCTTGGAAAAGTTACAGATCAAAGAAGCACACGAGTGGATGATTTCGGACTCTCCATTAGCATGGTTTTATTGAGGAAGAATCTTAGAAGACAACTAACAGAAGCATGAAGGCTGAAGATGGCTCATATTGAAAGCTGCATGTCCAGTTTCTGTGTTCCACTCCTTCCCAGGCATCAGACTCTTATCCTGCCATCAGACTCTGTTCAATATGTTTCATGATCACTGTAGGGCCTACTACTAGTTAATAGCAAATCAAGATGAAACTGGTAAAATAAACAAAATTCAAGACATAAAACATTTCAAGATTGGATGGTAACAAGTAGAAGGTGCGCACACTGTTTTAGAAGTGAACAACTTACGAATGAAAACCTTTCATCGAAGGGTTGTGAAATATTTATGCTACAATACGTAGTTGGCGGAACACTTTGTGTCAAATCTAACCATAACAGAGTCAGCAATCATACAAAAATGCCCAATTCTACCCCCTCCATGATCATACTAAACATTCCTTAGTTTTAATTACCCTCTACTTGATAATTTAAGGATAATCTTTATTAACATAACTGTGCATTACATACGGAACACACGATCATTCTGACTGAAAAGCGACGATGTTGAAACGAAGCTTACCGTTTTATTCACCGTGTCGCACCGAAAAACACTGCCGTGAGTGCCGGTCTGCAACCCCCTTGACCAGCTGATGTCACGTCCGGACGTGTCCGTGCAATCTCGGTGTGTGATCAAAACATTATCAATGTTGGTCCTTTTCTGCTTGCATTTTCTCATATAATAAATGTCATACCAATCACTGAAGCAGGTGAACATCTCAGTGAAACTTCGTCTTCAATTCCATATCACCGTTAAGCCATCAGAAGGGCGAAAAGGGAAACAATTTGACGCCGAATATAGCACAGGTTGAGAAAAATTCATTTCAGTAGCATTGCGCCATTGATTAGCTTTCGTTAAAAGTTCGATGAACTGTGACATGTCCAAACGATACGAAGCTTGAACATACTCACAAGTACATATATCAAATATGCAATTCACTGAATCAAACTTATTTTTAACAAAAATTGATTCTTTATTGATTAATAATTCACAATTAGTTTACACAAGCTATGGTATTCATATTGACATTATTAAGCTAATAATTTTAGAATTTTTCAACAGGAATTCAATTAAAGTTGGATTCTCATTACATGTACACTTGATGATGATGTCCTTAAAATAGGACGAGCAGAGTGTAAGCTGTCGGTTGTATTTTATAAATGGCTGGCTTGATTTTTGGACATTGTTTTCCGTACAGAACGGTTTGTTTATTTAAGACCTTTGATAGAATGAACTGTAAAAGACACCTGTTTTGTATAAATATGCAAAAGAAAAGCGCGGCGTGATGATACAAGTCTAAGCCTCTCGTAAATTTGGACTATTACAAAAATTAGTCAAGTACTATTTCTTCCTCTGTGGTGCATCATACACTCGGCAAGAAAATAAGGAGAGAAACACAACATGCGTGTAATCTTTCACTGGAAACCATTCCGATACTGGATGTGCTGTATTCTGAAAAAAAAAAAACAGTATTAACAACAACTTAACTAGTATCAGGTCTCAAACTATTATCTTATTGACACTAATACTATATAAATCATAGCACATTATTTTCAACGCACAACTAAAATACAATAACTTGTGTTTAGAATGTTTCAACAAATTGTTTGTATTTCAACAGAAAGTCTCACAGTAGGCCCTACATGTATTACACACAGTCATGTTATCTATGTTTAACATAATGAAATAATTTAAATGGAAAATGGGCTCAGCCAGCAGTTTTATTTCAATTCCTTTGGAAACGTTTGACCTTGCAAAATAACTTTGTGAAATTTTGAACTTTGAATAAATTACTGTAAATTTACCTCTTGGAAAAGTTACAGATCAAAGAAGCACACAAGTGGATGATTTCGGACTCTCCATTAGCATGGTTTTATTGAGGAAGAATCTTAGAAGACAACTAACAGAAGCATGAAGGCTGAAGATGGCTCATATTGAAAGCTGCATGTCCAGTTTCTGTGTTCCACTCCTTCCCAGGCATCAGACTCTTATCCTGCCATCAGACTCTGTTCAATATGTTTCATGATCACTGTAGGGCCTACTACTAGTTGACAGCAAATCGAGATGAAACTGGTAAAATAAACAAAATTCAAGACAAAACATTTCAAGATTGGATGGTAACAAGTAGAAGGTGCGCATACTGTTTTAGAAGTGAACAACTTATGAATGAAAACCTTTCATCGAAGGGTTGTGAAATATTTATGCTACAATACGTAGTTGGCGGAACACTTTGTGTCAAATCTAACCATAACAGAGTCAGCAATCATACAAAAATGCCCAATTCTACCCCCTCCATGATCATACTAAACATTCCTTAGTTTTAATAACCCTCACTACTTGATAATTTAAGGAAAATCTTTATTAACATAACTGTGCATTACATACGGAACACACGATCATTCTGACTGAAAAGCGACGATGTTGAAACGAAGCTTACCGTTTTGTTCACCGTGTCGCACCGAAAAACACTGCCGTGAGTGCTGGTCTGCAACCCCCTTGACCAGCTGATGTCACGTCCGGACGTGTCCGTGCAATCTCGGTGTGTGATCAAAACATTATCAATGTTGGTCCTTTTCTGCTTGCATTTTCTCATATAATAAATGTCATACCAATCACTGAAGCAGGTGAACATCTCAGTGAAACTTCGTCTTCAATTCGATATCACCGTTAAGCCATCAGAAGGGCGAAAAGGGAAATAATTTGACGCCGAATATAGCACAGGTTGAGAGGAATTCATTTCAGTAGCGTTGCGCCATTGATAAGCTTTCGTTAAAAGTTCGATGAACTGTGACATGTTCAAACGTGCACAGAAATCATGCCATACTTCTAGCCTTTAGTGAAGGCCACGTGGTACTGGAGTAAACACAGCACAGCTTGTGGCAACTGTTGTTACGTTGGCCTGTTTTTTGCTGCTTTATATTTCAGGCAACAAGCCTCTTGACAAAAGGCTAGCACTCCGTTGCACTGGAATCAGTCGCGAGTTGTATGCCACATGCCGCGTCATCAAACCGAAACAATTTGGGTGTCATATACATACTACGATCTATATACATAGTAAGCTTCAAGACAAAATCCTTCTTGGTTTATGAGAAAAAAACGTTTGAAATCTGAATTTTGAACTTCCGGTTTCGACCGGAAGTAAAGGTCAAATGGGGTCACACTTTGTGTAAGATTTGTTTAATATTTCAAAAACTTTTAAATGGTGCAAAGATCATGTATGTAGCAAATATGGTTATTGAGATATGATTATTTTAATATAAAACTTCAATTTGATGTAATTACGTCATTGATGATGTTATCATTCCAAAATTTTTATTTTGTTATGTACACACTGTGATCTAGGTATATAGTAAGTTTCAAGTCCGTACAAGCTTTAATTTTGGAGATAGCAAAATAATAAAAAATTCGACCTCGTCTACGTTTTTCGTTGTGACGTAGCTATGACGTCATATATCATATTTCTAGGATGCTCATGAGCTAAACAAAATATTATGCATTGAAAGTTTGGTCATATTTTATTTCACCTAGGCTCCAGAGCCCCAAATAACATAATTTTTACTTTAACTTCCGGTTTCGACCGGAAGTAAAGGTCAAATGAGGTAAAAATGTGCATTCCAAATGTAAAACATTTCAAGACCTTTTATATGCACCAAAGATCTTGTATGTGGCAACTTGGGTTCTCAAGATATGAATTTTTCAATTTATTAGACGTTTTTTAAACGTAATGACGTAATTGATAACGTCATCAACCCAAAAAAGATTCTGTTCCGTCTAGACACCAAAGTCTAAGTGCATGCCAAGTTTCAAGTCTTTACGACCCTTACTTTTTGCGAAAGTTGCGAGAGAAGGTTCAGTGGGAAAGAAGAAGAGGAGGAAAAATAAACAGTACAATAACAATAGGTTTTCGGGCGGAATGCCCGAACACCTAAAAATCAATAGGTATTCGTGCACAATTGCACGAACACCTAAAAAAAAAAAACAGAACAAAAAACAAGAGGTGTTCGCCACATATTGCACGAACACCTAAAAAAAACTGAACAATAACAATAGGTGTCTGTGCACATGTTGCACGAACACCTAACAAGAGGTGTTCGCGCACATGTTGCACGAACACCTAATTAAAGTAAGTACAAAACATTGTTAATGGCCCTGTGTTTGTCTCGACCCAATATTCAGAGCCAATGGGACCACAGCCTGTGCTGCCCCTGGTCTTGGAGACTTGGCATCCTGACCTTATATAGCTTTTCCTGGTCACTTTTTCAAATAAGCCGCCAATTTTATATGTTATTTTATTTTGTAAGAAAATGAAGCTTCTCACAATACATACTTCAAGTTCACGTAATGAGCAAACATGTTCATTTGCATCATTCAAAACGCTAGCCATTCAATCGAACAATGCACGCAAACAGCATTCAACAACAGTTTTTGTTGCTGAAATCTCTAAATTGCACATACCCTGCTAAATTGAAAGCTGATCTCATGGCTAAAAAGAACACCTTGTACATTTAACTCAATCATAGTGCTTAATAAATTTGCATTCCTTAACCTGGTTTCAACCGAAGAAGCAAAATCACTTTAACATAAATGCTTGAAAGTGCAACAGGCTGCTCATTCCCCCAAAAATGTCCAGGAAAACCTATAATTACAAAAAATATCTCATACTAGTAGGCCTACATTGTATCTTCCAATGTGAATGCGCCTTATTACATGAAGTATTATATACACTTTGCTGTTGTTGAAATAACAGAAAATATGGGCCGAACCTTTGAAATCTTTATTTTACGTTTGCTTCTGCACGCTGTATTTCTTGATTTCTGTACAAGAATGCTTGATACATTTTGATGCCACAAATGTACTTTCATGTACATGTATGGTGTGGAATACCATTTTACGCTAACTTTGTATGACTTTATGTACTAGACCACTCAATTCATAGGTCTTTTAACTTATTTCAAAACTTCAACAAATTCAGAACTCTGCTGCCAGACTCGTCACCCGTACACTATCCAGGCACCACATCACTCCAATACTCAGATCACTTCTCTGATTACCAGTCAGCAGAAGAATCCAATACAAGCTTCTCCTTCTTACATATACATTGTAAGTGCATCAATGGCTCTTCACCTGAGTGTCTTTAAGAACTCATTCACACACACAAACCATCTCGCAATCTTCGCTCTGCCTCTTCATCACAACTACAAACACCAGTCACACGTACCAACATGACCAAGAAATACGGCCATCGCTCTTTCTCGCACTCATCACCTACTCGGGAACCCTCCGCTTAATCACACAAAAACTGCCAAGACTGAAATCAGTTCAAATTCCTGCTAAAAGCCCATCTAATCCAATAGTCCACAGTTGTTTCTGCTGCTTTCATGTTTATGCTTCTTTTGGTAAGCTTTTGTAATTTCTGTATTTTGTATTGATTTTCCTTGGCGCTTCAAGACTCTTTTGTGAGGCAAAAGCTGTGTATTATTATTATTATTACTATTAATATTTTATTACTACAAACTTTGAATATATACATGTACAGTCCATTGCCTCAGCGGATGTGTTGTACATAAAAAAAAACACACCCTGAAAAAAGCTACCATACTCTCATTTGATGAAGAGATGGCTTCCAGGCTGTTACATTTTGAAGGATTGTCACCACAAATAGAGCCTTTAACTGTGGCTGCTACTGTACAAGGTTTGCACGCCATGTGACTATGTATTTTCCTTCCCATTGTTTACCCATTGATTAAATATTCTTGAAAAAGAGGGGGGGGGGGTCCTCCATCAAAACAGGCCCAAAGAGTGATCTCTGAACAGTCTCAACAAAATCAAAGTCCCAAACCTATCGAGTAATAAAATACACAGCAATTAATATTTCAAGGCATTGCTCAATGGCCTAAAAAATTTCAATAATGTCATCTGTTGTGAAACAGCTCATCAGTGTCAGTTTGCCAGCAGCGTAACTGGGGGGAGTAGGGCAGGAGCCCCCTCCCCCTTCCACTCAGAGTCCTTGCCCCCCCCCACTCCTCCCCCCAAAAGAGATTAGAAAAATACACAAATGAGTGATTCAATACATTAAATAGCCCTCACCTCACAAAACGTATGCTTCCACCCCCCAATGAAAATGTATTTTGCACGTTTAAAAGTAAAAGGCTTTTTTTTAGAACAGATTGCAACTCTTCATAAAAAAATCAAATACTTGACAGACCAATTCTAATTCTTCTTTTGCTTTAATCAGAGTTGTAGTCAAGTCACTTGGTTCGAGTCCGAGCCTGAGTCCAGAGTCACTTGGTTCGTGGGGGAGTCTAAGTCATGAGTCACTTGGTTTGAGTCCGAGTTTGAGCATGAGTCACTTGTTTAAATCAATAAATAGTTAGAAAACTTAAACCAGTTCACTTAGATGACTGAATCACTATTTATTGCAAACCAAAATGTCATAAAATAAGAATTGGAAATAACAAATGCAAACAAATTTCCTCTAAACAAAGTTCTGTACAAGCAGTTTAACTTGATGAAGAGATGGCTTCCAGAGATGGCTTCCAGGCTGTTACATTTTGAAGGATTGTCACCACAAATAGAACCTTTAACTGTGGCTGCTACTGTACAAGGTTTGCACGCCATGTGACTATGTATTTTCCTTCCCATTGTTTACCCATTGATTAAATATTCTTGAAAAAGAGGGGGGGGGGTCCTCCATCAAAACAGGCCCTAAGAGTGATCTCTGAACAGTCTCAACAAAATCAAAGTCCCAAACCTATCGAGTAATAAAATACACAGCAATTAATATTTCAAGGCATTGCTCAATGGCCTAAAAAATTTCAATAATGTCATCTGTTGTGAAACAGCTCATAAGTGTCAGTTTGGCAGCAGCGTACCTGGGGGAGTAGGGCAGGAGCCCCCTCCCCCTTCCACTCAGAGTCCTTGCCCCCCCCCACTCCTCCCCCCAGAAGAGATTAGAAAAATACACAAATGAGTGATTCAATACATTAAATAGCCCTCACCTCACAAAACGTATGCTTCCACCCCCCAATGAAAATGTATTTTGCACGTTAAGTAAAAGGCTTTTTTTTAGAACAGATTGCAACTCTTCATAAAATAATCAAATACTTGACAGACCAATTCTAATTCTTCTTTTGCTTTAATCAGAGTTGTAGTCAAGTCACTTGGTTCGAGTCCGAGCCTGAGTCCAGAGTCACTTGGTTCGTGGGGGAGTCTAAGTCATGAGTCACTTGGTTTGAGTCCGAGTTCGAGCATGAGTCACTTGTTTAAATCAATAAATAGTTAGAAAACTTAAACCAGTTCACTTAGATGACCGAATCACTATTTATTGCAAACCAAAATGTCATAAAATAAGAATTGGAAATAACAAATGCAAACAAATTTCCTCTAAACAAAGTTCTGTACAAGCAGTTTAATAGTTATTTTAGGATCAGTTCTGGTTTTTGTTTTACCAATATATACTGTTGTATTTACAGAATGACAGTATTACCCAAAACATTAAGCAACTTTAGACTCTTAGCAATACAGAACCGTTATAAAAGAAATTTTATCAAGTTTCTTAAAATAAAGAGTTGTTAACTTGAGAGTGATTCACCAATGAAGATTTCTTTCGAGGTTGAAAGTTGCAGTGGACTCACTGCAAAAAGGGCACTCAATAATCATGGGTGCTGACTATTATAACACAAGACGCAGTGATTATAACTGCTGCCGGCCAAAGCCGTTAATTCAGATTCCAGAGACGGGGTCCCATTTCACTGGTAGTATGCACCAAGCAGTGGTGATGGTATTAATGCTGACAGAATACCAGCATTAATATTATAGTGTCGTGCACAATAACGCTTTTACAGAAATACAAGTCCCAGTGTTATTATGTGTATTGAACATGCGCTGTCCATGAACACTATTACTTTAAACACCATACGACAGTGTACTTGTTTCGTGTGCTGTAAAGTTAATATTCCCTGTGTGCAAGATGATCGGATCATCAGAATTGTTTTTTAATATTTAAAAAGAAAGTATTGCTGGAGAAAAAATGTGACTCGCGAGTCAGGAGTCCTCAGGGTCTAGTCCGAGTCATGATAGTGGAGTCTTGAGTTCGAGTCTTATTTTCTTGCCAACGTGTCTTGAGTCAAGTCCGTGTCGCCGAATTGAGTCCTACAACTCTGGCTTGTTAACTCTGCGTAACACCATAAAAAAAATCACACCATTTCACCCTGCCTTACTTTTTGAGTAACAGTTTGATTTTAGCATGTAATATATTTCCGTGAAGAACCAAATCACTTTTAAATCACCCAATCACTTTTAAATCAGCCAAAGCATTTGATATAGACCCTTTTGACTTAAAATCAATTCAGCAAAATTGTATTTTGAGATGAGCCCACATGTCTCTTTCTGCTTGATCAACCATTTCTTTGAATAACACCCTTTGTTTACACAACTTAGTAAGGCTGAGTAATTACTGTACAATTCATATAGGAATTCCTGGAGAGCGCGTCATTGTTGGATTGTGTAAGTTAAAAACAAACCCCGGGTAGTGATACATGTAAGACATTTGGCATGCTATTTGGCTAGGTGCAGTTGTAGAACTTGGAATTGTTTTGATTTTTGGAGAAAAAAAATGGCAGACCAATGACTTTTTAATTAAAAACTGTTGCTCAATAAGTGAGCGAT
Organism: Pisaster brevispinus; assembly: GCA_023634235.1. Taxonomy (NCBI): domain Eukaryota; kingdom Metazoa; phylum Echinodermata; class Asteroidea; order Forcipulatida; family Asteriidae; genus Pisaster; species Pisaster brevispinus. The sequence continues at coordinate 9,126,088 of JAMKCF010000021.1, read as the reverse complement.
AGTGTCACGGAGGGAATAAAAGCAATTTCTCTGGGGTTTGTCATACTTTTATACACATGTACAGACTATAACACACAGTGCAGGTAATAATCAGTTCAGTTCAACAGTTATCAGAATTCAGTTTTGAGATAGACAGTGATAAATAGAGTCCTCGTGAACAATGAAAGTAGGAACACAAAATACAAGTCTAGTATTACCTCACATTAACACGGTGTAAAATGACATCGTATTTTATATCCTTCCAATGTGACTTTCAATGTGACTTCCCAAAACATCCAAGGATATCTCATTTCAAATATGTCGGTCTGTACATTTTTGTTTCCTGTTCATTCCTAAATTTAAATGATTTTCAATCAAAAGGCATTGAACTGGACCTTTTGACTGACGCACTAGTTCTTCTTTAGAATGTACAGACCTAATTGTAGTTGATATCCGCTCAAATGACATCATGTTTCAAATTTCGCTCTGAAAAAAGTACTCAAATCAAATGACATTTTAGTCCATTTTAACTTGAGGTTAGAGATTGCAACTCTTTTTTCTACTTTCATTAGGAATATATTTTGAAAAATATTGCACCCCAATTTCATGAATATGTAGCCCCTCTTTAATAAGTTAATTAGCTTTTGTACTGCCCAAAATTATGCATGAATAACTGATGTTTCAAGCTTGCATTGTGTGGATAATGTAATTATTACTAGTAAATCTTGCAGGTAGGCTAATTTTTTATGAAATTTACGCATGTTTTTCATGTACATGTACCCTCAAGATTAATAGTTTTAGTTACTTTTGATGAGTGAATGTGAAGTGTTTATGCTTATGTATGTAGTAAATATGTATTTTGTGTGCTCAATAATGAATAAAATATGGTTTGCAGCTAGTGACTTCACCCAACATGCGGGTATTTGTCACACGAGTAGCTAAAAAACTTCACTGGTAACTTTGCTGCTAAATATTGACAGCGGGGGTTCGCTTGACAAAACGACTTTAGCTAAAAAGTACCTTGGGGTTCACACAAGGCATTGTCGCAGTAAGCACGGAGTGTTTCGGCTTCCGCTAGTTTTCTTTGCCACTGTAGTAGTTTTGTTGAAGAAATCTACATGTTGGCTAGAAGAATAGCTTATATAATACCCATGTAAAGTTCCATATTTTTTTGTCTAAGTTCGTAGCGATTGTATTATTTAAATTCCCAGTGATTCGGAATGAGAAATGTATTTTGTTTTGGTCTTTTCTTGTCACTAAATACATTGCGTCATCAGCTAGTTGAGTGTTACAATTTCGTCCCCATTTGTGTACGACTTCATCGTACCACAGCAGGTGCATTGCCTGTCTATGGGAAGGAGGTTGATCACCTCACGTGGTCAGCCGTGAGAAACGTTTTTGGATCGTTTTGATAATTTACAAACATGGATCCTAAAAGTGGCCAATTCTTTCGTTCTTATTCTCTTTCTATGTTATGAGTATGATTTAACTGTCACAAGGAATATAGATGATGTCAAATTAAATGTAAAAACTTCAGTAATTTCGGCGGCAACTGAAGGAAAAATGTTTAGGCCTTAGTACAACATCAGGAGAAAAAAATATACGGCATCGAAACATCAAACTGAAATCATGTTTACAGCTAGCTAGGGTCAGTTGCGTTCACACGAGAAAAACACACTGCTAAATTCCTTTATCTGTGGTCAAAGTATCAAGATTCACTGCTAAGCTGAGTTAGCAGCGGAAATTTCGCAGCAAACTTTTGACTTAGCAGCGAAGTTAGCTACAATTTACGTTCACATGGTCAAAAATGTTTGCTGTTAGCTAGCAGTGAAGTTAGCTACTCATGTGAACGTACCCATGCAGAGCTAACCTTCAACGTCAACAACTGCTTTCCTTAAAGCTTTGTAAATGTACCAGTGCAATGTTGAAGCTGGTGCAAAACTTAGCAGGGAACTTAATTAGCATTTAATCTGAACTTGATCACCAGCCAGTTATACTGTTGATCAGCATACAGGTATCTTCACACATAGGCCTATATGTATATGTAATGTACAGTGCTCATTGTTTACTAGACAATAAACATTTCACAGGGAATTGTTTTGTTTCTATAAAGTATATTATGTATGTAATTGTACAGTTAATATACTGACACTTTTAATACTGTGTGCATTTTGTGTTTACTCCCATAACATCAAGCTTATAAGACTTGATACACACATTTTCTTTCCCAACATGTTGAGAAATTACACAATGTTTCAGCTCATACTGCTAAATGCCGGTCTGGCAAGCTTAAGGGAGAAAGTTTTTATTAATTGTTTTCCTTAACATTTTTACAAGTCTTTGAAATGGGGCACATGGCCTTTGTAAAATGCATGATCCCTACTTCGAAGGAGGATATTTTTTATACAATTTGAGAAACAAAAATGTGTTTATACTTCTGAAACATAAACATTGCAAGAACGTACTTAAAAACCGGCTTAACAAAAAAATACTTTCTTGTCATTTTGTAATAATGAGTTTGTCATACCTGGAATGTGTATTGCATGAAGGGTGAGTCAACAAGATCAGGCAGTGGATGCTCGGGCCAGGGTGACATCAATGATCAACCAAGAGTGCTCAAGCAACAGATGACCATGAAGCTCCATATGAGGATGACATTGATGAATATCTCAGGAGTTTGTGTCGTCACATACATCTGACAGTTGAATTCACATCTGTTGTGAGTGAAGTAAAATCAATGATCAAGAAAGTTAAACAAAGTACAACTGTACCATGAGGCCATGCACATGGCTGGAGTAATACAGAGCCCACAGGACTCTTGCTCCTGCTGCCCCGGCCAGCCTGTCTTGGCCTTGGTGACACATCAAAATACATGCAATCCCATATAGACTTTTAACAAATGTTTCAAGTGTCTGCATATGAAACTGGTCTTGACCTTTCAAGGATGATATAAACCGTGTAGGCCTATAGGCCATGGGCCTGCGAGAACACATTTTGCAAGGGGGTGCTCATTTTTTCACAGACAATTGGTGAGTGCGGCGTGCGAAGCCATTCTGCAGTGAGGTTTGGGACCCGCTAAAGGCCCCCGGAAGACTTTGGGTCCTAGATGCTGTGCCTTGCAATCAGAGCCACTATTTTCCACTTAATTGTGTCCCCTTTTGGGGCGGGATAATTTTAGTGTATTTTCAAAAATGCTTGCCACGCAATTAGTTATATTTTTTCACGAGGCAATGCTGGGTGAAATGAACTAAAAAGCTAGATTTCAAGTTGAGGGCCCATAGCTTTTGCGTCCTCTAGACGCTCTGTCATGCAATCTAAGCCACTTTTTGCAACGTAAATGTCTCTTTTTGGGCAGGATACTATTAGTGTCATTTGCAAAAATCATTACCCCCAATGATTTTTTTCATGAGGCAAAGCTGGGTGAACTGGAAAAGCAAGGCAAAATCACACAAAGATTCTTGTCATTAGAAATTTGTTCACAATAAACACAAAACAGACATGGAAACTCGTCGACCCCACCCTCTGAAAATTCTATTAAAAAACCTTCCAAACAACATCAGAGATTCCATGTGGAAACCAACCTTCTTCACTGTGAAACCTCCTTGCCTCATTTGGGCAAATGGGCGGGGGAATTATTGTTTTGGAAAAAAAATTAGATAGCTCCATGGCCAGTTTAAACCATACTTGTTTAGCCGGACCCCGGCCCGGTACACACATGTGCTGTACACCGCACTGCTATTGCTGGGGATGCTGGCGCCACAAAGATTTGTACACAAAGACATGAGAAAGCCCTCTTTTGAAAAATCAGACTATACACTGAAAATCCCTGTCACACCCAAAGTCAAATCCTGCATCGTATGCATGTCTTACAGAGATATGCACAAAGAGAGGGCCGGCCAGCTGACTGACCAGACCGACCAGGCACACACACAAAAACAGTGCATATCAAAGATCACAGTGTACATGTATGCTGGCTGTCCAGGCACAGCCATTTGTGACCTTTCTCAAGTTGTGTGCATTTATGAAACATGTTTTAAAAATGCACTGTGGTGCTTTAGTATATTCCAGCACCCCCATCAAAAAAGTCGGGGGGGGGTGCTGCAGCAACTAACATTAACTCCACTCAAACTGAAAATCCTTACTTTAAAGCACCTCCTCACTTTAAAACACTCAAACAAAGAATATAGTCAGCACTTGTTGACACATCCTTGGTTAATTCAAATGCCTTAACCACATCACACACACCCAGGTGTGTGGGAACATGGCTGAAAATGTTTCCCCCCCCCCTAAAAATTGAAAGATAACAATAACAAAACCAATTCCAAAACTTTTCGTAAATAATTGTGGGATGGTATTGCAGTGTGTACTGTGTATACTTCTTAATCAGGTCACAATGAATCTAAAAAGAAATCTAAAAAGCAGGTATTTTGCTCACGGCATCCTTCAAGAGATGTTTCACAATACGTATATCATATTTAAACAAGTTTTTGTTCATACATCACTCTGTACAATTACCCTCATATTGCTCCTGGGAGTTTCTTGAAACTAGTACTTTTAATGGGCCCCAACCCGACCAATCTTGCTTGCAAGAGAGGTTTCACAAAGAGACGCCCAAACCGCCTAGCTTGCTGGAACCTTGTCAGTGTGCATGGTTAGAGACAGCAATGGAGTCAGGACCTCAAAGTCCGAGACCAAGACCCAAGACAAAGACCGAGACTAGTCATCTTCCAAGACAGAGACCGCGACTAAAACCTTACAATTTGAGACCGAAACCAAGACCAAGACCTTATTGTTCGAGACTGAGACCGAGACCTCATTGACTAATTTTTCAACACTAATACAACTTGACATGGGGAGGGGCCAAGGCTCATTTCAAGAGGGTTGCATTTATGTTATGTTAAAACTTGGCAAATACAACAATAATAATATCACTCATCCTCAGTCCTTCCCATTACGTGTAGCTTGATTTCTTTTTTAACATGACAAGGCTCGCTGGACCACAGGCCTGAGGCCAGTGATTTTAGCATCGGGCCAGTAAACACATAACCGGGCCAGTAAACTCATAACTGGACAAGCCCGGTGGTCTTGTGTTTTCTGTTGGGTAATAATAAAACTCATTGTGTAATATTTTTGTGAACAAATGTTTGACTATGAGTCTGATAAACAACTTCAATTCTCTTGAGTAACAAAGTACTACACATAAGACAAATGAGATAGATTTTCTCCTACATGTAGTGCTGGTTCAACTCATTTTGATTTTGCTCTTGTAAAATAAATTCTGGTCCAGTAAAGATTTTGAGCTACAAGCCCAGCGGTCTTGTGGATATTTCCCCCAAATTCAAGCCCTGAATGAAAAGAAAATTAATCCATTTCAACAAATACTGTGAGCATGGTAAATATACTATCCTTTTTAAATGCAACACCACATCCTGGGCCCATACATGCCATATGTGGAAAGTTTGCATGTGTTATTTAAAGCTGATAGTTCTGTTCGTTCAATTACTTTCAGGGTAATATTATTAGTCCTAAGTACATATGTAAAGTTGCCGGTATGTACATGTACTTTACTTCGTGAAAACAACTCACAATGCTGATGAAAGCTGAAAGGGTCCAGTGGCGCAAAGTAATCGTACAAAACTTACATGAGGTTAAAAGCAAATTTAATTACATCATCTCAAAACTTGTTCAATGTTGACTTGTTACTCCATAACTTTCAAATTTATGTGGAGATTACCCAGAATTTCCCATATTACCAGTCATGCCAGTGTAGCATCTTGCCTGCCAGAAAGGCCCTGGAATGTACAAGGTCACTCTTTTTGTAATCAAAGGATACATTTTTTATAACATTTACATGTTTACAATTTGTGTCACAGCTTCCACATCAATTAGTAATCAATGAGTAATAAATAATAAAAAAAATACAGCTGAACAAGGTTTGAGATGTGCCCTCTTTCATCATATCGAAATCTCAAAAAATATGAGATTAATGTTTTCTTCAAATCATGCTTACGGGCTCTCTGGCTCTTGTGAAATTATGGTATGAAAGTGTTGGCTATGTCTCATTTACATTGTCACTCAATGGATGCACACACATTTTGTGATACGAGGTTGGTTAAAGTTTTTTAAAGACAGTGCATGCTGTTGCTGCTGGTAAAGAATTGCCTGTACAGGCAATAAACCATAAATCAAGAGCAATTAATCCAATAATCAACTTCAAACATTCAGGACCGAGACTATTTGAGACCTGTGCCAGAGACCGAGACAAGTCCGAGACCTCAACTTTTCAAGACCTCAAAATTGTTTAAACCTAATAAGTATGGTCTCGAGACCAAGACTGAGACCAAGACCTCAGTTGAGACCTTGAAGACTGGTAAGAGACCAGGATACACATGTATTTTCACAAATATATAATCTGGCCCCTGAAAAAAATAAACAAATTATTTTGATATCAAGAGTTTATTGTGAAATAAACAATATTTAACAATAAACTCTTCAAACCCCCAAAATTTATAATTTTCAAAATTAGGTCATGCTTTTCAAACCATGTACACTGTAGATGCAAGAGAAAAAACAAGAGAAAACAAATATGTGGATCAGGAGTGTGGGCTTCAGTATCAAAATTTGAGAAAAAATAATTAGGCCTATCACCAAGAAAAAAGCCCAACATTATTACGCGGACTAACTTGTACTGCATTATTTGCATTACTTTTAATGCCTTTAAGATGAATTTTAAAGGGTTTCTTTCTCTGAAATGGCCTAGATTGCACCAGAGGGCATCCATGACCTAAATTTTCCCAGGGTCCTTGCAGGCTCCAGACCTAATGCTGTTATGGCTCTGCATTCAACGCTTGCAATTTAGTATTTTATTAATGCCCCTACCTTACTTTTTTTTCCTGGCTAGGAACCCTCTTCACAAATTATACATTCTGCCTCCCCCCCCCCGCCCCTTAAAATCATCTCCCTAAGTGTGGGACACCTGTCAGCTCAAATGCCATGACATCCTAATGCCACACATCCTTGGCGTGGGGAGGGGGGGGGGGTTGGCCTGGTAAATCAACAGATGTTAGTGACTTGATCCGGAGAGGGCATACGAAAAATTACTCTGCCAGCATCCCTTGTGTAACAAAAATTGGCAGGTCAATGTGAATTTTTTTTAAACTGGGTGAATTTCCGGTTTTACGTAGTTTTGAGCATGCACACATTACTGAGAACAATGGATTTATCTGATAAGTCTGATGCCAGCTAGCGTCCCAAAAGTCCCCAGTGTCAACCGTAATAGATAGGCCTATACAAAATAGTTGAGAAAGTGCAAAACTAAACCCTCTTTTAAAACTAATGTGGTAATCTTGGAAGGTTGTGATGACAGTGAAATGTGCGTTCATTGGGACCACAGAGGTCCCTCTCGAAGGTTTTAATGCTACAAATGGATGCTACAAATGGATGGTGTACATGGATGACACATTTTTGGGTACGTTTTTAGTCAAGACTGCGTGTCCAGGACCAGTTAATTCAAACAACTTTAAGTGAAACAAATTTTGAATACCGATACACATTCTATCGCTGCAACAGCGATTGAAGGACTACAAAGATGAAGAAATCCTGAAATTAGGTACATGTACATGTACATGTAGCACCACTGTCCAGACTGTACTTGATTACAAATTTTGTCTTATAAAGCAAAGGGTGGTCTTTGAAGAAAACAACAAGTCACAGACCTGAACCACCTTGATACAATCACAAGTACTGTTAAAAGGCATTAGTGTTTGGAAAACAATTTTACATTTTTTATGTAATTTCCTTTAACTTTTGACCAGTATTGTTGCCCCCAACATTACACCCGAAACCAAGACCAAGAGAAGCAAGTCAAAGACCAAGACCCAGCAACTCGAGACCAAGACCAGTTGGTCGAGACCTCGAGAACTTCACAATACTAATCACAATATGTGAATAAAAAATCGGGCAGCAGAGACATTTACTTGCATATTATTAAAGAGCACCCTTTTAATGAGATAACATTGATTTATCTTGACTCTTAGACAAACATCGAAAGCATGATCATGTTGAAGAAAATAGAAAGGTAAATAAAACCTAAAAAAACAAACCTGGCCATTAAGCTAGGAAAATGCTCTCAAAACAGTCACAGTTGTCCAATCTGGTTTATTATCTATTTCATTTCAAAATCCTTGGAATTACATTTCAATTCTTGCAGTACAACTGTGTAAAAGGTCCCTTTTTTGGAAAAGTGTTGGCTCTCGAAAGAGCCGATCATCGTAACTAGCTTGCTGTAGATGTCTTTCAGGAGATAGTCATCAGAAAATGTCAATAACAAGGAAAGTTCTCTTCGTAGAGCACAGAGCCTCCTGGGAGACTCCTCAAAAGGATATTTTGTTTACCTAGTTAGTTGTGACATACAGAATTCAATATCCGATCTTGCCATGCAAATCCCCCAAATGTATACCAGCTTTTAAAAAGGAGCACAGCCCAATCTTTATGTGGACTTGACCCACATATATTTTATCTAATCTAAACAGGGCATCCTGCCTGCTAATCCTCATAGCACCAACAACCATCCTGCCTGCTAACCCTCATAGCACCCACAACCATCCTGCCTGCTAATCCTCATAGCACCAACAACCATCCTGCCTGCTAATCCTCATAGCACCCACAACCATCCTGCCTGCTAATCCTCATAGCACCAACAACCATCCTGCCTGCTAACCCTCATAGCACCCACAACCATCCTGCCTGCTAATCCTCATAGCACCAACAACCATCCTGCCTGCTAATCCTCATAGCACCCACAACCATCCTGCCTGCTAATCCTCATAGCACCCACAACCGTCCTGCCTGTTACTCTTCATAGCACCCACAACCGTCCTACCTGTTACTCCTCAAAGCGCCCAAAACCGTCCTGCCTGCTACTCATCATAGCACCCACAACCGTCCTGCCTGTTACTCTTCATAGCACCCACAACCGTCCTGCCTGTTACTCCTCATAGCACCCACAACCGTCCTGCCTGCTACTCATCATAGCACATACAACCGCCCGCCTGCTACTCCTCATAGCACCCACAACCAACCTGCCTGTTACTCTTCATAGCACCCACCACCGTCCTGCCTGTTACTCCTCAAAGCACCCACAACTGTCCAGGCTCTTACTCTCACAGCACCCACAACCATCCTGCATGTGACTCCTCACAACACCTACAACCGTCCTGCCTGTTGCTCCTCACAGCACCCACAACCGTCCTGGCTGTTACTCCTCAAACTGCCAACAACCGTCCTGCCTGTTACACCTCAAACTGCCCACAACCCTCCTGCCTGTTACTCCTCAAAGCACCCACAACAGTCCAGGCTGTTACTCCTCAAAGTGCCTACAACCGTCCTGGCTGTTACTCCTCATAGCACCCACGACAGTCCTGGAAGCAAGTCAAAGACCAAGACCCAGCAACTCGAGACCAAGACCAGTTGGTCGAGACCTCGAGAACTTCACAATACTAATCACAATATGTGAATAAAAAATCGGGCAGCAGAGACATTTACTTGCATATTATTAAAGAGCACCCTTTTATTGAGATAACATTGATTTATCTTGACTCTTAGACAAACATCGAAAGCATGATCATGTTGAAGAAAATAGAAAGGTAAATAAAACCTAATAAAACAAACCTGGCCATTAAGCTAGGAAAATGCTCTCAAAACAGTCACAGTTGTCCAATCTGGTTTATTATCTATTTCATTTCAAAATCCTTGGAATTACATTTCAATTCTTGCAGTACAACTGTGTAAAAGGTCCCTTTTTTGGAAAAGTGTTGGCTCTCGAAAGAGCCGTTCATCGTAACTAGCTTGCTGTAGATGTCTTTCAGGAGATAGTCATCAGAAAATGTCAATAACAAGGAAAGTTCTCTTCGTAGAGCACAGAGCCTCCTGGGAGACTCCTCAAAAGGATATTTTGTTTACCTAGTTAGTTGTGACATACAGAATTCAATATCCGATCTTGCCATGCAAATCCCCCAAATGTATACCAGCTTTTAAAAAGGAGCACAGCCCAATCTTTATGTGGACTTGACCCACATATATTTTATCTAATCTAAACAGGGCATCCTGTCTGCTAATCCTCATAGCACCAACAACCATCCTGCCTGCTAACCCTCATAGCACCCACAACCATCCTGCCTGCTAATCCTCATAGCACCAACAACCACCCTGCCTGCTAATCCTCATAGCACCCACAACCATCCTGCCTGCTAATCCTCATAGCACCAACAACCATCCTGCCTGCTAACCCTCATAGCACCCACAACCATCCTGCCTGCTAATCCTCATAGCACCAACAACCATCCTGCCTGCTAATCCTCATAGCACCCACAACCATCCTGCCTGCTAATCCTCATAGCACCCACAACCGTCCTGCCTGTTACTCCTCATAGCACCCACAACCGTCCTACCTGTTACTCCTCAAAGCGCCCAAAACCGTCCTGCCTGCTACTCATCATAGCACCCACAACCGTCCTGCCTGTTACTCTCCATAGCACCCACAACCGTCCTGCCTGCTACTCATCATAGCACCCACAACCGTCCTGCCTGTTACTCCTCATAGCACCCACAACCGTCCTGCCTGCTACTCATCATAGCACATACAACCGCCCGCCTGCTACTCCTCATAGCACCCACAACCAACCTGCCTGTTACTCTTCATAGCACCCACCACCGTCCTGCCTGTTACTCCTCAAAGCACCCACAACTGTCCAGGCTCTTACTCTCACAGCACCCACAACCATCCTGCCTGTGACTCCTCACAACACCTACAACCGTCCTGCCTGTTACTCCTCACAGCACCCACAACCGTCCTGGCTGTTACTCCTCAAACTGCCAACAACCGTCCTGCCTGTTACACCTCAAACTGCCCACAACCGTCCTGCCTGTTACTCCTCAAAGCACCCACAACAGTCCAGGCTGTTACTCCTCAAAGTGCCTACAACCGTCCTGGCTGTTACTCCTCATAGCACCCACGACAGTCCTGGCTGTTACTCCTCAAACTGCCCACAACTGTCCTGGCTGTTACTCCTCATAGCACCCACGACAGTCCTGGCTGTTACTACTCAAAGTGCCTACAACCATCCTGCCTGTTACTCCTCATAGCACCCACAACCGTCCTACCTGTTACTCCTCAAAGCGCCCAAAACCGTCCTGCCTGCTACTCATCATAGCACCCACAACCGTCCTGCCTGTTACTCTTCATAGCACCCACAACCGTCCTGCCTGTTACTCCTCATAGCACCCACAACCGTCCTGCCTGCTACTCATCATAGCACATACAACCGCCCGCCTGCTACTCCTCATAGCACCCACAACCAACCTGCCTGTTACTCTTCATAGCACCCACCACCGTCCTGCCTGTTACTCCTCAAAGCACCCACAACTGTCCAGGCTCTTACTCTCACAGCACCCACAACCATCCTGCCTGTGACTCCTCACAACACCTACAACTGTCCTGCCTGTTGCTCCTCACAGCACCCACAACCGTCCTGGCTGTTACTCCTCAAACTGCCAACAACCGTCCTGCCTGTTACACCTCAAACTGCCCACAACCCTCCTGCCTGTTACTCCTCAAAGCACCCACAACAGTCCAGGCTGTTACTCCTCAAAGTGCCTACAACCGTCCTGGCTGTTACTCCTCATAGCACCCACGACAGTCCTGGAAGCAAGTCAAAGACCAAGACCCAGCAACTCGAGACCAAGACCAGTTGGTCGAGACCTCGAGAACTTCACAATACTAATCACAATATGTGAATAAAAAATCGGGCAGCAGAGACATTTACTTGCATATTATTAAAGAGCACCCTTTTAATGAGATAACATTGATTTATCTTGACTCTTAGACAAACATCGAAAGCATGATCATGTTGAAGAAAATAGAAAGGTAAATAAAACCTAATAAAACAAACCTGGCCATTAAGCTAGGAAAATGCTCTCAAAACAGTCACAGTTGTCCAATCTGGTTTATTATCTATTTCATTTCAAAATCCTTGGAATTACATTTCAATTCTTGCAGTACAACTGTGTAAAAGGTCCCTTTTTTGGAAAAGTGTTGGCTCTCGAAAGAGCCGTTCATCGTAACTAGCTTGCTGTAGATGTCTTTCAGGAGATAGTCATCAGAAAATGTCAATAACAAGGAAAGTTCTCTTCGTAGAGCACAGAGCCTCCTGGGAGACTCCTCAAAAGGATATTTTGTTTACCTAGTTAGTTGTGACATACAGAATTCAATATCCGATCTTGCCATGCAAATCCCCCAAATGTATACCAGCTTTTAAAAAGGAGCACAGCCCAATCTTTATGTGGACTTGACCCACATATATTTTATCTAATCTAAACAGGGCATCCTGCCTGCTAATCCTCATAGCACCAACAACCATCCTGCCTGCTAACCCTCATAGCACCCACAACCATCCTGCCTGCTAATCCTCATAGCACCAACAACCATCCTGCCTGCTAATCCTCATAGCACCCACAACCATCCTGCCTGCTAATCCTCATAGCACCAACAACCATCCTGCCTGCTAACCCTCATAGCACCCACAACCATCCTGCCTGCTAATCCTCATAGCACCAACAACCATCCTGCCTGCTAATCCTCATAGCACCCACAACCATCCTGCCTGCTAATCCTCATAGCACCCACAACCGTCCTGCCTGTTACTCCTCATAGCACCCACAACCGTCCTACCTGTTACTCCTCAAAGCGCCCAAAACCGTCCTGCCTGCTACTCATCATAGCACCCACAACCGTCCTGCCTGTTACTCTCCATAGCACCCACAACCGTCCTGCCTGCTACTCATCATAGCACCCACAACCGTCCTGCCTGTTACTCCTCATAGCACCCACAACCGTCCTGCCTGCTACTCATCATAGCACATACAACCGCCCGCCTGCTACTCCTCATAGCACCCACAACCAACCTGCCTGTTACTCTTCATAGCACCCACCACCGTCCTGCCTGTTACTCCTCAAAGCACCCACAACTGTCCAGGCTCTTACTCTCACAGCACCCACAACCATCCTGCCTGTGACTCCTCACAACACCTACAACCGTCCTGCCTGTTACTCCTCACAGCACCCACAACCGTCCTGGCTGTTACTCCTCAAACTGCCAACAACCGTCCTGCCTGTTACACCTCAAACTGCCCACAACCGTCCTGCCTGTTACTCCTCAAAGCACCCACAACAGTCCAGGCTGTTACTCCTCAAAGTGCCTACAACCGTCCTGGCTGTTACTCCTCATAGCACCCACGACAGTCCTGGCTGTTACTCCTCAAACTGCCCACAACTGTCCTGGCTGTTACTCCTCATAGCACCCACGACAGTCCTGGCTGTTACTACTCAAAGTGCCTACAACCATCCTGCCTGTTACTCCTCAAAGCACCCACAACCGCCCTGCCTGTTACTCCTCAAAGCACCCACAACCATCCTGCCTGTTACTCCTCAAAGCACCCACAACCGTCCTGGCTGTTACTCCTCAAACCACCCACAACCATCCTGCCTGTTACTCCTCATAGCACCCACAACCGTCCTGCCTGTTACTCCTCAAAGCACCCACAACCGTCCTGGCTGTTACTCCTCACAGCACCCACAACCGTCCTGCCTGTTAGACCTAACAGCACCCACAACCATCCTTCCTGTAACTCCTCAAAGCACCCACAACCGTCCTGGCTGTTACTCCTCACAGCACCCACAACCGTCCTGCCTGAAACTCCTCACAGCACCCACAACCATCCTAGCTGTTACTCCTCACAGCACCCACAACCATCCTGGCTGTTACTGCTCAAAGCGCCTACAACCATCCAGCCTGTTACAACTCAAAGCACCCACAACCATCCAGCCTGTTACTCCTTAAAGCACCCACAACCGTCCTGCCTGTTACTCCTCAAAGCACCCACAACCATCCTGCCTGTTACTCCTCACAGCACCCACAACCATCCAGCCTGCTACTCCTCAAAGCACCCACAATCGTCCTGCCTGTTACTCCTCACAGCACCCACAACCATCCTGCCTGTTACTCTCACTCTTACAGCACCCACAACCGTCCTGCCTGTTACTCCTCAAAGCACCCACAACCGTCCTGGCTGTTACTCCTCACAGCACCCACAACCGTCCTGCCTGTTACTCCTCAAAGCACCCACAACCGTCCTGGCTGTTACTCCTCACAGCACCCACAACCATCCTGCCTGTTACTCTCACTCTAACAGCAGCCACAACCGTCCTGGCTGTTACTCCTCAAAGCACCTGCAAAAACCTCCAGTAATCGCCCTGCCTGTGTGTAGCTACATGTACAGGCCTAGATGTGAATATATCCACAGGCAATTCCACACGAATGGGCAAAAAGATTGCTTTGTAAGTCAGGCATACAGTAATGTATGGATTTTTATATTGTTTTTAATTTTTTACGAGCAAATGAGCATGTTTTATGGACGGATGCTATAAAAAAAGTATTATTAGGTGCCTTTTATTATTTGTAAAAATGTTCAGCACAAATTAGAATGTTTCATGGATGAATGCTATAAAAATGTTTGTTATTAGGGGCTTTTTATTATTATTGTTTTCCTTAATTTACATTTCAGGTGATATTAGCTTGACTTGTGCACTTCATTATATAACAGAATGAAAACATCAAACTTGCCCCCCATTTCTTTCTTCAGAACATTTAGAGATGCACAAACATAAAACCACAGTTGTCTCAATGATGATGTCACATACATTATGATTCAGATGTTTTTTGTTTGCTTCACTGTTAACCTTTTTTCTTTGAAGCCTTGTTTTAAAGATTAATTGGTACAATACACAACTGTATGTCCAACACCTCAAAAAACTTGTGGGAAGGTTAATCATCCTTTATACTTTTAATGTCATAGGACTGGTTACAACTGGTCCTTGTTCTACAGTCTAACCATGCTAATTGCACCAACATGCTTTGTATTACTTTAAGTAGCATTTTTAAAGAGCCTGTTTTTTTTGGGTAAATTAATGAACTTAAACAGCTGACTCTAGTGACTTTGGGTCTTTCACTTTGTGTATTTGCCGGCAGAGTGAATTTACTCATGGAACTCTGGAGCAACTTAGACATTAATAAAAGGGGCAGGGTTCACACTTAAGGGGTCACATCTAAAAACAACTAGGCAGTTTAATCTATAATTATGTGAGTGTTTGCTTTACTGATAAAAACATAATTTAAAAAAGGTACAGCAAAATCTGAGGCACTCATTGCCAATCCCCACCTCCAACTCTCAAGTGAGTTGGCAAAAAAATGCCCCACTGAAACTGTGGACATGTAAACAATGCACTGTGGTTTCGAAAATGACAACTTCACTTTTCAACTATAAAAAAAACAACAAACTAAATTACTTGTTTGTAATGTGCTGAACGCTAACTTGTTTACTTTACACATTTTTTAGAAATGTAGTTTAATTTCCAACAGGGATCAAATATGGACATGTGCATTTATGCATATAGTGCACACACTGCAGTTATGTAGTGCTTTGACAGCTGCGTGTGTGTGGGTGTGTGGATTTAAAGCCATGACAAGTGGGTCAATCCATGAAGTTGGGGGCACAAAGTGTGACATTCTGTCAATAAGAGCAACTCTAAACCCTAAAAATTGTATTTTCTACCTTTCTCAGTTTCTGATCTACATATGTAGATGTACTGTTCATATACACTTTCAATTAATTACTTTACAAACTTGTCTAACAAAGGATTGACTGGATTAGTTTCCACACTTGATAAAAGATACACTTTGTGTATGCGACATTCCCCAAAATGTGTTGTCCTGTTACAAGTGAAAACCATTAGCCTAACTTAGATGTATGATTTTCCCTACCTTAGGTAATTTGTCACAACTGTTACCAATTTGGTAAACCCATTGGGTCTAATCAGGGTATGAAAAATAATCTGGTTTTGGTGGTAACTTGTACTAATCCGAGAAATATCTCAAGAGTTTTGGTTCCACAAGGCAACGGAAAACGGTGGTCCCAATGTGAATGTCGTTGCGTGGAGGTTGTATGACAACATAATTTCAACATAATTGTTCGAATGCAAATTCTGTCGGAAATACGGGCCCCGCAGACAAACACATTATTTCATCGTTTGTTACTTATTTAAACACCCATAGACTTACCAAAGTAATCTCCAGTTCTTGAGGAATACGCCACGGGTCCATTATTATCAAACAGTCCAATTTTGAAATGTTTGCCGTCGTTTGAGTCCGGAAGATCCTCTCCGTGAAGAATGACAGGCGCCATGTTTTACCTCATTGCGTCATAAACACTGTTTATCGTTTAGTTCCTCCAATTCTGTTCGAACTAAAACGTTTGTTTGATATGGTGATTGTTGATTTGACTTGCATCAGCCGTTTTCAGCCAAACACAGGCACTTGTAATTATTCATGATAATTTGGTACGCCGCAAAAACTGGAGTGACAAAATTAACATCACAGGGTGTTAAAAAGACACAAATGTAGCTCAGTTGGCAAAAATTAGTTTTCTTAATCACCCTATGGTGTATATAATTTTGATTTGTTTTTTGTTAGGTATATATTTATGTGGCAACACCCATGGTGTCAATTTTAATAACCTGCAGTATTGCAGTGTAAGTGATCATTTTGTGCTGTAAAAATGTTGGTTTTCGATGTTTAGTCAATTTGGTTTTTAATTATTTATTTGTATGTATTGATTTTGTATTTATGTGTTAATTAATTTATTTCTTTATTTTTATTTTTTGTTTTATTATTTTTTTTATTATTAATTTTTTTTGTGGGGAAGACATTATCCCGTCCAAACGTTTAGTTTCGTTTTCCCCTATGGTTTTCCACTCCTAAAATCTTGTTCTCTTTGACCCACCCACCCCCAATATCGATGCATTGGGCAAGCAAGTTAGTATATACCCACATCCAACCCAAATAGTCTCTAAATAACCAAACCCACTTTAACTTATTAGAAGTAAAACATCGTCCTGGACCAAACCCTCTCTGTGAGTGGGTGTGTGTGTGGGGGGGGGGGGGTGGGGGGCTCAATGGGGGGTAAACCTGACGATGTCACCAAATATTGAACGTGTTTTTTTGCAATACAGAAGTCATTCCTTGTAGAGTCAAGGATCGGACAATATTACGTTCATGATCATGATCCAGATAGTCTGATCTTCTGCATATAATATACTCCCGTTCGTCCTCTTCGTTCTGCTGGTCAATCCTTATTGACGCCAACTACTTTTTCCACAAAATATGGTCAAAGAGCCTTCAAACTTCACTGCAGCGTCACTGGAACGACTTACCAGTTCATATTTGCAAAGCTGACTCTAATCTGATTTTCAAGGGACTATGAAAGACTGCTTTGTTTGAATCTATTTATGTTTTATATTGTTTATACAGGCTCACTAATCTACACGCGGCTGCATAGCCTACTGTTCGTTTACATATAGTTCAGAATTTTTAAGAATAAAGCTCATTTTGGTTTAAAACAATATTAGTCGATGATAAGTTCAATAACTTGGAATTACAGTTTTCGATCTCTAAACTTTCAGTTTTCCAACCTTCATTTGGGCGAAACGCCTCCTCTTTTTGTACGACAAACGCACAGGTATTATGAAGCAACTCTATAACAATATTTATATCAATTGTATAGATTTTTCGTTTGTTTTTTTAATTTTATTTCGTACTGTTCCTTTCCCAAACAAAACACAACAAATACTTATTCAAGTTTCATCACCAAGAGTAACGTGTATCTGGTTAACAATTTAAACAACGACTCACAAACACACAATAATCATTAATCATAATTGGAAGGCATACAATAGTCTTTTAACTAGAATAGTTTACAAGTTATAAGGGATAAACTGAATCGTGTTTGCCAGTTATTACAAAGTCGACAATCCACATTAGTCGCCCATTGCTAATAAACAAAACACTATCAGAGCTGTCGATTGGTGTAAGTGCACCTTATAACAACGTTTGCTTATTCGTTAGACAATAAATCAGTTTTCTGTATTCACATTATCAAACTTTACAAGTACGTTATTTATATACACGATCGTTATTTACAGTGAACAAAGGAAAAATGTTGTTAATATATTTTCTAAATAATTTTCTTGTCACAGTGTTCTGAAAACCTATATGTTGTTCCATTAAAACGTTATAAGAATAGTTTGCTGCAAGGGCAATTATTGTCCACAACAGCCCGCACACTGCCTGTCAAGTTTACTTGAATCCACGCACACTTTGAAATCTGAATTTCCGTTGAGAGGATTTTTATACATTTTACGTTATTCTGAAGAAGGAGCAAGGGAATCCAAATAAGTGTCCAGCACTGTATATATTAGGCCCCAGGACATGCTTGAATAGAAGGCTACTAAAATACGGTCGGTCTTATTGGCTGTAACCTCAATAAAATAAAAAAAAAAAACGTAACGCAATCAGGTCTTGTGACTTAAAGACTCAACCAAAATGGTAGGTTCTGTGCCAGCTTGGATTCGATTTGGGTCCAATTCGATGAAATGGCATTTAACATTCACCAGCCCTTGAAATCACCCATTTTGCCTTTATGGTTAGCTATAATAGCCACTTTCCAGCACAGTGCATAACTCTCCTTTCAAATCAGAGTTTAACATTTGTCGCAATTACAGACCTAAACGCCTACAGCCAAAGCCGTAAGGGGTTTAATTTTGCTTTAAAGCAAATCCAGCGAAGTGCAAACTGCATCATCCTCGTCCGTACTTCATTGTGTTTCTTATAATTTTTCAGACGTCAGTACAACATAATAAACTTCGCTTACCAAACAACGAATATTCCCAATTACGCGTCTTCAAAATTACTTTAAATCGTGTACAAATTTTAAGTAGCGTCTTTGCTCTGCAGACGCCAGTTACGGTACAGTAAAAAGTCATCCTGCTGCAAAATCGTCAGGTGACAGGATGAATAATGCATGAGCAGTCGTCACATGATTATTTTATGCCTTTACAAACTGAGCTGCGGTTATCTTTGACATTACTTCGCCAATTTGCGGAGAGTTACAAGAACAAAACAGAGACCCAAATAGGAGTTTCTCTACAACGACATATTAAGGCATTATTACAATTATATAACAAAAAATGTTCATAATATCTGTAATTAAACACAATAATAAAACATATAATGTTGGATAAATTAAAATAATGAATTAGGCTTACATTATATTGAATAAATGGTTTACAACATCCACCTAGAATATTCTCCTTTGAAACGCATGATAAAATACGACCGCATACGCATAGAACTGAATGCAATTAGCGTGTTATAGTCACTGAAATGTAAATCCCAAGCGGTTAACGGCCAAACTGTGCTGCGGAATTGGCTCAAACGCTAAAGACACATTCGCACTAAGAATTAGTCAAACGCCGACACCACGATTTGCATATTGATTACGTGGCCCAAAGCTAAAAAGAGACAGCTCCTGATAGGTTTTAGGTTAAAATGGCCACGCATTATCAACTTCTTCATTTTGTTTCACAATGTTGCAGATGATTGGGGAATGGTGTGATCTTTCACAGCATGTACAAGCAAACACTTCCAATAGATTACCGCAATAGCACGAACATGATTGGAAGTCGGGCACACATACCACGTATATGCAGAAATCATAGCCTAAGTAGCTGGTGCCGAATTAGGTGACAAAATAAGTGATTTCGATCGTTGATGCAAAGCTTGTTGTGGTGGGATCCGTTATCAAACGAGGAATGCAATTGCTGACAGCTGTCAAAATACAACCTGGTTGCCCGAAGTGGCTTTGACAGTGAGCGAGTTGTCACAGTTCACATCCCTTATGTTTACACGGTGCTTTCGTTGGGGACCTAGGATTACGAGCCAGAAATAGGGATAACACAATATTGCCTTACTGAATGGGAAATGTTCAAATTACACGTTGTTATCATTGGAATCATAGGCCTATATTTGGAGTCTGAACGGACCTTAATCACGGTGCAGTCCACGTCACAACCGAATCAATCTTGATAAATCGCGAGACTTGATTTGAGACAAAATAGTCAGAACCCGTTTGATATGATAACACTCAGCATTCAGTTCTGCTAATGCGCGAGGGGACATGACAGGGATGATGACATCAGTACTAAGGACTATCGCAGTGCAATTAGCGACTATTGACAGTGTGAAGTTTCAACAAGTCTGAGCTATAGGCCCCCTACTCCTGAAAATACAAATATCCTCAGTTCTTGGTAAAATAAAATAATACAATTAAACGTTTTGTACACAATCCTTTCCCCCTTTTGACACCTGCAATGAAAATAACACAAATCAACGTTTCCATACCTATTAATATCCTTAATTCAATTCAGCAAAAACACAAGGTTTTCTCAACATACCCTTTCTAATATTTATGTTTAAAACATGCAGACACAGTCCTACAAGACGTCTTGCCAGCGTTCTCTGTTCTAGGCTATAGTAAGCCTCCCTCCAAATTGGTCATTAACCCCTGTCACTTCTTCGTTTTGTTCTCAATCAAACCCTCATTGGAACTTATCAATCATGAGATTGACCAGCGATTTGGGCGGATCAGAGAAAGGTACTGCTAAGCCACCCTTTCTTCGTTTCGAATGTTTCTTTGTCCGCGTCAAGTAGAAACTGGCCTGAAATTTCCTGAAAATATGCGTTGGATTAACTCACTAAAATATCATAAAAATACTTTAAAATATCACATTAGCGGGACACATACTCGTTGCGAGATAAGGAGAGGGGAAAAATACACAAACAAACAAACAATTTTGTTTCATATAAAAAGAAGCTGTTCCTCTTCACTTGGTCCATCAGGTCTAAGTGATTATATACTGAAATTCTTAAAGGTTAAGTCGATGCACCAATTGTACCCCACAAGTAGGACAGAATAGCCCCCGTAATTATGATAATTGTATTAAATACGGTTTTTTTAACAACGGCCCTCTGATGTGTCATCTGATTTCCCAAAAGCTGTACTCGTGAATATTTATGGGACGTCTTAATATTATTTAGGATACGGACAATACCTTAACAACTTTTTTTCCCGTGAAACACAATTTTCGAATGCAGAGTGACAAGGCTCTGGAATAGAGTGTGGGGTGAGTGTCTGTCATTAGGTGTGAAGTCTGTCGTGTGTCCAGTGTCAATACCCAATCATGTTAGGCTATATTTGTCTTCAACATCTTTATGTCCGCACGTGCATAAAGTGTGGTCGTTGGATCAAAACGTTTCGAGCACACCATTGCATACAACGTGTGCTTCAAAATATAACACTGCAAAATGTTTCACATCTCAAAAATCAACCAAAATCACTAGCAACGTTTAAAGAGAGCCTTTAAAAAAGTAATAATAATAATAAATAAATGAATAAATAAATGAGAAGGCCTTTTACAATGAAACAATTGTGTTGTTTTTCATTTCTGAATCTTTTTTTCAGGTAGTTTTGGTAATTTTTGTGAAATTTAAACTATTTTCCCTGGGTTTTTCGTATTACGTGATTATGTCACGCTAAATTGTTTATACTTGAATCTGTATTTTTTCTAATCGATTTCTGTATAATAGCTGTGGATTTTTATTTTGTGGAATTGATACTTGGTTGATGTTGTTGTTGTTGTTGATGTTGAATAAATGAAGCTGTATGGCTTCAAAGCAAAACATTGTATAAAAGTAAAATAAATAAATACATAAATAACTGTTTGTTATTGTTGAAAAAATGAAGCTCCATAGCTTCAAAAAAAGAGAGAAAAATTGCATTAACGTTTCATAATGTAATTAAGTGGATTTAAATAAACGGACTCTAAGAGCTCCACTCAAAAGACAAAAAAATAAAATAAATATGAAAGCAACAATTTTCCTTTGTTTCAAAAACATTACTGATGCACCAAGTTGATTTTGGGGTTATTTATTTTCTATTTTCATTATCTTGTTGGTGTGATACTCTTCAATAATAAACTATCGAAAACATTGCTGCGTGCAAATACCAAATGCCACTCTGTTCCACCTAGACTTAGTGGTGGTAGATAGTGGCTGTTTATGGGGCGCCCTCTGTCGAATAATGACGGTAATGACGTCGATAAAGTAAGCTGCGTAGATTCAAGCCTACATGTTGTCAGTCTTCCCTTAAGTCATGCAAGTCTTCCAGGTTTTCACCATGACGATATCCTGTGAAATATTATCTTCTAACGCGTATGATTATGTGCACGTGGGAAAGTGTATGAAGTTTATAAAATCATTAGAAGTTTAAATACATTTTTGATGTTACAGGGCGTTTTTCCCCAGACAAATTATTGTGTTTTTGTCGGTCCGTCCGTCCGTCATCATGTTTTGTATTTGTGGGGGAAATACGAATTGTATTTATAGTCACGTTTTATCTTCGGACTTTCAGTCATCATTCGTCAGTACACTTGTCTAATGGTATCCATCCCATACTAGTGCAGTGGAACGTCAAATGACACATCAAAAAGGTGTAAAGATGACACAAACGAAAAATTGAAGATTCACAACTAACTGTGCCAGACAGAGCAACCAAAAAAAAAGAAAAAAAAAAAGAAAGAAGGAATTTAACGGGACACTCCATTAAAATAATGATAAGAATATTATACTGGCAAGTACCGGTATCACAATACAAAGTAAGAAATGTCGAGAGGCTGTGCCTACCAATGCGTCTTTGGTTATGGCTAAGGGTAAACCATTGCTTCTGTCTGTACATTGCCGTGGAGAAACCGGCCACCGAAGTTACATCAAAGAGGGCCATTGTTAATGTATGTCAGGCATTATTGGAAAGCTCAACTTATCGTAAAGATGTTGAGACAAATAGGAAAGTGGTCTTTAGGTCTTAAAACTACTGTTTCAGTACGAATGTTGCCAGAGAGTATTGAGTGTCGCAGTCAAAAGAACTATAGTGTTTAATACCTTTCCCTACCAAAATAATTACATTTTACTTTTTCGAATTTGATATTTGCAACAACAACAAAACAAGTTTCTAAACTTGAACGATTTTGTTCCATTAAATTTATAAATACGTTTTTGTAATATCAATTTGTAAACATTTCAGATGTCAAAGTTGCTAATTGCGACTTAACCCTCATTTAGATATAATTATGGACTGCATATTTATTTTAAAAGTCCACATCGTGAAAGACATTAATCTAATGTTTTGTAAAATTTCACAATGATGATAACTTAAGGCATTTCCAGCGCTTAAGTGGAAAGTTGTGGCATACAAACTTGTATGAGGCAGAGCAATGAGTTTATATTACATTTGGTCATTATTACGGACAGTGTGTATATTGACCATCTTTGTTGTTTCATGAATCAAACCTCACTAATTTAGTTGCTGACGTTTCGGAGGTACATTGTAAATAATTCCTCTCATACTTAAAGTGTTTTTTTTTTTTTTTTTTTTTTTTAAATCTCGATTAAGTGTCTACAGGTCAGCTTGCCCCAAAGCGTTTAAACTATGTACCAATTAGTTCGGCGGCATGTCTATTCATCTAGTAATAATTTTAAAAAATCACAGGTACACTTCAAGCTGTAACGCATCATCGCGTGAGTTGGTACCATGACTGCCAATTCCTGAATCGGCAACGCTTGTTTTCTTCACCCGCTCCCCGTTTGTCTCCCCGAGCTCCAACCCATCAGAGTCTCTCTCTATCCCCGGCCTGATAACCGAATTCTTCTGGAAGCCGACGTGCCTTCCCACAGTATCGTTCAAAATCTTGGGATTATCGATAATGTTGGGAAGTAATGGATCACTCGGGGCAGATTCCTCGTCCAAGCCATCGACCACGTAGGTCTCGGTGTTTGCCCTTTGTACACGGTCCGCTAAAGGCGATCGCCGGTTACTCTGCTGCGAAACGTCCAGTAAAAAGCTTCCGTCTTTCTCCGACCCAGTGTCTGTAACAATCAGCACTCGGTCCGTTGATCCGTACGTGTCTGATCCTGTGTAGGAAATCTGGCGGCTGTTTCTGGACAGGCCATTCAGGCTGAGCCCATCTGGGGTCGACGGTGGGAAACATGGGGACAATTCTGCCGTTTTTGTTCCTTGGCTTGGACTCTTCTGCTTCAAAAGCGTGCCAAAGTCCTCTGAGGAGTCCAATATTTCCTCCAGAGGAGCAGTTCTTTTGTAGGAGGGGTCTTGGCCGACCACCCAGTAGGTCAGGAGTTCTCCCTTGCCCTTCATGGCAACCAGGCCACGTTCCTCAATCTCATAGCCATCCAGTTTGAGTAAATTATCCCGGCACTGAGCACTGCTGTGAATCTTCAAAGCTGGAAACAAAATTTTAAATAAGTATTTAAAAAAAAAAAAATTAAAGGGCAAAAGAAACATAAAATATGCAAATAACCAAGTAAAAAAAAAAAACAGGTTCTTAATCGAAATCTAAATAACGGATGACAATTTAAATCCAGACATGGGTGAGCGTCCTCTCAGAAAACTGAAATACGAAACTATTTCCACAGTTCAAATACATCAAATAAAATAACTTGGGTTTCTTTTGAACACCAATGACAACCATATTGTATTCTAACGTGCTTTGAAACAATAGTGTACTACTGTTCGGGCATTCACCTTTGCTTATCTCACCTCAACGATTCTGTTTGTATGTGCATGGTCGGTATAAACTTTCAAGTAGGCTACCCAATATGTAAATATATCGGTCTTGGCAATTTTCTGAACATGAAAACATGTTTTGTTTACCTGGGGCAAGACAAACACCATAATGACTGAGTGATACCGTTGACTAAAACAGCCATGAGGAGCTAGCGTGCTATCCAGATGTATTGATTAGGCATAAGCCCATAAATTGTTATTATCAAGGTGCCACCGTCTATGTCATGTGCCTAAAAGTGGTCATGAATACTGATTGTATATACACGTAAAACGAAAGACGTTAGCAACGGCGATTTGTGGGGTTTTCATTTGTTATTTCCTCGACTTGGAGAGTACTTCAGACAGAATTAACTCTCCAGAGACCTGGCTCTGGCTGGCGGTATGAACTTCATATAGATCACTTTTAAATTGAAAACAAAAATCGTCGCCCCCCCCCCCCACACACACATAGCTAAGAGATAATGAGCATTGTTTTTAATCATAAAACATGACATGCTGCATGAAATAAAGATAAGAACCAAGTGTTTTTGGAAGTGCCACCGTCCGAACAAAAGAAAATATATATGTTTGGGAATTCCCCCCAAACACTTAGTATTTCGATTTGCCCAATTGATGCAAACACCTTTGTCCAATACAATTATATTTTTCCCCTTAGTGATAATAATTTCACTTTTTGGCTGTATGGCGTGTTTCTTGAAATTAAAGATCACTGAGAACTTATCAAAGTATACATCTACATCCAATATGAATGTTTTTAAACTTAATGGACATTTGGACAATAGTGTTAATTGCGGGAACATTACGAGCTGATGACATCCTTCGTCCCAATGATAACATGGTTGTACAAGTCCAACAGTTTGACATTATTCTAAAGTTGAGGGAGAACTGAGAGTAATCGTTTACTCGGAGGAAAACAAAAAGTCAAAAATAGTGACTTTAAAAATTCGCGCTGGCAGAAAGAATCCCTCAGAGGTGTATGGCCGGGAGTTGTCAACAATGTTATCCCACCAGCAAAGTAATTACCTCGAGCGCAGGAAAGTTCAAAGTTTCCATTTGATATGGTTTAATCTTCTAAAAACAAATTATCGAGCTTCAGCTGAAACCCAACTCCATCTTGTTATATTGTGAGTGAGCGCACTGTGGCAGGTATCAATACATTACGCCATCGATCAAAACTCTCAGCCATGGCATGTCTTGCTGAACTAAGTGAACCATCCATCATTAGATATTTAGTTTTTTTGTTTTTTTAGGGGTTTTTTTTACTTACGCTGGCCGTTGGATTCCATTCTTGAGGCGGTGTTGACCGTGTCGCCGAAAAGGCAGTACCGGGGCATCGCTAGACCAACCACCGCTGCAACCACTGGTCCTGAGTTCGGATGATGGGAGGGAAAGAAACAAACCCATTTAACGAGTTGTTTGTGCTTCAGATTAACGTGATGAAAAATAGGTACCATCGTTTTAAATCTACCTCAAAATATCAACGGCCTTCTCTTATTATTGATGGATGTGATAACATGCAATGGATACGGTTGGATTGATCTAAGAAGATGAAACACCTGGCCATAGTATTTCTTTCAGTCAGTGAAGTACACAAAATATCTCTGTTTGATTAAAACATTCTTGAGGTGTATTTATTTACAACTTGAGGTGATTTTTAGAAGAGTAAAAAAAAAAAATAAAAAAATAAAAAATCCGACCGATACTAAAGCTTGATGAAATTGATGAGCACACCACTATAAATGTCCCAGGTGGTGTAGCTTTGATTTATTAAACCAAATAAATTGACAGTTTTCCTGCAGCTATCTTGCCGTGTTTCCTGTATTCCCAATCCAATCATGAAAACTAATTATCGGAATGTAAAAAGAGCCACACATATTCCCTTTCCGACCTCGCAGTGTGGTTAAGTTAATTTGAATTGGAGAGGAGCAAAATGGGTGCCAATAAGCCATTTTGAGACACGGTGGACACATTACTACGGCACTTCGTTTGGGTAAATTTGTCTGCTACACCTAAACCAAACAGTGCACTCATGTAGTTTCCACCATACCTCAAAAAAGCAAACGAGGTGGAATGTGTTGGAATTGCACACTTTTTGTTATAGTATAATTCGCTGTGTAAAAAAAAAGCGCGACCGGTCTCCAAGTTTGAGGATCCTAATGAAAAAAAAAAAAGCATTGAAGGAAAACCACAATATAAAAAAAAATCATAAAAACGGTACTTTGACTGAACCAGAACCTCAAGTCAATTATTATTCGCAATTATTATTTTTTCGCTGGAGCAAAAGATTGTTTATCAAGCTCCAAACTCCGAACTGGAGATTGAGAGGGATAGTCATACAGTAAATCTGTGTGTGAGTCGTAACGTGGCACGACACATGCTCTACATTGCAGTCTTTAATCCGGGGACAAATCCATAGAGCTGGAAAACACACAAACGTGCTTAGTTCAGAAATTGGTTTGTGACTGATCTCCACATTTGTCTCTTCTCCTTCATCTTGTGAGTAATAATGATTCATCCTTTATAAAGTCAGGCCCAGGTATTCACTTAGGTTTGATGTGCCCTTGTCTCCCATGTTGTAGTACTCGTAGGCCCACTCGGTACACGTACCCGAGTTCCACGGTGCTCGAGTACCGGTTTGGTTGTACTTAAAACTGTATTCGTACTCGGCTAGCAAAATACTGGAAGCCTGTACTCGATACTCGACTGAAAAATAACTTGTACTCAATGACTGAAAATGTAATCGGACTCTGATTTTATGTTCTCGCGGTCAAAATACCAGTTCTTTCCGCTTCCCTGTACGTGCGTGTAAAAGAAGTAGAGAAATAGAGCTGAAAAAACTACAATTGAAGCTGTCTATTTATGATGTATTCATGTTTAAAAGATAGTTACATTTTCGTCTAGAAGTTAGTTCAGAAACTATTGTTTTACCTCAGTCTACAGTATTTTACCTCACTCGGCCCCCTTTTTATACTCGTACTCGTAGATCCAAGTACTTGGTACTCGGTTGTTGGACCCGGTACTCGGATATCAGAATACTCGGTACTCGGACACCTCTACTCGTACTCGGTGGCCAAAGCACTAGTACCTGAGAACTACTCGGCCACCTTCGTACTCGGCAGTACTTGATACTCGACTGAAAAGTACTTGACTACAACACTGCTTGTCTCACCTCCCTCCTCTCTATACCCATTAGGAAAGTTGGGCTTTCAATGGTAATTGAATTGTAAATGATAGGCCCACTAGTCTACTGGCATGACACAGGTAGAAAAAGATGGCCACACTAAGTCATACATGCACACATCTCTTACGGTTCTATGACAACATGAGCCCTTGAACGTCAGAAGTTGCAAACGTACTCCCATGACCTATCCTCCTCACACCAACCAACCCCCCCCCCCCTTTTCCCCAAGGGCTACTCAACCGAGTCATGCCTGAGCAAGATAAATGTCTACACTTTAGAGAGCTACTTCCAGACACGGTTTTGTTTATACCTGAATGAATGCCGATCCGTAATTTTAGCACCTCGTCCGGCTTGTGCCGAATATGAAATTCCTTGACTGAAGCGAGTAGGTGGAGGGCCGTGGAGGCGATCTCGCCCGCGTGGCGAAAGCCATTCCGTATGGGTAGGCCCGAGACTAACATGTAGGCATCGCCGATGGTCTCAACTTTGTACACATCATAGTAACTGATGATAGCATCAAAGAGTGTGTACAGGTCGTTCAACATGTCTACGACCTACAGAAGTAGAAGCAGAAGGAAACAAAATAAAATAAGTAGGAATAATTTACACAATTCCAGTCCGGGTAAACATTGGACGGTAATATGCGAGCGTCTATTGTGGGGGGGGGGGGGGGGGTTGGGATGGGGGTGAAAGGGATGTAATAGTATGCTTTAATAAGCTCCTTCAGAGAATAGTAATTAAACAAAAATAAGAACTGATCTGGTTAAAATAGCAAGGGAGTAGATATAGGCCACTATTGCGTGATAGTTGGAAACTCCAAAGGACAAACAGCGGTGAGCGGGTTGACTAAGGTCATTTTCGTTTACCCTCAATATCGGACAACTGTTGTTTGAGTCTCAGCAGTTGAAACCAATCTAGCTACTCTGGACGTACAGGAGTAGACACATTGTAAAATCAAATTAGAAAGTTCTGTGTAGAACTGAAGAAGTATACACAAAACGACCGGAAGATTTATGTTGGCCGACCGTGTGAAGAAAATGGGAAAACTAATGCAACGCGACCTTCAAGGATATTTGTATCATGGTAACCAAGCAGTTGAATGGCTCAGTCTATCGCTAATGGATACATATATTATTATTGGGGCTATATATTGTATCGGAAATTAGCCAGGCCCATTATGCCGTGTAAATTGGAATTTAAATGCATTTACACGGACATTAGATGAAATGTGCCGCAGGCAAAACTGCCCTAATCGTACGGGTATATCAGAGAGTCTAAGTTAACACTATAAATAAAACGTCGACAATGCTTCAGAGATGGGCATCCGATCTCAATACAAATTTACACTTTGAAAAATCATACGGACGAGGTGACAATCTGAGCTATAACCATCCCTAGGCCTATACTTTCTTATTTTTTGTTCATAATTGTTTATCTTTAAACAGTTCCATATTGCAAAAGCAATATTGTGAAGTAACACTGATGGCAGAAATGTAAACAGGGTGAGTTGATGATGCTCAATGGTCTCTTACATCAATTTCAAAGTAAAGAATTATGTTGTAATAATTATACTAAAAGCATACCCCGACTTTTTTTAAGCAAACATAAATAGAGGCAGTAATTATTGTCATTTATCCTCTTTGTATTTAGAACAAAAAACAACAACTTCAACAACAACAACAACTTCAACAACAACAACAGCAACAACAACAGCAACGACAACGACAACGACAACGACAACAACGAAAACGACAACAACGAAAACGTCGACAACGACAACGACAACGAGAACAGCAACAGCAACAGCAACAGCCACAGCAACCGCAACCGCAACCACAACAACAACCGCAACCACAACAACAACTGAACCGCAACAACAACATTTGGCCATTGAAAGTTGCAAGGTCCGATTTTCGTCGAAAGTTTTATATACATAATTTTTTTTAATTTTATATATATATATATATCTCTTTTAAACGATCAAATTTTGACAGAAGATGCTGCGAACAATGCCGCGAACAATGCACAAATTACATGTATCGTGTCAAACTGTTTGTACATGGATGCTGAACATGAGATAATGTCGATATCCCGACGATAGTTTAAAGCATATTGTGGTTTTCTTGGTCTCTTTTCCCCCTCCTTTTTAAATGTGGGTGGCTATTAATGTGAAGGCATTGATTATCTTCACCCACCTGGCTACTTGCAGTAAGTATAACTGTAAAATCGAAATCCTCGAGACTAATGTTGAAGAATCCAATTAAGAAAAACGTGAAATCTAATCTGACCATATATGCATGGTCGGGTGGCAGCGATTGCAAGTTAATTATCAACCGAATGATCTACATGAAATCACTACTGTTGCGGCGACATCGGTTCCATCATCCAATGCATGCAGAGAGCGACTCTCACAATTATCCGCAACTGCAATAAACTTAAATAACACGCCGGTTGGTCTAGCGCAGCTGTGTGAATATTATCTTATGGGTTACACATAGAAACATGCTCAAATCTTGTTAAGTTGTTATTTCTACTGTGCTGTTTTAGGGGAGCAGACTTCAGTGTATTGCTACCAGCCCCCGTGTTGTTTTTGTTTGTAACGGGGAATAATATTCATGAGCGCCGGGCGAGA
This sequence comes from Pisaster brevispinus, assembly GCA_023634235.1. Lineage (NCBI taxonomy): Eukaryota > Metazoa > Echinodermata > Asteroidea > Forcipulatida > Asteriidae > Pisaster > Pisaster brevispinus. Next base: position 9,095,654 of record JAMKCF010000021.1, on the reverse strand, counting down.
CATGAGTGGTGGCGATGTCTTGTAGGAGTGTTTTGACTGAGACACAAACGTGGCATCCACAAAAGTGTCCATTTCAAAACTGGCGCGGGAGGCAAAGTCTCGAGTACCTGACGCCCTCAATGGGATTTTGATAGCCCGGTTTTGACAAGGTTCAGGGACGGCGGGCCTTTCCGGTGTTGAGCTGTTCTCGGTCGAAAGAACCGTCAGAAGGCGGATACTGTTATAGCACCAGGACTTTGAATGCTACTTGGATAAACTCTGGTTTTTCGCCCTCAGCTAAACCTGGGATTTTATATCTATCAAGTGTGCCGAAAATTGTTTTAAAATTAACATTAAAGTCATGGTTTAGACCTGTTGTCTGGCACTAAATAATAAATAGGACAACCACAGGTGCTGCAAGTCAAGAAGATGGAGTGTGCTCGTAATTCGGTACCTTATGGAGTATGGACAAAACAAAAAAGGGACAATTAAAGGTCCCCAAAGGGGTATTCTTAAGGCTGGGGTGCTCCACAAGAAAATCCGTGTATGGTGGGAAAAGCACAGGGACAATGGAAAGAACAAAATATGTCTCCACTGGGATGCATATTTGCAAATGTGTGCGTTTGGGGGGGGGGGGGTCTCATAGTACTACACTGTCATGTGACACTACCGATTGTTTTGCTAAAAATCTTCATTGTCTAGATCAACCTGTGCCGAAGTAACTTTCCGGTGAACACAATTAAAATTAAGGACTAGTTTTGCATCAAAAAAGCAATGTATTGGTAGAAGGCCTACGTGTTGGTCAGCGCTGACGAGCAAGACTTCCACATGTAATGGTTCATACAACCATAAAGTTATGTCAAGTGAAAGTATTCTTGCAACAACCAGAACACAGGGTTAATTTGAATTGCATATACAAATCGAAGAGCACTCGCTCTTCCCGCATTATTGCGATACCGGTGCTGGACCACTATTAGACAATTTCTTATATCTGTTCACAGTGATAAACCGATATCAGCTTGGCCGACCTTGAAGGCTAGATTTTGTAAACTTTTTTTATGTGTGTTAATAATCCTCAGTTGCGAAGAAAAACAGGCGATGTGCATTTTATTGCATGGTGCAAAATGACATCAAATTTAGCAGCGTATGGGAAGCGGTTCAGAGTTGGGACCAAATCATAAACTGTTGCTCATTAATGATGGCTGCAATCGTACTGAAACTGACTGACATTGTACTACAACGTTCAGGCTTATAACGGATGTTGCTATTGCGAATAATGTTCATAAGACTCGGATTGAATCAAAGCAAGGCCTTAAAACAGGATCTGAATCATTCAAGAGGAGTGTCACATTATACAAAAACCATTCATGATAGTGACAATTGGCTAACAGAAAAAGAAGAGTAGTCAATGTATCTGAAGTACAGAAACCTTTCGCAAAAATGCCCTGAGGACACGATGTGGAGACCAGGTGCATTTCAAAAGCTCAAGAGCTACAAATTGTGCAGAGAGCGAATGACACATAGTTCCACATTCACCATTACTACATGACAATTTCGTACAGATGCACGGATTTCCTTTTTATGTCCTAATGATGGACATGAGGTTCAACTTTTACAATCCAAGTGAAGTGAACACGTTCGGCATTGAAATGATCGTGCAGATTGGCGTCATAAAACGTTGAACCGTAAGGCGTTGAACCAATAATGAGCAAGTTGACGTTCCCACTCCCTAATGAATCTAGAAAGCGCGAGTTACATTGATTCGGCAAAAGGACTTTTTAAGTTTAAACGCATGTGAAATAAATACAGTACACTTTTCTATAAACTGACTGAAGCCACACAGACAGCCATATGCAACTGTGATGCAACGCCTCTGTTTTGTACAAAAGGGGAAGGGGTCCAAATGAATTTTTGGAAAAGACAAACAACATTTCCAAGTTTCCAAACACACGTTGGGTTTTTTTCCTGTGTAAAGGATTGCATTGTATAAATTAACACGCTAATAATAACACAATACCCATCAGTGATTTCTCTAATTGTTGGCCTTTCTTTGTTTGTTTTGGCTATTTTTTAGCGACGTCCCAATTGGTTTTGTGGACAAATGCGAACAGGAACCCGTCCTTGGTCTGGCACAACACCCGCATGTCTGTGGCTGTAGTACTCGGTTTACATGCTGGTAGACACGCTCACCCCCCCCCCCCCCCTCCCCCACCTCTCCGAATACTATCCATTAAAGAGTAACATTAATATAGAAGAGGCCTAGATACAAGGCGGTCGATTTTCATTACCGGCACCTTTTCCCAGACATACATTTATCAAGTGAAGACATGTTGTCTAGTGTAGAGAGAACATCAACGGAAAACAAACCATCAGAGATGACACACGAACGTGTTGGCTTTACAGAATAATACAAAAATCAAAATCAAAATAATACCTCAAAGAGAAGGAAATGAGGGAAACCAATTACGTGTCAAATCATGACGGATTATGTGGCGCGACCATGCGATACCAAACAAAAACGAACCTGTCGTTAAGTTGATTAGATGATATAACGAAGAAAAGACAAAAGGAAAGAACCATTTGGGGGGAGGGTACGAATATCCAACACTTTCGCAAGACGTACTTTGGCCCCTGGAGAAATTCACCACTCAACACTGACTAATTTTAACCACTTTTGTTTAAGTTCTAAATTGATAATTTATAGGAAATGTCACAACGATTATTACGTTTCAAATGAGACATTGAACAGAATTAAAAGATAGTGCAAGTTCATGCCGGATTGAACGAACTCCATTTGTGTGCATTAAAATAGTTCTGCCACAGGGCAAACTATTTACTGTTGAACATTGTATGCTTTTATGATATACTAAGCCCGTGATTCACAAGGTTTAAGGGGATGTTAAGTTTCCATTTCTAGTTTTGTTTTTTTTCCATCCCGGGGACAAGGCTTTTTGAAAATTATGTCGAAAGTTAGCCAGTGTCAGAAACCTTCGTAGCTGCTGAATTGTTTATGAGTTAACGACTTATAAGTGGCAATGGGAAGTGAATGTACTTAACAGCCACTTTAAAAAGGTTATAAACAACCAACTCCACTTTGTATTTTAGTTGCCTTTAACAAGTAAGGGAAAAAATGGGGGGGAAACAGCAATTGTGTAACCAAGAAGTTTGGTTCTCGATGCTTGTAACTTTTGTTTGAAATAAACGAAAAGCCGAGTTTTAAAAAAATCCCTCTGTTGCTCGTGTCCCTTTACCACATTGATGTTTTATTTTTTGTCACTCCTTTTCTTCTTTTCTTTTCGACTATTGATTTTATTTATTACTTTGTTTTCTTCATTTGATTACTTTTCAGAGCTTTGCAAAATCCAGTTTACTCATTGACGCAGCATTGGCTACTTGATTCTTAGTGAATTTGTCTCCGGGAAGACCTATCAATACAAAGACACACACAGTTATGACTGAAAATGAAAAGGTCGATTGGATAACAGCAAAAGAACAAAATATGTTAGATGGTGCAATCCATAAATATCGTCATTAAGAATCTCCAGGGAAGAAAGGAGGAGAAGCAGATAATTAGCATGGAGTAGTCCTCGAGGATTGTCTCCTCATGAGCCATGATGCATCACGATAACGAATTTTCTTGGGGATTTATCTCCCGATGGGGTTTCCCTCCTCGCCCTGCTAGCCGTGCATCGCTCGAATCTCAGACCGCCGTCTCGTTGCTCAGATTAGGTCATTTTGTTTCAAACGACGGGAGGTGTCAATTTGTACAAATTACATCCTCAACGACCACAACATTTACATATAAAACAGTCTGTCTGACTTGAAGCTTCACAAGTGTCTGTCCTACCTTTAAAATGACAGATACCACAAAAGCCATGTGTTTCTTGTATGAATGTAAAAACAAATCCGGCGACGATTTCTTATCACTGGTTGTATACTGTTTTGCATAAAGTCTGCCAGAAAGTTACAAAACAATATTTAATTAATTATCAAAGTTCGAAAATATATTTAAGGTTCATATTCAAAATTTGCCAAGCGAAAATTATGAATCAGTATTTAAAATTAAAGGGCAAATGCACATCAATAAAGCTTTTGACATTAGGAAAAAAATTGCAGAATATAAATAATCCACTTTACTGTAGCAAACATCCATTTTGCCCAAAGTGATTTTAATGTACTTTTTATTGGTTTCTCGTTTTCTTTTTACATTAGAAGATATAAAAAAAAAACAATTTCAGTCACATCAACCAAGAAGAATGTTACTAATATATACGCGTCTGCGTTCTATAATGCTACACCAACCTCATTCATCAAAAACATAAAGAAGGAGAATCCATTACAAATTATACTTCTTAAATGTCAAACCCACCAAGTCTCCTCACATTTATCTAAGCAATAAGAGAATGCTTTCGTCAGACGCTGCCAAAACAAAATAATAAAAACCGAAGCTAAAACATCTAGCACTCCTGGAGTGGAGAGCCAAACGCAGGTTGTGTGGAAAAGACATCTCCACGGCGGCTGTGTTCAAAGAAGGAAAAAAAAACTGGATCATTAAAACATTATATTGAGGCCGGCAGGCATCACAATCTGTGGCATCAATTAATCATGGTTGGATGGTAATGATTTTGTCCCACTCTCACCACGTGCTATGTAATTTCTGATGACTTCAAGTTGGCTTCGTGTGCACTGATTTATTTTATCTTTTTTTTTTTTTACAGCGAGATTTTCAACAATCAGACGAAACGGAGACAATAATTGTGTGGGAGGTTTGTTTTGTTCTCTTTGCTTGATCGGGTTGATTCGAAATTATCTATTAATATAATTTCCTCATTAAGACAAGTGAGGTGAGCCATTCAAGAAAAGGGAAAGAAAAAAGTAGTAATCAACTATGGGAAAGGTTCAACAGCGTTCATTTGGATATTTCAGAGACACTGAACTTTTTCAGGCTTTTTGTGAAATATTCTAATCGGTTAATTGTTGGTGTGCTGAGGGTGCTGGGGTGTTATTGGGGTGTTTGTTTGTTGGTTTGTTGGTTTGTTGGGGTGTTTGTTTGGGTGTTTGTTTGTTTGTTGGGGTGTTGGGGTGTTTGTTTGTTTGTTTGTTTGTTTGTTGGGGTGTTGGGGTGTTTGTTTGTTTGTTTGTTTGTTAGGGTGTTGGGGTGTTTGTTTGTTCACTTATTGGAGCCTTTATGTATTTCAGCAATTTTGAAATATTTTCTGTACTGCTTGGTCATTTCTAAAATGACAACGATGAGCAAGCAGGTATCAGCATCATCTGCTTCAAAGATCTCTCTGGTTCTTTGAGCAATCAACATTTCCACCACCATTCAATTTATAAGTCCAGTGTACAGAGTGTGACAGCGGTGCTATAGGGCGGCAGCTCAGATTTAATTATTCAACAGAAATGCTAATAATGATCTATCCTATATACATTTAAAAAAAGCGCCGCTCTACAAAGGTATCCACGAGAGGGTTGGAAAAGTCTCCCAAATCCGAACATTCTTCTCTAAGACGAACACTGGGACTGACTGACAATAATTAGCTTTACAGCTAGGCCGTTGCCAAGAGAAAGGTTGGTCAAGACGGAATTCAAGACGGCCTAATTCTCCACCAAACTCTCCAAGAGGGGTTGGTTAGATAGATGGGCAAGCAATTAACTAAATGCATCCCCAGCGTCTTGGGTACTCATGCACTAGGCATAAAAACACCGACCAGCCTCTGACGTCTAGCGTTACCAGCTCGCACAAGTATTTCTTCAGAAATAGAACCTCGGGCAAAACGAAACATACATATTGTAGGAGTTAGATTATGTATATACATGACAGGGAAATGGGTTTACCAGACTCGCAGGAACCGTAAAATCTAAATAGCAATGACAACGAAATTGTTAGGAATAGTTACAGAATACTCACAAAGGAGTGATTTATCATAATAGGGGAAAAGTCTAAGGGCCGCTCCCAATGGGCATTGCTGACTCGTATTTCAAATCTTAACTGAATGCAGCGTTAATTTGAAGACAACAGTAAACAGCAGTATATATCTAAAGCCGATTTGTCCTCCTACTATTTTTTGTTCATACTTCCACACTGTAGCTAGGGGTCCTGTGAAATGCTCAAATTTTATAAAATATTCATTTTTTCCCATTCTCTTTCCAGGAATGAAACTTGGTTTTTGTGCCATCATTATTGATTACTGTTTGTATTATTGTTTTTATCTTATTTACATGTCAGCTTTTGTAAGGCGTTCAAATGTTTGTGGGCGCTGTATGCCTGTATGGCAGTACTGCATTGGGATATGTACAAAACGACAACAGCATACAGCCTATTAGGACCTAAAACCAAACAAAAACAAAACCTTTCATAAATAAACAAGGAAAGACAGAAAGAAACAATGAGCTCGAATGTTCACGGGTCACTTTTCTGCGACATTTCTCGGCAATCAGATGATGCACGATTCACGTTAGAATCTAACTCATGGAAACTAGTGGAAATTAGTTCACTTTATAACTGCTTTCGCACATGGAATATATCAATGACGGCAAATGCATAACGGCCCTAACTGAGATTTCAGGTCAACACTGAGAGGCGTCCATGAACGCTAGGTGGCAGCAGACTTATCACGCAAAGGGTACACCACACTAAATAAGCCAAAATTCATACGCCAAGCTGATTATCATAATTTGTAACCCCACAAAATCGTTTGAATTATCGTTTTGTGGGTCATGCAATTAATAGATGGTGTAATTATAAGAATCTATCACAATCTGGGGGTTCTGTGTTTCAACTTTTGAGGAGATTTGATAAATTTAGGCCCTAAAGTTGGTCCTATTTGCCTTGGGAATGGGAGGAGAGCCTTTCTGGGCTAATAGCAAAAACTCAAAACGGCTGACCTGCCAAAAATTAAAAAGAAATCTGAAATTTACTTGTCTTTGAATATATTTGATTGGTTTTCAAGAGGCTGAGAGACTTAAGAAATGTTTTTTTTAGTATTTTTGAGTATTTAGCACTTAGCACTGGATGCTATGAGTGTTTATTTATAAGAGTGTGATGCTCCCCAAAGCCATCGTTCTCAAAGGTGTGCGCCATGCGCTAACTCCGTAAACATGGAAAGCTACCCCTAACCCCCCTTTTTCCGCATGCCGTTCCTACAAGAAGTTGCACGTTGCATGACGTGGTGTCTGGCTTAGACAAAACAAAACAAAACAACATCCACGTTTTATAAATACAAATCTCCCTGTTAAACCTCATGGGTTAACGAAAGCGTAGTTCATTCTCTACAGCCGTACATGTCATGTTTTCATTACCCCCCTCCCATCCTTGGCTGAACATAATTAAGGTCACATTCTACTCTACAGACCTACAACTGTGGATGATAAATTGTCATCTTTAAACGAGGTCTACACACTGATTACAATTTGCAATAAAATTACAGACTACGCTCGCTTGTGAGGTTGGACAAAATTGTTTTGCACTTTTTATGGTTTAAGAAGTCCGCGGAGTTCATATAACTATTCCATCCACTGAAAAAATTATTCCCAAATTTATCATCCATTATTGCAGGACCATTTTGACGTGTATCCATTTAAATTAATGTGACCAAACCCTGGCTGGAAGGGATGGCAGTCTGGTCTCCTTTGTCTCTGTCGACAGTGAGTGTATTATATTTCTGAATAGAATGGATATCAAGGAACATACGGGCGTTCGAAGAACGGCACAGATTTTAATTGAGTCATTTCATGCATGTATTATGCCGGAAATATATACAATGCACACAGATACAGTTAGTGTTATCATTCGCACTGTATCTAAATTACCACATTCAATATAAAGTATAGTGTAAACCTTGATTCCCTCGACCACTACTCCAGGGACCTGGCTTTCGACTGAAGGCACCGTTGGTGAAAAGAATGGGGGAACAAAACGAAATTTAATAACGGGAAAATTAAAAAATTGTTTTATTCATAAGTCTAGTTTTACCCAGCTTTTATTTCAATTCCGATTACTCTGAAATCCACGCCATGGGTATATGACTCACGGTGGCTCTATACCCGGTAATTGAAAACCCATTATTACTTTTGTTTTAAAAAAAAATTTCCAGGCCTTATCGGTTCATCTGTATACGGGAAAAAATCACTTCTACTATACGTCCCCCTCGAGGTGATCACACCGTCGGCAATGCTGAGCCGGGCAATCAAGGCGTTTTCAAGACTATTGCATTGTCTGTTTCCAGATAGCATTAACTTTGTCCATGAACATACAATTTATTTCGGCTTTCTCATTAGAATTTCAGTATCGCCTAAGGTATAAATATTTACTGTCAAATACAGTCCTCCCCAAAGGAAGAGAATCGCGAATGAGAAGCTGCCAGTTTCAAGGTTATTTGACATAATTTCCCATTTGAATCACTGAAAAGCTTTAATGTCTACAACTCAATTTGGACGGCGTTTCGATTCCCTAATCTAAGCCTCAAATAACAGTGTATTTGAGTCTCTCGCGATTTTGGCTAGGCCTCTGTGAAGGATATATTTCTGTATAATTATGGAGGGAAAAAACAAGTGGTTTCTTTTGCCTTCTTCTTATACCTTTTAATGCGTTTGGTGGGATCTGAAATCAATCAGCACCTGATGATCAGTTTGAACAAACGAATGTCAACTATAAAACAGTATCTTCTGAATCCTCTTTCGGATTTCATCACCACGTTAAAGCAAAGTAAAGGCAGACTGCTTTCACTTCAGGACCAGAAATTTAAGAAGAGGTGAAATAATTGTTTTATGACATGGAAAGACATTATCAAATTAAGTAATTAAAACATATAAAAACTATATTCATTTATGTTTAATATCTTTGTGGTCAAATTAAATGATTCAGATTGCCCCGACGGCCTGTATTTATAAGAATCCCTAAATACATTCACTAGAAATATCAGACTCTTCAAGCCTCTACAACACAGACACGTCCGCAAACACATACACACCTCTTTATGTTTGGCGGTCGTCCGAGTTTGGATTCGAACCCCGATCCTTAAATTGAAAATGCAAAGCTGCCCTGAACAGTGAAGCAGTACTTGTGATAATGGTGAACTACAGGTAAATGTGGAGGTCGGCCGAATTTGGGCATTTTTTTCTACAGAAAAGGCATTTCCCTCATGCTGACCAAATTAATTCGAGGTTGCGATTTTAAACCAAGCCCGTTGAAGCAAATGACAGGATCATTACACGTACTAGAAGTAATTGCTACGGTTTAAGCACAGGTTTCGCACTCGGCGCCATTCAGTACTACGGAAATTCAAACGCACTGACAGTGGCACTTCATGCACTCTCCCCGTGGTTGACGAAGGATTCCAACTCTATGAGGTTCGTCGATGAAGAAAGACACAGAGTCACAGTGAGTAACACTTGCATTACACTTTATAACATTCTCGAAATGGTTGTCAAGCGATTCAGACAAGGCCCTCGTGAAACTCATTAACTTTCCTTTAGCTGTCACAAGCGGGCGCTATATACCATTGATTGACGAAGCACTTACCATGACAGCGACTACGACCAGGGACAGACATGAGGACGCCACAATGGTATCGGGCTATATCATTTCAAAGCATATTTAAGACATTCAGGTAGGCCTATCTGGTTTAAAAATGCTGAAGTCCTTCCTCTTTCGAAAACCGTTGGAAACAAACACCCGAAAGAACCCCTCAAAATGCATCCAAGTGGAGGTTTCATTTGGCTTTCTGACCCTTCAATTAATATCTACCCCTAGACTTTGTACACTAAAAAAGGCCTCTTTTTAGTATTCCAGTATGGGGAATGTTTATACACATTATTGTCTTCGGTCTCCGTAAGGGCAAATAGAACACGGAAAACGAATTGATAATTCTATACAGGTAAAACATTTACACGACGACAACGGATAAGTTAATCGCCAATTTTCGTTATGGTTGTATACGCTTTGTGGTAAGACTTAAGACTGACCTGCAAAGGTGTGCTTCTTGAGGACAAGTCCGTGAACCCAACGATATCACTGAAGAAAATGGTAACACAATCGAAAGACTCGGGCACAACTTGCATACCTCGTTTGAGCTGGTTAGCGACGGGCCTGGAAATAATCAGTACAAATTGGAAAATAAGTATTACGGCCTTATACACACATTTCCCGTTCCACGAAAGTGAATGACAATTAATAGATACAAGGAATAAATTACACTCTAATCATTAGCAAAAGCTCTCGGTGCAACCATTTATGAAAAACACAGCGAAGTAAAAGCGCACATTGAGGTCAGCAATAAATAATTTATCCGGTCTCGTTAAGGTCTTGGTCTGTAGTTTGACAGACTGTATATCTCTATAACAACATTAACTTGAATGTTCTCGTGATTTAGGTCATGGCAAAATATCCCCATCTTGTTGTAAATTAAAAAAGGGGGTTAGAAACAATGACGTCATAGTAAATGATTGTTGGTTTCTTTGTTCCAGGTTCGACACTGCACGGTAAATTGAGCGATACCCTGGCCGTCATGTGAGAGAAAACGAAGTACGGGTAAAACATGTGTTCAAAAGGGTGATAAATAGACTGGAACGAAAGATTAGTATGGGTCAAGACGTACGACTCGCACTTAATGTATTCAAAACGAGACCTGAATTAAGGACACTCCTGCATTTCGTCAATGCTTATCATGTTTCTATTAACAGACAAGTAACATTTCACATGGAACTGCCAAAGCGGTTCGGGTTTAATACTCTACCCTCTCCACATTTCCCACATGTCGAACAACTCATATGAAGAACGAAGCGTATTCTCATTTATTACGGAGTTCCGTGAGTGCCGTCCCACTTATCGAGAAACCGAAACACTTCAACGTGCCAAGTCACCTCATTTTGTGGTATCAGTTCAGTTAATAACGACCAGATTTGTAAACGGCCGAGTCGACTTTGCGAAACTTACAGGACATACGGTAGGCTACAAGCTAAGCCCTCCAGGGATTCCATGTCCCGTTGGGACTGACCCAATTCTGGTTCAGTGTGACCCTAAATGTGTGTCAAAATGCCCCAGTAATTGGTCAGACTGACGCAGAGTCCCAGTTATTTATTTATTAATTTTTATTATTTTTTTTTCAGCAACTTATTTTGGCTTCAACACAATAATTAAATATAAACTCACCATTTACATAATTTGCTATGTAGTACTTTGAATAACAAAATAGCACGACCACTCGTCGTAACCTCTGCCTCGTAATACGGCCAAAATACACTTTAAATTTCAGGCGTCCGTCTCCACAGTCTGACAAAAGATTCATATTCTCATGCAAAATAACTGAGATCTTATATTTCATATCCATTGACAGCCCACTATGGTTGAAGACGATATACATTATCAGGTGTACTTATGTGCAGAAAGTGCAGAGATTGGGTTGAATTAAAGTCAAGTCCCACGTGGCGCTCGTTGCATATGCCGGGTGAATGAAAAGGGCCCCTGAGAATGGGCGTGTGAACACCCACAACCTTTCTCCCTCCCACACGCCTGATATATGATCTCAAGTTCACAATTAGCACCCGCTTGTCGGGGGAATTATTTGTGTTTCTGTATAAATAGATATTTCCCCATACTTTTACACGGTACCTATAACCACTGATTAGAATATGACTAGAGCTAAGAAGTCATGGGTTGAATGGTGCATTTCTTTGGGTCCAATACTAAGGAAAAGCTCATTTTGCACTTTAGCTTTTGTCGTAATCCAGATTCTTGACAATAGGAAACTGATGACTCAAACGGTGAGAAAGCGTTGGGAAACTGTAAAGCCAGGGTGTATAATGCTGTTTGATGGACATTTTGAAAGCATTCATTTTTGTGTGTGTTGAGATTCACATTTAACACGACTGATGTCAACATCCTTACGTCTTGAACGACCCATGAATCAGAGTGGAATGACCATAACAGCAGCGCATCTACAGCTCCATTTGAGCATGAAATCATAATGAATTCCCAGCATGGCAAACGGCTAAAGAAATTGGCGCCATCTGTGTACACCTGCTCTCCTAATGGAAACAGTGTTATGTACTCACATAGTATTGACACTTTGCTGTAAAGTTCCTATTATTTTTTTGCTACAATATTTAGAAGGAATAGAACACTTGGGATACTGAAAGGATTGTGAAAAACAAGGGTGTAATAAGTTTCGTTGTATTTTGTATCTGCGAATCTGAATTACACCGATGTAGCACGAAGCAATCATTCAACACTTCAGCTATTTCTTGCTTTATTAAAAAAAAAACATCGTGCATTTTAAACAAGTCATAAAAATACCAGATGAGGTTCGAATCGATTATGACCTGCTGTTCTCTCGCGGTACTTTGGTTTATTTTGTATCTTCACTCGCAGGAATCGTAAATATTTCATTTCGTCGATGTGCACTCCTCAATAAATACATTGGCAAAGAAGCAATCCTGCGCATGAGGGAATCTAATTTACAGGACATCAGATGGTCCTCAACACATCTTCACAATTGTTTACCAACCCAATTGCTGGAATTTGAAAAAAACAGAGTGTGATATTTTTGTATATTAAACAGTGACAGCTTAACACTGGATACGGAAAAATTTGGAAAATTCCTTGCAGTTGTTTTTATCAGTAATTCAAACCTCTCGCTCGTATTTCAAATCTCTAGGCCTTTAGTCTTACTTTGGTAGCATCCGATGGAGAAGGTTATCTGTCTTTTTCTTCTCCTCGATGAGCTGGTGGGTTCTGTCCTCTACGATCTCCTCCAAATTGTTTGCATATTTCTCCATGATTGCCATCATGTTGTCCAGGATGTCACTTTTCCTGCAGAGGGTAAATGAAATAAAAATACTCTCTGATATGAAAGGAAAAAAAACTTCCTTGAGATATAACCGGCTGTTGTTACAACATATTTACGTCTTCTGTGCGTTAAAAGACCTGGTTCAAGTAAAGTACTAATGTGAATTGTTCCCTTATTTTCGATAGAAAAACTGTTCAATTAATGCTAGCAAGCTGCACCTATCGGTGTACGAGTAAACTCAAAATAAAATAGTTGCTTAAATTTGCATCGGCGATATTGAATATTATTATTTTTTTTTTTTTTTACCCCTACACCGATGTGTGTTACGCACTGCATACTCAATACTTTCCCCGAGCCACATAAAAAAAAACACCACACAAGCATGCGGGTGGGATTCGAACCTACAACCTTTACCATTTTAGAGCAGATGTCTTACCACTTGCATAATTTATATTGGTTTTATAGACAAGGGGGTCATTGAGAACAGCCAACATCAAACTGTTTACAATTTCCAATAACGTAGGGGAACTCAGTTTTCTGTTTTTCGAATCGTAACGTAAAGATTAATTAATTTTTGCAGTTTTTGAGTTTTGTGTTTTGAAGGCATATGGAATGTGCCGTGCATATTCCTTGCTTGGGAGGCTCGTCGCTGTTCAAACACCAAGTCTAAATGAGCGTTATAAGCAGAAATCAATGGGGAAAACGACCTTCAAAATGCAATTAGCATTCACATTATGCAAATTAATATCAAATTTTAACAACAAGTTTTCAAGCATGTCCAGCTTTTGGTAGATGCTGTGTATCGACAGAATTTACCAAGAAATGCTTTATGTGGCAAGGAAAACCCTTGTAGTTATCGTGATTAATGAGCAGCCATTGGTATAAGATAAATGCTACATTCATGCGGGGTCTTTTCTGAGATATTCTGCTCTTTATCTAACAGTCAAATATTACTGTCAAAAGAGGGCGCCTGACTCCAATCACGGAGAGATAATATCGTTATGGGTGCACAACACTAAATGGGCCAAAATTCATGCGCCAAGCTGATTATTATAGTTTGTAACATTTCCCCTGCCCACCCCACTTAAATACAATGCCCCCTGTGCCCCCCCCCCCCACCGAAAAACTCTTGGGTACGCCGCTGGATGCAAGATGTTTCTACCTTTTCCATTTTTGCTCTTATATTACCTTCCGTATAGGTGCCTAGTATAGCCCAAAGCATGTTAGCATAAAACATAATAATATGGTCATGTAATTATTGTGTCGGGGATATTAAGAAAGACGGTTTGGTTTCCTCCCAAACGCCGCTGTAAACGTAAGCAAAATCACACAATTCACTTTATTATTAATGACCCCAAGATTTCAGGGAGGCCATACACATTCCGGGTTTGGCTAACCCAGAAATTGGTTTTTAAAATAAGATTTTAACTGAGGTTCTGCGTCAGTATGACCCATTTCTGTGACCCATTTCCGGGTCATTTTGACAAGGTCTCCGAGAACCGCATTCGGGTCAATTCTGGCCTAGGAATTGTTAGAATGTATTTCGTGCATTATCTGTTGTTGTTTTTTCGTTTTGAAACAGCATGGATGCTCCAATCAGGACGCGGTATAGCTATATCAACAAAATTAATAGGAATCCAAACTTTGCAAGGTGGTTTGCGGAAACACAATGTGTATAAAACTCTCTCTATGAGTAGTGGTGCTTACAATCAACTCGACGTTTCGATCAGAACGCTCCGATCCTGAAGACGATCAGAACACACTGATCGAAACGTCGGTGAGTTGTTTTCAAAACCACCACGACTCAATGAAAGAGTTTTATTTACATGGTGTCTCCACAAATTTGGTAGCACAGAAGGAAAACAAAAAAAGTTAACAAATTAAGTCTCTTACATGCCGCTGTGAAGTGGCTTGAGCTTCACTCGGATGGTTTTGAAGTCTGGCCTCTGGTCTGGTGCCTCAACCCAACATTCCTGCATTGTGGTCAGTAGGCACTCATGACAATTCTCGACCTCCATCACGTTGGGACGGAACGGCATGGTTGGATCCAATGGGAAAGTCACTTTGTCAATTATTTCTGTTAAAAAAAAAGAGTTGGTCTAAAGTAATTTCACCTAAATCAGCAATCTGCCTTAATCCTAAAAGCACCCTTCTTGATCAACTCCTTGTCCAAGGCTGTTTTGAGTTCCTTAAAAACAATTATCATTGTCTTGTTTGTTTTCATGAACATCCTCTGCCGGAAATAAAATCATTGTCAACCCCTCAAAGCATTTGATTTAGTTTCATGCTCTTGCACATGACTTAAAGGAATATCTACTATTCTAAGATAACTGCCAATTAAAACAAAAAATGAAAGTATTTGAAATAACTTGGTTGACAACGTGAATTAAAAAAGCAGGGCTCAAACTTGCGAATAAATAACTACACAGAAATAATGGAACTGAAGAAGTCCGGACTTCAAATTCACTTGAAAGGACCCTGACCGTGAATATGTTCACAAGAGGGCGCCCTGTGCATACAGCAGTGTCGGGGTTTCTAACGAGCAGTAAATGTAAATCAGTATAATTCCATGGCCATCAACGAATCCATGCTGTAACAAGCTTGCTTGATCTTCGACTGAATGATAATTGTCCTAAAATGTCATTCTTTATAGAAAACAAAAGGTTACACTTCAGAGGAAACGCATAATTAATTATTTTAAAAAGTGTTGTCTTTTATGTTTGGGGCAAAATGATTTCACTTGGCGAAGTCCGTACACTTACATTGCCATCAACCCACACACGTAATATGCCATGCCCGATATGTGGCAGACGGTGTCCCCAAATGTTCCCGTACTAATGTAGGGAACCGAAGTGCGCCCTCAGTGTTCAACTCTCTCATCCTACTTTGTGATTATAACATTTACAGTGAAAAGTTAAGTTTGAAGTCGCGACCTTTAGGCTTAGTCTCTATTTCATTTTTAGCTTTGAGCAAGAGAGAGCACATTTATTTTCTCTGGGTATTTTTCCCTATTTTGTAGGGAGCGTAGCTCTGGCCATGCCCCCAAACACTTATCGAAAGGGAGGGATATGGTCATAGAGCTGTCTGTGAGTATTGTTCTGTACCAAGTCATCATTTTATTCCAGAAAATATTCTCATTTTTAGGGCTGGTTGAATCATTGTAAACTTGTGTGTGGCCAGCCAGCCCCATGTCGTGTTGACATTTCGCCCAAGTATAAGTGACTGTGCTGTGCATTGTGTATTGTGCACTGTGTATTGTGTGTTGTGTATTGTGGACTGTGTGCTGGAGGATTAAAAATAGTACAGGAGATTGTTTCATATTTTTAGATGTCATATTGATTTTGCTTTTGGACTTTTTGGTGAATGCTCGTCCTTTTTTAAATAGAGGACCGGCCTCCTTCCCACGTCTCTACACTAACACATTTCTTTCATCGTGTAGAGAAGTACCCCCTTTATAGAATTCCTGAAATTCACACGATGAAGAAACAACAGGAGGGGAGTACACTAGGCAACGTACCGAGCACCAAAAATCATGTAATGGTAATACCATAAGAGTGGGGACAGTAGAACAAAGGAATACAAAAGGGACAATGCTGTCCTCACATTGGAATCCTTTGTATTTTTGTGTCCTCACATTTTTCCATGCGCTAAGTCTATGGAGAGTGTTAAGTTAGAGGGACAAAGGAAAGTCCTCACATAGATAGCAATAAATTGATGTATGTACAGGTAATGTAATTGTCACTACCAACCTACACACATCATAATAAGTTCCATTGTCACCGACAAAGGCAGCTTACATTGTACGTGGAAGCGTATTTGAATGAATCTTTAAATGCAAAGACTACAGCTATAACGCAAAATTAATAACATGAAATGTAATTTTGTTAAAAATAAATTTAACAAAATAAATATACATTTTAAAAAGGTCGTCAAAGAATGTTTGTAAATAACATAACGTGTATTCGTTGGGGAAAAAAACGACATTGACGTCGGTTGATGACATCTTGACTATGCCACCCTAACCTGTAGTTCAAGATAACATAATGTTATTCAACCATTCGAATACAGGTTTGGGTTTTGGACCAAACTAAACATGCTCATGCATTTTGTATTCGGCAATCAATAACGTTATGATTAAATTCTCATACTTTTTTTTATTACTTCAAATGCCTCAGTTTTGTTACCTTCATTGAGTTTAACAGAAGGAAAACTTGAATTGTCTTTAGGCGTTTTACGTTTTTCAAGGACAACATCTAACAAACGTTACCATGCTTTGTGTTAGACTCAGGCTGTTTCCGAATCCCATAAGCGACTGTGGGTAATTCACCACGTAAACATGTATTGAAACATAGGCTCTCTTTAGCAACAGCCGCAGCTGCCAAATTTGGGCTTCGATTTCAGACCTGGGGAATCTTGATTATTTCCAGTAGAAAATTCTTTGCAAACTTGTACTCAAAATTAACAAAAAAGGGAGAACGCCCTCTACTTCTTTCCTTAGCCAATGCATCAACGTTGACACTCTCTGAAAAAAGTGACACACAATCCAGCTTGAACAGGTCACGTCAATAAAATAATAACTGTAAATTATTGGTCCATGATTATCCCGAATTCCAGCTAAAGGGGGCGCTGTGGCGGGGATCCGCTCTCATGTGCTATCAGGTGTTTTTAATGTTCTTATGAAATGTCGCATCGTGACGCATAACTACACAGCGTAGTCCGAGGAACTCACCAGTTCAAATTTTTCACCAGAGAAGTGGCTGTATCAATGGATGTCACAATGTCCACTAGATAAAAAGGCGGTAGGTCATGTGGCTTTTTATGTGTCCCCCCCCCTTACATCATTTCTTTACCGTTTCATCAGAGAGGAGTCTTTTCAAAAGCGTATTCAATGTGACGGGTTTACGGGTACTTCTTGGATCCCACATGCTGCGAAAAGTTTAACCTGCTCTATTTTCAGCAATCTTCACCTCAACAATGAGCGTCTGATAAGTGTACCAAGCTATATATAGGAGGATCACACTCTGGATATATCACATTTCCTGCATATTACCTTTTGGGTTGAGTGAACAGTTGCCGAACGGTCCGCTTCTCTGCACCAGCTCATACAAAATGATTCCAAATGAATAGGTGTCCCCCTTTTGCGTGCCTTCAGGCGGTGCCTGTGGTTCTCTTAGCAGCTCTGGTGCCTTCCACAATAAATCTGAAGGAGCAAGATTGTCAAGTATCGCGTCTTATATTATCAAGCACAAGGGGTAAACAACTATTTTGTGTGCGGAAAATAAACTTCTTAAAATTATATCAAAGAATATTTGGTGAATGATTGTTTACCAGTTACTTTAGTTTTTAATTGGTTTTTCTTCATAATTTTTTGTTTTTACCTATGTTAGCCACATTTTTAGACCAAGTCCAAGCTCACCTTTCAACTATATATGGGGCCTAAGATTCCATAATAAAACACCTTCCACATCTATAATAAACTGTTTTTCACATTTAACCCCTACCTATATTTTTCCTCTATTTTTTATCTTAGAAAAAAAAATTATAAAAGGTTTCAAAATGTCTTCTTTAATTTCAAAATTAAACAGTCGGAGGTCCAATAGTAGGCCAAGCCCGTATTTTATAAATGATTTCGCCGACGGAAACTTATGCCGTTTCCCAAAGGGTAGCCAACATAACTAAAAGGCAACAAGATGTTGTTAAAAAAAACACAACACAAACAGAGAAGGTACCGATATCTCATTCGGAAAAAAAAACACTCAAAACTGTGAACAAAATAACAGACCCTTTTCAGCAGGGGAGAACTTGTGCAATACATTGGCAGTCGAGTACATCACACGCAAGATCTGCTTTGCTGTTAGATGTGGGAACCGTATAAAGTATAGGTCTTGCCCTCGGAATTGACCCTGACCCGGGTCCCGTGTGGAATGACCAATTTCTAGGTATGACCAGGAATCTGTCTCAAAATGACCCAGAAAGGAGTCAAAATGACGTAGAATCTAAGTTAATTTGCCATTATTATTAGCCCTTTTCAGGGTTAGCCTGACCCGGAAGAGAGTCAGACCTCTTGAGCCCCGGAATCCAGCTCAATTCTGACCCGGCAGTTTAAATGTACTGAAACCTACAAAAGGGTTTATTATGTCTGGCGTGTCGCTAAAAACATAACATGTCTGGTCTAAACCTTGGAAAGAGTTTCTGTCAAATAGCTGTCTTTATCCAGCCAGAGGACACAAATATCAGGGTTCTGTGTGTGTGTGCAATTCTTTGTGAAAACTCAATGATGTCAATCAAGGCTTTTTATGATCATAGTGCAGGCATCTTGTTGTTTCCTTCTTCTTCTTTGTATCTCCAATCGGAAATGATGTGAACAAATCGGAGTTGCGGCAATAGTATTGTGTCATTATTGTAAACTAAAACCAGAAGTCATATAATTATGACAGTGAGGTCAAAGGTTACCGCAGCATGTTAATGTCAGTTGCTTGTAAACACTTCAAAATGGTGTCCGTCCACAAGCAAACACAATCAGGGCGAAAACAAACACAAGTAAAACCTTTTCTATTTTTCATCAACAAGTACAACCTACTTCGATAAAATGCGTGCTCTCCCATATCAGGGCTTTGGTGTCCCGCCTTCAGATAGTGTAGGCCAAAGTCGGATATCTTGAGTACCCATCGGCTGTCCACCACACAGTTTGACGATTTCAGGTTTCCGTGGGAATGTATAACGCTGCCGTGGAGATGACTCATTCCCTTCAATGTTAATCGAACGGAGGAAAGTGAGTAACACTGCAAAAAACGCTGGTGTTAAATTTACTTCTCTTGGTGTCTGTTTGGTGTTTGTGTCATCGGCAGTATGCGCATAACTAACACCGTGTCAGTGTTATCACATAAAGATACCAGAAAGAATCAATTGAACACAGCTTCTTCTTTTTTGCAGTGAACAAGTCAAGTAAAAAGTGATACGACTTTCTTGTAAATCAGTTTGTTATTCCTACTTTCTTAAAGAAAAAAAAGCGTCAATAAAAAGATAAGTGCGGGGGCGGGATGGGTCGGGTTGTGTTCAGCTCTCTCTTTTATGCCATTCACTATTTTCATAATATAATCTGACGTGAGTGTAAAAAGATATACAATGTCTGCGTGTAAATTGAAAACCCTTTTAAAGACATTGACACTATTATAGTTATTAAAGCTTATACAATGTAACATTTCTCTTGTTATTTCTAATCTCAAAAGTCAAGATTTCAAATTTGGGTGGGGGGGGGGGAGTTCTTCCATGGCCACCACTTTCCACTTAGTTATGCCACTGTGTGCTTCCCTGATGCAAAATAATACATCTATACATTTAAAGGTTTACTTACCTTTATAACATCTGAAACCAACGAAGCAATGAACATGTTATCCAGTTTGATATCGTCGTTTTCTAAAATATCCTGATGAAGGAAGGGGAAAGTAAATAAATAAAACAGGGTGGATGAAAGACAAGTCAGAAGAAAATTGCATATAGAATGAATAGTTTAGATCGGAACCTCTCTTGGTGACCTAGATTTCCCAACCTTTTAAATCATTCAGCTGTAGTGGCTGCCCGCTCAAAGATGCGTCTAGATTAGATCGGAACGGGCTATAGGCGACTTCAATTTGAATGTTGGATGAGATGGTTTAAGATATTGGGGGAAGGGGGGGGGGGAAGTACGGTCCGCTGCCTTGGGAGTAAACTAGTCAACGAACAGCAAATCTGAGTCGGTCTCTTTAAACTCTATCATCCAACACTCCCATTTTCTATTAAATTTTACTTTCTTCCTCTATTTTTCTGTCTTTATTATATCTTTTCCTCTTGATTTGAATATCAAAGTGAATGCGATAGGAAACCCAACTCCCTTCATTGATTGGTAAGATCTGAAACCTGGAATGGCTTTTCCCCCTCAGAAATCACTCAATTAAGTTGAAGAAAACCCAGTCGTGGCTTTTGATGTGTATCTTCCAGGATTAGACAATCAAGTGTATTTGGTTACGGGTCTTTTGTCTTGCTACAGTTTCTTAGAGAGTTTTTCTTCTTCTTCGCCAACCTACTATTTAATGGTTGAATAACAAAGAAACATCCTTTAATAATTGTTACTGAAAATGCAGGCTTGGTCAATACGTCTTGGTTCATCACGGGGTTTCTCCGTTCGAGATATTCAGACGGTACCGTATTCTTATCATTCCGGGCGCATTACTCTATTTATAGCATGCAGCTACGTCTAAAATTTAACCAATGAATTAAATTTGAAAATAAATCAAGAAATACAAATTAATAAATGTATCAATCCAGGAAAATAAATGTTAAATACCTGTAAGCTCCCACGTGAACAGTATTCCGTAATAATACAAATGTTGGGCGGATCTGCACAAGCTCCCACAAACGCACACAGGTTGGAATGACACAAATCACGCATCTGGCGAAGAAAATGACGAGGAGAGAAAAAAAAATGGTGGAATGAGTTTCATCTTAATGTTAACAAAGGTGTTTTGAGCTCTTCTGAAAACATGTCATCCCTCACATTTATAAATTTTAAAAAGCATTAAGCACAGTTGGCCTACATGTGTCAATACTCTGATTTGTATTTTTAAATTAGTCCAGGCGATATCGTTAGGAGTCATACGTGACAGAAGTTGTGCTTGTGATAATTAACAAACGGGACTAGTTTACTATTTAGATGCATGGGTAGGAGGAAAACATTAATACGGTTGTAGTGCGAAATGGCATTAGAGCGAAATAACATGATCCGGTCTTTCGGTCTACTTCGCTGTCTTCCTTTTTAAAATGTTGATTGTCATGGAGGAAGGTGACTGAAGAACATTCTGTCCGTTTTGTGGAGCCACAACTCTGTCTGTGTTAAACAGCCCCACCAACGGCCAATCCAGTGTCAGGCACAGCAATCGACATGCTCAACATGCCGGTTGTCTCAATATCTTAGTTCATCGAACTCATAGGCTGATGTAAAAGTCGTCAGAGTATGGGGTTTGAATCCCGGTACGGACACTTGGTGTCCTCGAGCAAGACACTTAACAATAAATTGCTCCTCTTATTTGTGTGTAAATGAAAACCCGCGAGAGCTGGAATGGTTTTGTGGCGTTGGATAAACCCCTTAGTCCTATATGAACATAAGTAGCTTGAGGGTGTGCATTCTCCTGTACGAAGATTTGAGAAACAGTTGACGTATCCCTGAAGAACAGGGATAAGTATGCTGTAAAATGCCTTGATCTTGTTACTTGAGTAAATATTACGTGTTTTATATAATAACGGAGCATTAATATTAGTCTTTTGGCAATGAGATAAAGCAACTGCATTTACATTCTTCTTCCCTGGAATAAATTGGAAATATTCTTATTCATTCCAGGGAAGAACAATGGTTGTTTGTTCTCTGAAAAAAAAGTAACTTAAATAACGGATTGTTTCCTTCTTTTTTAAGTGGGGCAACAGTAGTTTGCTCAAATTGTAAATACTAAAAGTATCAAACTAAAATGCTTAATGCTACAAGATGCATTGCTTATATTAAACCTTCAAAAGCAGAGAGGAGTGAGAAAAAAACCTTTAAAAAATTAATAAATAAAAAAACAATAGGCCTAACAAAACCCACACTGAATAAACAAGCCAAAACTCCATGTTGTTATAAAAACTCACAATTTTGAGTTCCAGCCGGACATTTCTGTTGATATCCACGCTCTTCTTATCAATAGTCTTGATGGCGACCACGGAGCCTTTGTAGACCCCTACCTTGGTGTAGAGTTGACTCCTGCAGAACGACCCACGGCTATCTGTTGTCACCAAGCTAAACTGAAACAAGTCAAAACGGGTGGAAAATAAATCGAAATTTAACTTTTGTTGAACGTAAAGATTATAGGATCGTCAATTTGCAATGAAAATACATTTCGGCCCCACAAAAAATAATAATAAAACAAAAATACAGCAAAAAGTTTAACTAAATGGGCCTATACACAACTCTGAGTTCTGATCAAGGACTTAACTCCCCCAAGGCCATCGCACTTTGGAGAAAACAGTGAAATAATTATAAATTGCCATGACTTGATTTTACCAGCGCTCACTTCAGGGTTTAAAGTGGTTTTGACGGAGCATTGTAAGTAAGAAAATTATAAAACAAACACCCAACAAAGGCAGCAAAATCCCAAACTTTCTTTTCTTATGATTTGTCATCAACATTGGTAGCAGTTTCATCTCCTTTTCACCAGAAGATTGAAAACACCTGTCGGCAACTGTGCTCAATCGCTGCATCATGGTTGATTCCTGCAATTGCCAGCTAACTATCGACCACTGCGCACGGTTTTATCTGATGCACTTGATCTTCCATTCGTATGCTTGAAAGCCGGCCGACTCGTAATAATGCATAGAAATACATTTATTTCACTACACCTCGGTTTAAAGGCAAATAGATTGTGTTTGTCTGCTAGATCATAAACCAGATAAGAAAGGGCACCATTACAGACTATAGGTACTCAAACCGAACATACCCCCATTGAACTATCACTTACTGTAGTGCAGATTGCCCTACACTTATACGAATAAATATACGATATACGAATAAACTACATTGTGCTTGAAAGTGCTTTGAAAGAACATTCACAAAAACATTTAAATGGATTCAGACCGTCGACCACATTCTAAAGCTGAAACTTGCTAGACCACAGAGCTTGCCCAGTGACGAGGGGTAATAAGTTCGAGTTCTGTATGTACACTGTAAATACCAGAAAATGTGCATTGAAAACCTGAAGGAAACATCAAACCCGTTCTCTTTACTCACACACAGGTGCTCGAAATACAAAGAATGAACACCGGCATAAAACTCTCGCAGCTGTTCAACCACAATCATTTCTATTTTATCCGCGAGATATTTGAAAATATGACGGTGGTAGGGCCTAAGTTTGAATAGTCCCCTAAGCTGAGGGGATATGCTTCTCATAGTTTTAAGACAGTTTGAGCCCCTGGCCTTCATGATGACAGACCATCATCGACTGGAATGACTCAGTATAGGCCTATAAATAAAAATACTTGGGTGGAAAAGAGACTGGTTGAAGGTATAATAGATAGGTGTTTTTGCAAGGTTATACCAGTATGTCATTTACTCATCCCAATGGCTTCAAAGAGACAGAGCAATGATCGACTTGCATGGATTTTATGCAATTTTTTAAATATTTATTTTTGCTTTTTTCGTGGAATCGAATTATGATCTAGGTGTTTAGGGAATACCTTTCTCGCACTTCTGAAGTGGTTCTAGTTCGGTTTGTAAAGGTAGGGTTTCATAACTAATTGATAATTGATTAAAATTTTCGCCTTTTTATTTAATTTGGGGTCGTAACCGTGGGTTCTTTTGTTACAGTCAACTCTATGCAACAATATCAAAATGGAAGGGTCGAAATGGCATTTTGCCTTTTTATTATTATTATTTTTTTTTACCCACAATCTGTTACAGCGCTAACGATCCAAATGAGACTGGTTGAAATATAATACTAATCATTATAACAAATTAGCATTATATCTATCCCTGAATTAAACCAATCATTTGTCACGCATCACACGCCACCAGCGCCATTCAGTATACCAACAAGAGGAGGGGCAATGTGATACAAAACTGGCAACGTTTTAGACAACATTTTGTGACAACATTTTTTTCCTACTTATTACACATTTTTCCTGGAAAGGAGACACAGGAATTGATGAATCCAGCGACCTGTTTTCCATTGTGTTGAAAGTCTTCACAATTCAACAAAACGTAGCGTTTCCACATTTCCCCTGTATAACTGAATTTTAATTTCAACGTGTGTGTCAAATAGCAACCAAAGCAACGATCAATCATGTTTTTAACTCTAATAGTGAAAGTGTGCATTTATTTCATGCGTTTATGTTTGTTTGTTTGTTTGGTTTTTTTTTATACACCTGCAGCACAGGCATTGTTGTTTAATTTTTAATTTTCAACCAATGTAATCAGATTTTGTTACTTTGAGTTTATGGGGATCGAAATGCTGCAAGCCAACAATTAAACCGTTCACTTAGTATATTTCCTATTCCATCTTAAGTTAGTGTCTCGATTTCCTGTATTTGTTTATTTTATTTGTGATGTGATAAATAAGTTACGGCAGTAGGCCAACTAACCATTGTTTTTTGGCTATAAAAAAGTAGAATGTACATTTCTACCTATTACCAGAACCAGCTCCATTAATAATGAGCTCTTTCGCTTCACTGTTTTAAAGCAAAGTGAATCAGAAGGATTTGATGCGCCAATTTTTCGTACAGAGATTTGCAGGTTGAGAACGCACCTTTAAGCATTCTAACTTTCTGTTACCATAAGCAATGGACCTTGTCTTCAGATACTCCAAGTACGTCAAGTCTTTCCAAGTGACCCTTGAGTATGGTATGTCAATATAGTTTATCCATTGCAGCCGCGAATTCCCAGAAAAGAAGACAATGTGAAAACCTTGATGCAGCTGCCTGGAAATCATAATCATCTCCATACATATTTTAGCAAGGCGTTAGTGGTGTTTGAAGCTTTGCATGGTGTGGTTTTTAAGAGAAACTATAGCAGGAAACTTCTGGCGGGAACAACCATGTATATAAATAGCCTAAACTATTTTGGGAAAAGTATTGGTTTTGAGAAGAACCGGTATGGTCTAGACATTTCGAACAGAATACTCTGCTCGTCTTTGACAGAATGGGGACGATATGGTATTCTCCTGAAGACGAGCAGGGTATGCTGTTCGAAACGTCAAGTCAACACCCTTTCTTCTCGGAATCAACACATCTCCCAAAACTACAGTAGTAAATATGACTGTACCCGCAACTTTACTACTATAGTTTTTTTGTATTTTTTTGTTTGTAAAGAAGGGGTTGTTAGGGCCTAATAATGTGCACAGTAAGTAAACTTCCGTATTCACTTAGGGGCCGATTTTTTATTTTTTTATTATTTTTTTTTTTCACCAACCCAACCCAACTTTTCGATTTTATAAATACTGACTGGCTTTTTAATATTATTCCAATGATACCCACAAACCAAAAGAGCAGAACCCTTAAGACAATTGCTTTCCCTACAATTGCTTTCCCAGCTTGAAAAAGCTGCATGAA
This sequence comes from Pisaster brevispinus, assembly GCA_023634235.1. Taxonomy (NCBI): domain Eukaryota; kingdom Metazoa; phylum Echinodermata; class Asteroidea; order Forcipulatida; family Asteriidae; genus Pisaster; species Pisaster brevispinus. The sequence continues at coordinate 9,069,780 of JAMKCF010000021.1, read as the reverse complement.
ATCCTATTAGCCCTCCTGCCTTAGGCACGGCATCCTCGTTCAATAATTTCTATTTTTGTATTTATTGTTTTTTGTATTATTATTTTGAAAGTAGAATTCGGATTTTCAGCTATTTACTTTTGACTATAATCTCATTTGAGAATCTTATTGTTTAACCATTCTGGCCTTTAATTAAAGTATATACAACTAATTACTCTAATCAGAAAAGTGATTCCCATTTTACTAGACAGAGCACACATCAACGAGTGCTTTAAAATGACACATTTTGCCGTACACATCGAGAGAAGAAACCGATGGGCTTGAGCTGCATTGTGCAGGGCAAATTGCCAGATTGCATAATGCGATGCACTAAAAGTTATAGGTGTTTGAATAACGAGCTGTATTTATATTTTGTATTAAGCCACACGTCGTGCGTATATGGACGGCGCCGGTTCTTAATAAACCATGCCGCACATTTAATATAAGGCTGGAGGGGGCGATACGTAAACGTGACAATTGTCATATTTCAGTCCCGTCTCCCTGTTCTACTTTGTTGGTAAACAGTGCCTGCATGAAATGCTGAAAATATGGCTTTGAATTATCCCAGATTATTTGAAGGAATAAGAAACGATCTCCGATATGCCTGAGCATATCGAATAATGAGTTAACTACATCTACATCTGATTTCTTAATTTCCTCACAAGAATGTTGGGTTTCTAAAAAAATGTACATGAGATGCGCTGTATCTGAAGAAAGCCATTTGGTGAATCATAGAACTATGTCATAGAGCGGTCAGATTCAACTAACCAGCCCTTTATATGAAAATCGATATTTCATTATTGCGAATGCACATGATGGTCTCATGAAAAAGCTTTATGTGAAGGTTCTGCGAAGACAGAATAATTTAGAGCTGATAATAGCCTATACATGTATATACATAAGAAAACACCACCCTTAACAGAGATACAGGGCTGTCACAAATGTGCCCGCTTTAAATGTACAACGTTTCTCTCCATCAAACCGGCACTTAAAGTGAAAAATCATAGCACTGGCTCTTCTTACAATATGAAGACCGACTCCCCCAATGTAACACACCCAATATGGTCTACGTTATATCTTGTAAGAGATGTGGACTACATATGTGGGAGAGACTAAGACCAAACTCAGTCTTCGCTTTGCGAACCATTTCTCTTCCATAAAGACTAAGAAACCGTACCCCGTCTCCATCCACGTCAACAGCCCTAATCACAGCGTCAAAGACGTTGAGCTTATGGTGATTGAGAGCCTTTTTGATACGATCAGCCATTTGGTGCATAGGACTAGGGGTAGAGAGTCGAGAAGGAAAGTCAGCCTTACAGGTAGGATTGGTTTGGGTGAACCGATGCACCTCCCCCTTACGGTCTTCACGGAAGCATCACTCTATACGCACCATCCGTACTCGTAGTAGAAAGAGGCAGCCCTAGGGGCATGGTGGAGGACTAGCCGCTTAACGGAAACCCCCGCTTACACGCCGACCCTTGTGTGCACCACTCCTGCTGTCTGCTTTCTGCGCAGAAATTGGATATTTCCTAAGGTGTATGCCTTTCTACATACAAGTATAAAACCCCACTCTAACTTTTCACGTCATGTTCAACTTACCCTACTTCCAAAGGCGTCGTTTTTACGCAGACTGATATCGTCAAAATCTATCTTCCATATAAGACTCGCCAACTCTTGCTCGTATCTCCAATTCCTTAAGTAAAAACCAAACAAAAAACAATTAAAACAAACCGACAATATTTAAGTTAAAAAAATTGTAATGGCTGAACGGGTAAATCACACACAAAATATTTGAAGATAAAGTTGGTATGCTAGTATATTATTATTTATTTGCCTTATACAGCAAGGTTGAATCATAACTGGAACCATAGAATTGCATGAGGGTTAAGTTTTAAGTCCTTATCTTGTTTGAAATTACCCCTAAACGCAATGTATCAGTTCATATCTTAACCCAAGTCGAAAGCACCCCAAGTGCCAACTTTCTCCGGTTGAAATTTATGGAAAATGCACAACTATAGGCTTTTTGTAATGAATTACTTGAATAAAATGAGACTTATCACGCCACAGCTATCAATGCTTTTTTCAATTTTAACCATTCCAAAGCTGGAAGGGAAAACATTGTCAGACCCCCTTTTGGGTAAAATAAATATGTTTTTTGCAATTGCACATAGGGGAACAAGCTGAAGAGAATGGAAGTATGGCATCAGTTTGTGTTGCAACTTGACTTTATAGTATGCTGTCTGTGCAAAAACGAATAAAAAGGAGACGGTAATCACAACGGTATATATGCACGAAGTGAAATCTGGAGCAGTACGACCAGATAGTGCAACTGTCAACATAGTAGACACTTGACACAGGTTGTCCCACCGTCCCCTCTACCGCACTGCCTAAATGGTCAATAATATCAATCCACATAATTACTGCTGGAAAAAGGGTAGACTAGAACGACCTTTTAAGGAGAAAACAACCGTCTGAGAATAGTCAACAGGCAGGCGGTATTACACGATTGCAGAGCTCCAATGCAGCCCCAGGTGGATCAAATGCAATTGAAAAGTCTAGAAACAAGTCTTAGAGATTCCAGTTTTCGCAAACACTTGGGAAATTATCGGCGTCCGACTCCGGAAAGTACACACGAAATCGAAATCACTTATTCCACGATTGTCTCTGAATGGTTATCGTTCCCCTCTGCGTAGTCCATGCTGAATCGGTAAGGATTTCGGAGGCACCAAATTGTCAGTATCATTTGATTATTCTGGAGATTGTTTTAATCCCTTGCGATATACTTTTTTTGCCACACAAAGTTGCCAGAAAGCAACTTGTCTGGGATTCCTTTCCTAGTTGACGCCATTACATAATCCTAACGTGTCACCTATGGTTTGGCCCAGACTACATCAGGAAACAATACACGAAAGAGGCATTTGACAAAAATGTTCGAAACAGTGTTCAAGCTCTTTCTCGTGTTTCAAACGTGAACTCAAACGTATAACTGCGGATGAACGCTACGCCAGAACAATGAAGAAAAACAGTTCGGAATTCAGGCTATTTACCATAATTATTTTTGGCAACATTCTGTTCATATACGTCTTAGAGTTTGTTGAAACACACGTCAGGCACAATCATTATAAAGTTGTCTATATTATATCGAGTAAGCCTGATAAACTCACCGATATGCAACTGCTAGAATGACTAAGACAATCAGCCCAACACCCGAGAAAGCACCCCCGACGATCTTAGCCGTGTGGTTGATTTCTGGGGGAGGACATTTCTTGCCATCGAATCCGCACTTGGGCTCTGCCACTGGAGGACTCCCGGCAACCCAATTAATTTTGGCCTTGGCGTGTGCAGCATAAATCTGTGCGAAAAGAAGTAAAACAAAAACCTAAATCTAGTAAAGAAAGTGCTTAGCAGAAACTACTGAACAGTTTACATCTCGTGTTTAAGTTCAAAGTAACCTTTTTTTCCGGTACACAAATTAGGTCGATGCTGGGCATAGTGTGCTTAACTGTTTCACAATGTCGCCCCCTGCTCCCCATATACAAATGAGAGTAACGACCTTCTACGAATTCAGGTTTAAAAACATTTTATATATAACTAGAAATAAGAATTTGTTTGATAACAAATTCGAGGTGTTCGGATTCAAGTAAAGCTGACTGGAGTGATCGTTAGCTGTGCCGTTTGTTATTGTGAAAACAGAATGAATAGCTATTAAATAATGTTTTTTAAAGCATTTTACAGAACTTCCAGTTTAGACAGGTTAAAAGGTCAAGACAAGGTCACCAACATATTCATTTTTGTGAAGTATGTGGAGCCCATGTTGAAACAATTATAAAAACTCTGCAAAAGGCTTCTATTAAAACTGTATTTTGAACTGTTTTAACCTGCCGCCAGATGGCGCTCTTAAATCTTATTTTGTTTTAACCAGACCCTTGTCAGACTACAACATCGTTAAAATCAACTCCAAAAAAGTTGCACACTTTTTGGTTCACGAGTGGTTTTTTTCCATACACAGTACATATTCATAATTATACCTGAGCGGGGATTAGCATCAATTCAATCTGATAGTTGAAAATTAAACCATGACAAAATAATGATTTTTGAAAGTAAAAAACAAAACAAAAAACACTAGGCAAGTTCATGAATGAAACATATCAACATTATTGTAGACAAAAAAGGAATGCCCCCTCTTTTTTACGGTGATTTTGATATAAAGCTTACCATTTTAATCACCGTGTCTGAAGGGCATACTCAGAGGGCCTAGAGCGCCTTTGGCAGGCATGGTCACGTTGATCAACGTGACGTGGGTCTCGGTGTTTGATGAGAAACAAACCAATGTTGTTCTTTTTCAGTTGAAGTTTTTGTCATTTAGTCAAAGTCATACAAATCCCTAAAGCAGGTGGACATCTCAGTAAAAACCTCCTCTTTTATTCCTTGTTTTCCATTAAGCCATCAGACGAGCACAGCGGAACTAAATTCACACTGAACTTTGAATGAGTTTGAGTTTTTTATGTGCGGGACACGTGTTGTTACAACGTACAAGAATAAGCAACGCAATGATACATTTCCGTTGTGTGGGACTGTGTGCACAGGCTTCGTGGACTTTGAACCTTATGAATAATGGAGCGGACAGTCAGTTACAGCGCTTTTCTCCATACACACATAAACTGCGGTTAATACTAATTTTGGCTGTAACACCCATTTAGGACCAGAAGTTAAGGTCATATTGGCATCATTTCTGTGCAAAAGTTTCGGAAGGATCATAGATCTACAATCTGATGTAAAAATTGTGACGAAACGATCAGTAGTTTTTGAGATATGAATTTTTTAAATATTCAACTTCCGGTTTGAACCGGAAGTCAAGGTCAAACGAGGTCGCGTTCAGTGTAGCGTTTTTAGAGTCATACCAGGCCTATCCGATGATGTATAGATTGTGAAAATCCATTGTGTAGTTTTGGAGTTATGATTTTTTCAAATATTAAACTTTGATTTAACGTAACTCAACACCTGATGACGTCATCATGACGTAACTGAAGCGGTTTCATCTCCTAATAAATATCTAACTATATGTGAAGTTTCAAGTTCATATGAGCTTAGAAAGGGTGTTTTTGTTAGCGGACAAGGGACGCTGAGAAGAAGAAGAAGAAGAAGAAGTATTAAGAAAAAAAAAAAACCGAACAAAAATAAGAGGTGTTCGGGGCTGAATGCCCGAACACCTAATAAGTTATGATCCAAGATAAAGTAGCGTATAGGGACCTTCATTACAACAGTCATCCCCTAAAAAGGTCGCAGGCAGTTAAGTGAGACAGTCCCAATTTCGTATCAATAACAAATGAATAAGTGTGAACATATTTGCTCTGAAATTATGATTTTCCTTGGCGCTGGATCTAAAATTTCAAATTAATGAATCAAACTCTCCGACTCGAATTCTTTAAACAACACTATTGGGCATGAAATTATTGATGACTTCTAGCCAGACACGCAATGAAGCGTTGACACGACCATTAAGCATTACAAATACGGCGTCACATGACTCAAACTGTTTATGACCACAAACAAAAAACCGCATGTTCTACTCAACTATTGAAACGCTATGCTATGTGTGTAATTTGACCTTTTGACACCCTGCACGAACGTTAAACGCAGCTATATTGGGATTCAAATTGCCACGCCGCGTGGCCTAAAATCCACATTACACTGTATGACGCACGGACGTGCAAATGAACTTTGACTCCGAAAATGGCACAGCCGAGTGATTTTGGGTCAAATGATGTGATAATCAGAATATAGAATCAAATACCCAAAACGTCGTCAATGCTACTCATGCGTCGACACTTGCCATCTTGAACGGCAAGCGGCTCGTCAAAAAATACGGTAAGGGTGTAAACGCCGCGTCGCCTAAAATGCGCAAGACAGTGTGTAACTTTTTGGATGATGACGTCGGGTGGGTTGGGTTATTGGGCGTGATACCTTGACATCAAACACATAATTTCTGCAAAGTTACTTATATGTTAAAAGGTGAATATTTAGCAGAAATGGCTACTGGGTTTGATCTGCAATGGTCCATCAACTGTCACGGAGAAAGCCCTCACTCGGGAGGGTGTACGGGGAACTTTGAGGGTTATTGTTTCTTCGTGAGAAACCTTAGTTTAAGTCTATCTGTAGTTGGATTCAACACATTTTTTTCTGCTCAAACCCGCATCTTAAAAATATATAAAATAATAATAATAACATAAAAAATGAACAAAAAATAAATAAAACGCGAAAAGTCAATACCATGTGGCCGGCACATGAAGAATACCACACAAATAAATGCGTTGGTCATTAAATATAATGACAGTTTCTACCATGCTTTAATTATTGTCATTATGTATGAATGCTCGTAATTTACCATGCATATGCTACTCATTCTGTCTTCACTCTTAAAATGTTTTATAAATAGATTTAACTAGAATATTAGATGAATGTTTAAGCTCAGTCAATGTGTGTTTCCCGCCTCGTTTTTTATATTTGTGTTATGGTGGGAATATGGTGGAAACAAACAAACAAACAATCAAACACCCCAACAAACATGCACTAGCAAAGCACCAACCAGCGTGTTGTTTTACAATCGAAGTAACGTCTCTTATCCAAAGTGAACATTTTACAGTCTACATTAAAAGTGACCTTGGGGGAAAAAATTCGTTTACATGCAGTCTGTCTGCCGCCTGGACTAAAAATACGTTTCTGCTGAAGCAACTTGATGAATTTCGATGTAGTTTGACATTGAACAGACAGTTTGACCTTCACTAATGCGGCTATATGCTAAAAACAAGTACAGTCCTCTTGGCTGCAATTTACCGAATACTAACTATGCCGGGAAATGTCTACCGAAATGCCTCAAGGTAGAACAAAATCCACCCAGCCCGCAATTTCGAAATTTTGAAAGTCAACTTTTGTAACATTTGCATCGGTCTAATTACTTGTACAGAAACAGGTTTTATAAAACAGCGACAGCAAGCGTTGTTAACTTATTGCTGGGATTGTTAGACTTATTGATTTAAAAGTGAGAATTATTTAATATCAGAATGTATACAAATTTACCTTTTAGTTTTTGTCTTTTGTAAAACAGCCCGTGTTAATTAATCCTTTCGACTTTTATGATTGGCAGTATTAATTAGCATTCCCGCAGATTGGCAGTATTAATTAGCATTCCCGCGATACAAAGGCTTCATTTTTTTCATTTTTGGTTATTTTTCAAATTTACAGCTTAAAATTTTCATTATAGTCCGAAAATTGCTATCGAAACAGGAATTTAAAGCAAAACATTTTTCTTTTACCATTTTCTTCTCCAAATTGTAAAAAAACATGCTCCAGATTTTACGATTCAATCAAATTTTTCTAGGCTAACAAATTACAAATTTATAAATTCCAGTTATTTGTTATCAATTGCCATGTTTGATGTTCAAGGGATACAAAAATCTATCCCCTCCTCTTTTTCGCTTGATTTGAGCAGCAAAGGATAAAAAAATATACCCCTTCCACTTTTCGGCTAGAGTTGAGGAACAAGGGATAGAAAATTCTATCCCTCCTCTTTTCGGCTTGGTTTGAGGAAAAAGGGATAGAAAATCCTATCCCCTCATCTTTTCGGCTTGGTTTATGGAACAAGGGATAGAAAATTCTATCCCTCCTCTTTTCGGCTTGGTTTGAGGAACAAGGATAGACAATTCAATCCCCTCCTCTTTCCGGCTTGGTTTGAGGAACAAGGGATAGAAAATCCTATCCCCTCATCTTTTCGGCTTGGTTTATGGAACAAGGGATAGAAAATTCTATCCCTCCTCTTTTCGGCTTGGTTTGAGGAACAATGATAGACAATTCTATCCCCATCTCGTTTCGGCTTGGTTTGAGGAACAAGGTATAGACAATTCTAAACCCAACTCTTTTCGGCTGGGTTTGAGGAACAAGGGATAGAAAATTCTATCCCCATCTCGTTTCGGCTTGGTTTGAGGAACAAGGGATAGAAAATTATATCCCTCCTCTTTTCGGCTGGGTTTGAAAAACAAGGGATAGAAAATTCTATCCCCTTACTAAAATTATTACCACTCGAACCACAAATAAACTCCTTTTTTTTGGTCAGCTTTCCCAATAATGAAGTATACATTGTAAATAAAAAAAATGTACGTACTTTTCTTTGATTTTATGATGCAATAATAGTTTGGAGTACAAAATGTTGCACATTTTTCTGCTAACAAAAAGGTATAATAAAAAAAAGACTGTTAAAAATTATTTTTAAAATTGCATCCGATTCTTACTTTGTTCCTCCAGCAATAGTTTATGAAGAAAAACAGCATGATTTTTACATTTTGAAATCAAGAAAAGTTGCTATATATTACCCCAAAAAAGGGAAAAATGAAAAATTGTAGTTGAAAATAACCTGTTTATTGCTTATTCCGACTGCCACAATCAAAATAATCAAAATAAACACGTATGTAAACGTGCACAAAATCACTGACATATCAATGTTTCTCTTTTTTCTTTTTCTTTTTTCCTTCCCACCCCCTTTCCCCCTCTTTTTTTCCTTCTTATATTACTAAAACGTGACACCAATCAAATTTAATTTTCGTCGATTGGATTTCGCATGGTGTGTTTATTAAAAACTAGCAAATGTTTTCTCCTCCAAAAACAATGATGTACTTTTCCCTTAATATAAATTCCTTAACATTTCAGGGATTCATGTAATTTCCCCAAGAGTAGAATGTTCACATTACTTTGGTTCTAAAACCCCTAAATTGACGTGTGGGTGGGACATTTACAAGTAAGATTTTCCACTATTTGTATTTTACCCCAAAATGCTTCCTCCGACAGTCTGTCATTATTATTTCTGCGAATCTGTAATCAACTTTCATTGTGTTTTGTTGCCATGAGATACTGTGAGGTTTGACACATGCAAAACACACTGTGTCGATTCTGCTGTACGCATGTGTGAACCGGCATCGGTATTTCAATCAGGTCGACTATATAAAAGATGGCGTCGTGAGTTAAGAGCTCGTCGACATTGGGGGCGCAGCCGTCGGGGTTTTCTCTTCGCAAGTTTAACATGACGGTAAGGGTAGACCTATAGTTCCGCATTGAAATTCGTGTTCGTTATTGTTCTTAGACGTAACACGCTATACGTGAAAAGTTGTTAAAGATATCAATACATATTGGTAGAGCTGACAGAATAGTCACAGGCAGTGTAATTTTCGGTGTATGAGATTAACGTAACCAACAAACCTGAGCAAACTTGTGGTTAATCCGCTTTTTGAGTCAGCAGTAAAAAAGTGAAAAACCAAGCACAATTTGAAGCACGTGAACACATTGTCCTGAATTTTAGTTGTAACACCCGAAATCAGCTGTTGCGTTTTGTTTTTAGGTTTCCACATAAAGATTTCTCAATTGTGGTTTAATTTCAGAGGGAAGTATTTCGCAGGAAAAAATAGTTCCAGAATGAACTTCACAACCAATATAGGAAAATAAGCTTAAAATTAAACTGTGATACTTTTATCCTTGTCAATCCTGCTTATAGGCTACTTTTAATTTTTAGTGACTAACACTGTTTTTTTAGCCAACTAGTGCGATCTAACGTGACTGTTTCAAAATGGCGGTTAAGGTCCATGACGGAGAACATTTTGTAAACTAATTCTGTTATGACACGCACAGTTCGTTTTAACAATCATGTGCCATTATTCAAATCATAAAGATAGTAGTTTTTGCACTTATACGTTAAGTGAAGAAAGAAACAAAAAATTAATGTGACAGACCTAGGCAAAGTTATTGCCCTTACCGTCGTCGCCAAGTCGCCATGCGGCAGACTAGATCTGACGAGTCAATCGGTAGGACGCGCTCGAGTGAAACACAGACCACGCATGCGCGATTTAAATTGACTAGCGTAAGCTGCACCCAAACTTGCTCCAAGGCCAATTCGTAGCTTAAAAAAGGTGTCTGGGGAAGATCACATAAGAAAATTAGCAGTTGGGTCCCTCTCTTTGCCATGAGTGTTCATTATTGTTTTGCAATAGAGGAAACCAGATGTAGATTCGGTTTGCGGTAACACCATGTGTATATCTACTAGCTATGTAGATTTGTTCTTGTAGAACTAGGTCTTGCTTTTTATTCTACTGCCGCGTAGTAGACCGGAGGAAACCAGATAAAACCATAATGCGTATACACATAGAGTTCTGGCCATTCTGTCCCTGGCCTTGTCAATGTGATCATGTAATAATAATAATATATTGTATTTGTATAGCGCCTACTGCAGGCCAGCCTCTAAGCGCTTAACATTCAGTATTTCCTGCAAGGTATTTGGGGCTACGTTTGAAGTATGAGACCTACTCCTTTACATAGCACCTTGTAATGGTTTACAAGGTGCTGTAGCGCAATATGCAGCCGATCAAACCAGGAACACCGGGGCGGACCCCTTCTCTTTTCGATAAGTGCACTGGGTTCTTTTTCGTGCGTTACACAACACACGGGACCAACGGCTTTACGTCCCATCCGAAGGACGAAGCAATCATGGTTAAGTGTCTTGCTTAAGGACACAAGTGTCACGACCGGGGCTCGAACCCACACTCTGCTGATCAGAAACACCAGAGCTTGAGTCCAGTGATCTTATCCACTCGGCCACGACACGCCATATGTACCGATTGCAAGAACTCAAACAGAGGCTGGGAGGATAGTTCCCCCTCCTTTTAGACATTAATGCAGTACCATTTCACTCCATTCCGCAGATGTGGTAAAGACATCATACCATCTTACCTGTGTGTCATTGTAATCTTGGAAGATGGCGACCGGGGCAATAATGTGGCCATGCGTACTGTTGTCATCACGATGTATTGTAAACACACTCACGTTGGCGTTTGCGTCACCATTGGCGTCAATAGTCCGCCCGAGACCTGTGATACCTGAAGAAGTTATCGCCAATAAATGGGAAAATGTTAACACTGTCCGTGGCACACGCTATATTGGGGATGCAATACCGGGTTGTTTGTTTCTTGTTGATGGATCTGCTTCAGTTTTCATTCCCCCCCCCCTTATTCCTTGTTTTCATATACACAACGTGACTTCAGGTCCATCAAAGAACTTGGTAGGCCTAACGTGGATATCCCAGAGGTCTTACAAACAGACGAGTGGTCATTGTCACCACTTTGTTGTTCATTTAATAATACGTATTTTTTATCGGGATGAGAAGGGGCTAAGAGTTTTAAATGAGAGAAGTATGAAACTGTCCACGATGAAATTCACAAATGGGCTTCATTAGCAAATGGGATCTTATTATTGGTATAAAGAGACATGGGGAATCTTTTGGGGGATGAACGTCTTAACGAGAATACTGTTTGGACCAACATACTTTGGTAAGTCTTTCCAAGCACGTGACTTATCACTGCTGACCCGTCCCTTGTGTCGTTTCCGCCAGCAGCGAGTGTACTGTTGAGCGCATGCGCGTATAACATGACGGCATCGTAGAGGTTTGCTGCATGCTCTTTGATCTGTGATTACGTTAAAAAAGAAAAGAAAAAGTTACACAATAGATCAAGAAATAAGTCTTGAACATGCCCAATAATAAATACACGCTCATCTCATGTTTGCGTGAATCGTGTTAGTCAAAGACCAGACAATGCATCCGTCTAATGTTCCATCTTAGTGTACGCCTTTAGAACATTTCTGATGGAGAAAAAAACAACTTGTTACCCTTTGGTTCAAAATCTTTGGTTACAATCTTCGCACACACACACACACTTTTCGACACAGTGTGCTCTTTTGACAAAAACAACTGGAGTAATGACCTATATCGACTCTACTCTGGAGGACCTGTGGATGGAAAACATGACACTTTTTATATAGATATTGAATCGTTGCAGTATGCTTAAAGACAGTGACGCCATTGCCACCTTGTCAAATACAGACCTGGAGAGAGACATTCTATTTCCAATCTAAATACTCCACAGGGGAACAAATAGGCCTTTCACGTGGTCTTCATATAGTATTCTGCATAGAACCATGTTCATTTGGGAGAACGAAGCACCTAGAGGCTGTTTCGTATACGTTGTGTTCGTGTTACATTATGTTCGTTTTGGCAACGTACTTTGGCGGCATAACAATCTTGCCACTGATAATTTGAAATTTCCAACACTAAATGTATCCCCCCCCCCCAATAAAAATACGGTAGAAACGTGATTGGGGAGAATCGAAAAACACCTTTATTTTAAACAATTTAACATGCTATCGAAAGGTCTAGGGACACTTGGGAGGATCTATCGATTCATTGTGTTCTAATCGAAACGGACGTCCCCAAGGCAACAGAAAATACTCAAACGTCAGTTAAAATCAATCGTACGAGCGAGTTACGTCACAATTAAACGTGTTAGGGCGAGCAACGATTTCTGTGAAGTCAGTGAAAATGAGTTGACATTTTTGAAGAGAGGTATTCGTCCAATGCAAGGCCGAGCTATAAGCTCCACACTTGCAATTTAACAGGCATGTCTCGAGACATTGACAGGGGAAGGCGATGCTGTGTTTTGTTAAACTTTATTCTTTCTTTTAAATGTTTATTCTTTCTTTTAAATGTTGAACGGCACACGTTGTCTCTGGCATACAAAACCTAATTATTCCGTAACGGGGTAAAATGCTTAAACTAGAGAGTGAAAAAAAAATGAGTTTTAGAAAATAATTGAGTTGGTGTGTGTTCATGGCTGAACCCTTTCAATTTATTTATTTAATTATTTATTATATATTAAATTTTCTGTTTTAAATTTGTATTGATCATCTTGTGTGAGTCTTTGATGTAGTGGAGTTTCGACTGAGTTTTGAGAAAAGACTGCGCAAATAAAAAGGCTGGCGACCCGACAGAAGACTACTCCACGAAGTCGTAGCTGCCTATTTTGGTAATCATGCAAGCAATCCATTTCCCGTAATGATTACTAGTCCATGCGTTGGTTTAATCTTACTCTATGGTCTAATTAACAATCCCTTCTAAGAGTGGTCCGTGTTGTAGGCTGTAACGCGTCTCATGCGGTAGCATACGCCATCACTGGGATTGAAAATGACAAAGAAAAAACACACCAATGACGTATAGATATAGCAGGTAAAGTTACTTAGCTCCGGAGCCGAGATGTGAAGCTTATTTTTTTTAATGGCAGCGAAGATTCACGGTTTGCAATCCAATCAGTCTGATGCAGGTTTCTTAAATTGTCTTTAGCGTGATGTCTGAAACAACACCGTGCGCAGCTTGTGTTGCAAGGTCTCACATTGCGTTTTACTGGATATCAAATTAAGATCTGGATATGTAGATAGTGCTTTCCCCGTTAAAAGATGACTAAACAGGTGCTTACATGTGTATATATAATACATATGTGTGTTTGTTTATGCCTCTGTCGAAGGTCCGGTTTGGATCGGAGATGGCGATATGGCCTTAGCTTTGGATCCAAACCGGTCCTTTGTCAGAGGCATAAACAAGCACAAACACAAACATATCCATCTATATAGCAAAAAGAGGAGCAAAGGTTAAGGGAAAATATCCAGAAAAAGGCGGGAAAATTATAGCCAATCAAAGTTATAAATTTACAAACAATGGGGTGGCTAAGAACAGGTCAGAATAAGCTAGTGAGGACAAAGGATGGTCAGTGTGAAAGGCTGGAACACTGGACCATGAAGGTGGTACTGCATTGTAGGCGTTACAAGGCGGGAAGCATGAAAGGGTAGGGTTAGAGGGCAAGTCACATCAGGATAATGCAACTAACAATAGGGGGAAGGATAACTTAACTAGGGAAGAGAGATTAGTAATCAACACCATGATTCTGTGAACAGGAAAGTAATTATATATATACATCTTTATTTATTGACAAAAGCACTAAACTCTGCTAACCCTGCGTTTCGAAGCGTTTATTCATCTGTCCAAAAGATTGCAATGTGTATGGCTTTTCGCATCACGGTTCATATATTCTTTTCTGTGCATTGTAATATCTACAAATTGAACGCATACGCATGCGCGTAATTCAGTGCGCGTGTAGTGCTAAACCTCATTTTGCACATGGTCTTTGGGAAGTGAATTCTTTCTTCAGGTCATGTACACACTTTAAACATTGTTTATGTCCAAGTTGTATTTTGTGCATTTGGAATGAAGAGTTCGTTACCTTTCAAGTCAATCTGTGTAATTCAATTATTTTCAGCCGATACGTGCAAAAGCTTTAGGCCGCGCCGCCATTGCAGGATCTCTGGCAGCGCAAGGATCTGTACTCGAAGACATGAAAAACAACCTTCTTTTTGATTTTTTATGCGAATTAAGTGTCTTCCTCAACGATTAACACGTTTTGCCTGACAGGACAGCATGAAATTATGGTACAGAAAACACTAATAAAAAAAATTGAAACCAAACAGGATACTAAATTCTTAAAATAAAAACAAATGGAAAAATAATTAAATAAAAAATCATCTTTTGTCTGCACCGTTTTCGGGATTCAGTTTCTGTTTCGTTTAGATGCAAATATTTATGGCCAGTCCTTTACATTGTTATGCCATGCCATGTCAGGGAAATTGTGCAAATCGTCGAGAAAGAGACCTAATTCGTATACAAAGTTAAAAAGACGACAGTTTTCCACACGTCTTTATGTACAGACCCTTGCGCTGCCAGCGTCTATGCAATATGGCCGACAGGACCATGGCACTTAAAAAAGATTGGTCCGTAGAGCTCAATGGTTAAGCAGTGACGATCAATATTGGCAGATATACAATGCCTGTAAGTTTTCTCCCTATTAGTCCAGCAGTACGGTTATTTAGCATTATCGTGCATGTTTGTCCAAGTTCATGATTAACGAGAAAATAATTAAAATTCACTGATTGATTTGTGTTTTATACAGTTCACAACGGTTATATCACATCTCAACTGTTAAGGTGTTGCTGCTGTTTTTGTTAATGCTGCTGTTGATGTTGTTATTGTTGATGTTACTGATGTTGCAACTGCAGTTGTTGTTATTGCTGCTGCTGCTGCTGCTGCTGCTGCTGCTGCTGCTGTTGTTGTCGTCGTCGTTGCCGTCGTTGTTATTGTCTATCGTCGTTGTCGTTGTCACCGTCGTCGAAACCGCTGTATTCTCGTTATAGTAATAACCCCCATACAAACAAAATTGTTCGTTCAATAGTCTCCAAAGCTAGTGTTTTTTTAGCAGACGCATCTTACAAAGGTTTTAAGTATGAACACAAGGTAGCTTGATCAAATAATTCCATTATAATTAAGTCGTTCTGAATTTACCTTGGTCTTCAGTAAGAGGTGGCTCAAACATTATCGTTGAAATTATATGTACTACCTGAGTAGGATATTTGCACAAAATACATTACTAAATCCACACAGACCCCACTCAGTTTGGTTTGGTTTGGTTTGACGTGTTTAGCAGAATGAATCAATGACGCATTGTCATCAGTCGTCAGTTCTGCTGCTGGGTACTTCTGTGTAGAACGTCGTTATTACTATAGCAATGGACCAATAAAGCAAAGACGAGCTTGTGCCTTTTACGTCCAGCTAGGCTGTGATCCACTCTCAACTCGAGAATTGTGTAACAAAAGGTATTTCAGTTGCTCTGTATCTCAATATCTTCTTCTTTGAGACTAAACCGGGGCTAAGAAGTCAGAATAGGCAGTGGCCATTTTGTAAAGACTTACACCAAAGACAATAACCACATATTACAATTACTAAACAATCGACTTAACGGCCAAGTATATTTCACTGACAACACCAACGGACCAATCATCAGTTGTTACCATCTTAATAACAGTTACACAGGAAGGCCAATCTTAAGCACCAACGTAACACCACCACTACCATAACACCAATGAAAAACCAATACCAATGAGACAGCCAATGTTAACTGTCGTAGTGTCAGACGTGTGACAAAAAGTCAGTTCTTGAGCACCAACATACCACCACCTACAACACCTATGACAGACATCAACACCATTAAGACACCAATATCAATGAGATAACCCATGTTACGATCATCGAGACAGCTATTTAAAAAGTCAATAAATTAATGGCAAAATACTGCTCGTAATATCACCATTCGTGAACAGGTCATATCCAATGAAACAATTATGAAGGTTATTTGTCAGCCGACAATGCCACCTACAATTATATTCAAGTCTATTAAAAAGTCAAGGTGAGTAGACAAGACTTAGGAAGCTGAACAGTTCGATTATTTTCAGTCGACTGCAGAAACACAAGAGATGTTTCACTTAACCTAGATGACTGAAGATCAAATTAAAACAGAAGAATATAACATTTGAAATCCTCATTTCCCGACTTTAAAGCCAAACAGCACCAGGCGCCATTTTGTAGTACAAACAGCTGATGATTTAGTATTTCCAATATGCAGCAGTTTTTTTAGTTTAATATATCGATTAGGGCCTAGCATACTTTTACCTTTGAAAAAAGTCGAGCAAAACTGTGAATGCGTATTGGAGCCTACCGTCCAGACAAAGAATCTGCCTGGTATCTTTTCGAAAAAGAAAGTCCACTGTTATATGACTCGCTTTGAAAGTAATATGCCTTTGCAAAACGGGCTTCTAATGGTTTGATTTGATTACATGCATTTTCTCATAGCATGAATGACTGTCTCTTCAAAAACAAACGAGCGGCAGTAAAGTCCTCAATGAATTTGATTACATTTGCCTTTGTACACATTCCGCTATTAGGTATCACTACTCTATTGCCCGACATCGTCGCGTCGACGTCAAGGTGGCAGTCAGTCAACATGGAATAGATTCGGGACACGCGCTTCCATTCTAGACTTGAAGAAAAACTATCGCTACCGCCGCCTTGAGACAAAAGAAGTGGTCGAGCCCGGAGCGACCATACCAAAGCTTTCCAGACTGGCTGGGATGAGTTTACAACCATCGGGGACATCAATTTATGCAATAGGGGTTTAACTATCTGTCACTTGCTAAACGTTGTTGTTTTGACTATCGTCTGTGATACGGTGATGCTTAAAGATAACATGTCAAACTGGTAATGGTCGGCCTAAATAAACGTTAATGATAACAACTGAACGAAAATGATTTGACACCGGTGCTAATAATGAGCCCCTCGGGACGTCCTACGGATGTGAATAAATGTTTTACAAGAACTGATTGTTGTTATTAGATCCATTATTAATAAGTCTTCTGAGAAATGGTTCCGTGTGATATAATGATGTGATGCGCGACAATTTACCTCAAACACAGTGTTCAAGCAAATACGAACCAGCAGAAATTCCTTGTCGACATTCAAACCGTACACGCAACGCTTTCCTGGAAATGTGAACCTCTAACATTGATGGAATGTTAAAGAAATTGGTCGTATGTGGGTTTTTTGGGTTGAGTACTAAAGCACACGGAACCACTCTTTCATCCCCATGTACGTTAACATTCCTTGGATGCAAACCGGACACGGAGGTAATGCACATCTTTGCATTCGAACCACAACTAGCTTGCAAAGTATAAACGCAATAGTAGATTCAACAAAACAATCGAGGGGTCTCCTTTTCATATTTACAAAAAAAATATAAATACAAAGAGAGTGTGTATTTGCATTAATAATGAAAAAGGGTACCATTGCTATAGTAGCGGTGTATGTACAGCATGTACAACAAAACAAAGATATACCTTTCCCATATATCTTTAATCTGATAGTCTCTTGAAGATCGATCGGCGCTGTTTTGTTTTAATGCACATTGACATAACCATTTTATAGTAGGGGGTGGCAAGGTGAGATAGCGCCCCCCCCACCCCATTAGGCAATTACCCCCGCTTACACCCGATTGAAAATCACCGTTAACGCCACTGAATGCACAGTATTACTAATGTGAGTCAATGCTTCAAAAACAAACGGTTTGAAAAGTAAACACAAAAGTAGATTAAAAAACGCTCGAGTGTTTTTGTTTTATATTGTTTACTTTGGAACCAAAACAAAAAGTGCACTGCCCTTTGAAGCGCAAAAAAAAGAATGATGAATAAATTGTATTCACACATAATTAGTTATTTATATTGGAAACTTGTGCACGTGTCGCGCCAGACACCCTCCCCGTTCTTAATGTCATGCAAAGAACACGATGCCGAACTGCATTTTGTCAATATTGATCTAAGCTGTATTTGGCAGAATTTATTTTACGGTTGCATGAATTGTTTAATTTAGGCGCAATTTACTAATTATTACGCCCACCACCGGCTCTCTGTCAGTGATGTTTTTTCTTTCATACAAGTGGGTGAAAGTACAGTGTACTATTGCATTCGGTCAAATCATGCAACAGTCTGGAGTTTTTGTTTGTTCTTATTTGTCTTCTTTCTGTAGAATGGGGAAATAGGGAAATGGGATCAGTTAGACAAA
Organism: Pisaster brevispinus; assembly: GCA_023634235.1. Classification (NCBI taxonomy): domain Eukaryota; kingdom Metazoa; phylum Echinodermata; class Asteroidea; order Forcipulatida; family Asteriidae; genus Pisaster; species Pisaster brevispinus. The sequence goes on along the minus strand of JAMKCF010000021.1, from coordinate 9,051,404 downwards.
CAAAAGCGACCATACTTCGAGAGTCGAGGCTACAAACCATAATTTGGAAACGACGGGATAACAAAAAATGTTATTAAGGGTGCAGCGATTCATTGGAGAATAAAAAACTTGTTTGCTGAACAACGTCATGCCGCAACTAGTCCCCGGCAAAAATCGGTAACAACTCTGGAATGTCACAATTAAACATCCCAACTTGATTGTGTACCACTTCGACAACTTTCTTTGTCGGTTCCCCACACACGCTAGCTTGACTGCGCACAATCCAAATAAAGACAAGCTGGGGTGCGGTCCATTCTGACAAAACGTTTGCCAGACTGTTTGAAATAGTGCGTCACGCTAACAATTCGGACCGGAACGCACTGTATTCAAAAGTGTACTTATTACTTCGTGTGTTGGTCAATGTTGTGTCGTCTGCTCTTGAGTTACCACCAATACATTGTAAACAGGCACAATGTATTATAATAAATACTTTGACTACATACGATCTGGTTCGACATTGTCAGAGGAAGGTTATGTTAACATATTGCATCTCATGCCGACCTTTTTTGTTTTCTTTTCTTTTTTTCAAGATAACGACTTCGACCATTGTGTCCGAACCATGTGATCTACGACGAACCGTGAAGTCTGACCCGATGACCCACAAACCGTTATAGGTCGGGAAAGACAGTCTGTCTGTCATAATGATTTACATTTCTACGGACACGATGGCTCGGACCTAAGGGCTTGTCGGTCACAATCAGTCGGACATAAAACACGCAGTGCTCGGACATAGTCAGTGAGACATAACGGTCCGGATATCATGGGCTGAAAAACAGGTTCAAATCAATTGTCGGGCATAATGCTTCATGTTGAACATTATTGGTCCGAACAACATGAGCTGGCATACAAGTGCATATCAGTTGTCAGACATAATGGTCCAAGTCGGACAAGCACGTCCGAATATCATGGGCTGGTATTCGAGATCATATCATTTGTCGTACACAGAAATCCGTGTCGGACATAACGGTCCGAATACCGCGGACTGAAATACAAGTTCGTATCGGTTGTCGGATATACAGGTTTGTATCTGTAATCGGACAAAACTGTTAACGCGACATAACAGTCTGAATATCATGGGCTTATATAAAAAAAGTTCGTACCAGTTGTCGATCACAACGGTCGGTGTCAGACATAGATATCCGAATATCATTGGCTGACATACAGGCTCATATCATTTGTAGTACATAACAGTTTATGTCTGATACAATGGTCCAAATATCAAGGGCCTACATAGAGGTTCATGTCAGTTGCCTGACGCATGTCAGATATAACGGACCTTAACGCACGTGCTTTGCAGCTCTTCGTGAGGTTGCTAATAATTTCTAGACTCTTCAGTTTCACAACGAGACCAGGAAATCGACTTGATCAACGAGGCGAAGTGGGTGTACTTATCAGCAATAGCATCGCGCAAACAGTCGATATAAAAAGCTACACGACAGCCTCCCCCAGACGAAAGTAAAACCGTCACTCAAGTGCAAACTGATGACCATGGGTAAAAGATTAACCCCCGTATTCTTCGTTAAAAAAAAAACCCTAAACGTGCAAATAAGAATTGTAAACAAGGTCACTTTGTTGAAACATGTTGCTTAAAGTCTCCTCAAGTCTGAAACCAGACAGTTGTCCCCTCATTGAAAGCTCACAACATTCGCAACTGGAGATTGCCACGTAAAAATCTGCATCACAACACAAATCTAAACTTACTACAACATAAGACTATTGTTCGGATGTTAGCCAAGAACCTCAATTATCCCATCCTGCCTGAGGCGCACGGTGGTTTCTTGTAGATTAGGAAATATGATAACCCCACTGGTTTCTGACGGAGATGAAACAATGACAATAATACCGGTAGCGAGTACTGATATTCCACAATGTTTGACATTATCAAGGAAACCTTACAGGTTGTAATTTCTTACTGCTTGGTTCTTCATGTATGTGCTATGCACGAGAAGATGATTTCCATGACGAGTGACTGTGCTGTTTTGTATATAAAGTCACATGCTTTGAAAAACATACTAGATATCATTCGCCAAAGAACAAGTTATTTTCCAGATCTGACAGTGCACTCCAGCAGTGTACTATGGTTGACACTACAGGAGTGCGCTGTTTGGTTTTACAAAGACAAATGTACCCAAACCAAATAGTGCCCTATAGTAATGTATCCCACCATACCTCAAAATTACTTATTGTACCTCAAATTATTCATGAACATGTTCATGGTATCTCCACAATTCATTGACACCAAGAAACCGCTAATTCGAAATCGCTAATCAACATGACCTTGCTTATTGGTATAACCGCAAACACAAACAATTCAAGAGCATGCTTTTGCCAGAGCTGCGACTGACGTTGGTATAATCTGCCTGCCTTTTCGACAACCTCCAACGGCAACTTCAAGAGCAAACTTTAGTCTCATACTCAACTACATGTAAATGAATTATGACGCTTTTTCAAACTCTTGTTTTTCCGCGTGGAGGCACCTTGACTATTTGCCTCGCGGAAGTGAATGTCATCTATACCTTGTACTACTTATCAACAAACTATTGAATAAATAAGGTGACAATTCAGAGACCGATGTCACTTTATTAAACTAGTTGAACTTTAAACATGCAACTGGTTGCCACTTCCTGCTTGGTAACCAAGTAAGCCCAAACAAGACGTCACTTTCATCTATATACTTATGGGGAGACCTTGCATCCTTCTTGGCCGGTCACGCTATCTAGTTTGACAACAACTTGATCATGATAGGCGTCGCGTATGCCCTTTTAAACCCGACTGCCGCATAGACACTTTTTTCCTCTGTGCAAACATTTCAAGGCTGTCCTCGTCCACCTAGTCTGCCACCTGCACACTCATAATCAACTTTAGCGAACAGTTCCCTGTTTCTTGGTTATTAAAAGGGAGAGAGATGGGGAAGTAGAGAATGCCTGAACCATGATGTACTTACACGTTTTTTTTTTTTTTTTTTTTTTTTTTTTCATTAGTACTGCTCTGAACCTTCAAACATTACAGACGCTTAATATGAGTACGCAGCACTCGAGATGAGTTTCAGTGGGCCCTCTGCGTATTAACACTGATGGAAAGTACGTTTAGAGACCGTGTTGGCCAAACTTCCCGCGTTTATACTTACGATGGGAAGATGACCCATAACTTCCAGCCTGGAATAGTTCAAATTGAACGGATGCTCTTTCAGATACGACAGCACCTGCTCCTTAAACGTCTCGAACTTTGGATTCATTGCCGAGGTGTAGAACATCATCAGTACGGACCGAAAGTACTTCACGCGTTTTTCCTTGAAATCCGTGGAGTAAATTGGACTACCTGTATTTGGGGAAAGGGTAACAGTTCAATGCACTTTTTATTATCAGGACTTTGTGTAATATTAAGGGGAAAAGAGTTGGTTTGGTAAGGGTGCCCGCATTCCTTCTTATAGACCTTTCCATTGTTGATAAACAAACCGCGCTGGTTGGCATGGACCGCCGAATGTTATTAAAACATTCAATCGTGTTAACAGATGTTTTAACAAAATTCAACATTTTCGGCAAACTTCTAATTAAATAAAATACCTCCCATGATCGTTTGCTTTGTTTCCAATAAATTCAACACTAATTTTGAATATTTGTGTAACATTGTTACAAACTGTAGCTATCTGTTTTTGTTTTGCATTTATGGCTTTTCATAGTTTTCCAGCCTGGGTTGGCAAAATCTTGGGCTGTGACGTTGCAAAAGAAAGGTCTATAACTCTCAAATAATAAAATAACAATCAAAACCTAAAGTTATCCCAATGTGCTCACAGCTTCGGAAACAAATTTAGTGACGGTGCTTTCATAAGGGCTTTATGGTCAACAGGAGATGAGGTTTTTTTGGCACCCATCAAAGTCAGTTACAAAATAATATCCATACTTATTTATCTTGTTCTTGTTTATGTTCGATATTCAGTAAGTTTATGAAGATATTTTCCAGAAATATAATTTAAAGGCTGCGTTACGACATGGACATATCCCAGGATAGTTCCACTTTGTAAATTTGCACAGCAATAAATCAATTTGTACGGCTTAATACGATTTCAGTCAAAACAAGCGCGTCTTCATATTCGCACTGCGTTGAAGTAGCTCATCTGTTGTTGATTATTTTTTCTTCATATAAAGACACGTTAGTACAGTTGGGCATCTGCACGCTGCTATTGTATATGTAAATCCACGTATCCAAGGTCGCGTCATCACTTGTCAAGACATCCTCAGAATTGTATCACCTATTAATAACGGGCATGGCTGAATAGACCCCGTCAATGTGAAACTACGTACTCTGCCTACTTCTGGAAATGTGCAACCCTAAAACTAAGAGAGATCAACATCCCCTGCGGCATCCACTCTCAGTATCTCTGTTTTTTCTTCTATATACTAGCCCTTCAATATCAGCCAGCTTACAACTTACTATAATAAATGTAAAAAAACAAACTCAATAAAGAATACTTTAATGTCAGTGTATAAAAAAAGGAACAGACTGCTTTACCCTCTCATTGAATCTAACGATTTTTCCAGCCCAAGTACCCCCCCCCCCCACCCCTTCAAAACTATTCATTGCCCTGGGTTCAACAATCCAGTATCACCCCCTCCTCTTCCTTGCTTCCGCACGGTTTCCGAGACGGATTTACGCCACTGGTTCATTCATGCATACGGGGATAAAAGCCAGCTTTTTTGCCAACAACATGATAAAACACCGGCATCTCATCTAGCTAAGCATTGCGGGCGATTCACAGCACGGCAGCCATGAAGGAATGATCTGACTCGAAAGAAAGATCTCCACACGCATGTCAAATGAGGATCGCCGTTTCATAGGCATGCATCATACACACGATCCAGCAGCTGGCATTTCGCCCCGAGTTGTTGCCCCCTAAAACCAACTAACTGAATGTGTTATGGCTTAATGCTAACTATTTGGGAAAAGTACACGTTTTCTTTTTGAGTTGGAGGGAGCTTTTTTCCACCCTTTGCCGCCTTGATTGGCACTGGAATGCTCGGGGCTGAACCTAGCCTACGTTTCCGTTCGCAAACCAAAACACCTCGTCATTTCCGAAAACGTACCCGACCAGTGAGTGAAATTTTGTCAAGAGGAAAGAAAGGAACCTTGGCGATAAAAGCAGCCAGGCCCCGCAACAGTCACGTATCGGGGCCCCGCCTCATTACACTTGAAAAGTGGAGCATGTGAGAGAGATCGTGGTGTGAGTTGATACTTGCATCAACGCCTTATCACAGGCAGCTGTTATGCGCAGAATATGTTCCGTATACATGTATTCGATTCACTGCGTAAAGTGGCTAATGTACGGCAGCAACATTTCTTTGTAAAACCCTTGAATAGTCTCTCTTCTTTCCACAAAACAACACCTACGTTTCCCAAGAGAGGCAACATTTTTAAAACTAAGATTCAAAAGGCTTTGAACATGTTATGAAGAAAAACTATATAGGGCAGAGCCGGGCAGCCTTGCAAGGACATAAAAAAATAAAATAATTAAACGGTGGCGCTGGCGGATCGCCCACAAGGTGTAATCCTCCGGGGCAAGACCTTTTAGGAGAACCGCAACACAAAATGAATAATTTATGATTTTGATTTTGTTTTATTATTATATTTTGCATAGTCCCTTGTCACCTCCAGCTAGATAGACTTTCATTGTCATTAGTTGAATAACATGTTAGGTTTGAACTATGTTCGAAAAGTTTGTACACCCTTTGTTTCACCCAGGAAAGTTTGCTACGCGCATGGAATCTGTGCTTTTATTGATGGTGTCATATGGGACAAATGATTATTTGTGACCATAATTATGTTGGTTCACACTTTGATTTGCTCTGCAGTTATGGGGAACGTTGTGGGAGCTTAACGAGCGGGCTACTTTACCCTATTCAAAATGTGACAAGGTTCTTCCAGACAACATTATATGCCTTATAGGCCTAGTGCATATTTGAAAACGTTTCGTGCCAAGCAGGGTTTTTAAAAAACAAGTGAATCTGATCGCGTTGTTTGTGTGACATTTTAGCTAGCTCAAACATCAATATTCTTCAAAACAAAAAAGTGACAAGTTTCCTGTTGATGTTGCACGTGGAAAATGGCAAGTATATTATGGGGATTTCCTATCAGTCAGAGAGCGTGCGTCACAAAATAACTACATTCACCTACGACTGAGGATGTTCCTTCATTAGGTCCTATCTAGTGAGTTGATGTTGAATGCCATTAGCTACGAGTTTAGTCGCGCTTTTCCCCCTCTCGTTCTTTCCCCCTTGAGCGACACAAATCAGGCATTTCATCCCACTGGTGCTTCAGAGACATGTTATGTGCTTGGGCGATTTATACCTCCAGCAATTGACAAATCTTCCCGCAGGGATTAGCAGCCGCTGACGAGCCGCGTTGTATATGAGCATTGACACTGTAGGCCCTTCCAGGTTCCAGGTACCTGACAACTCGGGTTGAGGATTATAAAACACACTCAACGTTGTTTGCCTGTCACCATCCCACGTTTATATCTCCCACTGGAAATTGATCGGACCCCTTGTAACAATTGACGCACGGTCCTGCAAATCTAGCCACTCACAGAGTCAACTACATTGAGTTTTGAGTTCTATCTGACAGACATTATTTGTTGTTTGGTCTCAGGTTGTTGCAATAATGGTGTTCGACAGCCGATTTGATGCCGCGCTCCTTGATGGGACAATGTGCCGCCTCTATTGGTTTGTATCGGTTCCTTAGTAGAACGAAGACAACAATCTAAACAAAATGTCTCATCTTGGGAGTTCTAAAGGAAAGGGATACTCCACAGGGACGTTAATTACAGCAGAAATAGAAGAGTATAAATCACCAAAAAGATACAAGCGCGGCTGTTTTATAGCATCATTGGTATTTGTTTATGCTAATTGACATAGCTACGTAATTCATGTTTACACTGATGTGCAGCAGATGAGCAATGTACAGCAATCGGGATTTAGAACTTGTTTAGGAGTAAATTGGATTCATGCTCGTTAAAAATGATACATACGTGTGTATTTATTGGTAGATGTACTAAAAAACATAATACACATTTTCTTTTGTATACGAGTCCATGTACATCGTCGTAAAGGACGGTGCTTTTCAACATGAGTTGTAACAACGCAGATGTAGAACTACATTAGGTTATTGTAGTCACGTTATTGCTTGTCGTATAGTTCATGTCGTTTGCTTGATATCGCGCTGCAGCAGATGTACTTTACGTGCTGAACTTCGTTTGAGCACCTGTATCCAAATAATCGTTGTGCGAGAGCTCGTACCGGTGTTTTTACTGCATACGTAGTGATGCAAATGTTTTTAACGAGGTTGGGTAATCCTTCCAGTGGTAGTGCTGGTGTTTTGTTCATTTTTAGTGTTCTCTCATTCGATCGGGATAATTGTACTTAAAAAGGATATACAAAGGGTGGTGGCTTAAAGACTTACTCAGTACAGATTTGGTAATCGACGAAGAAACTGCTTTGTCTCAAATCTGAAAGCCCACCAATTAAAGAGTATGAACCACTACCGATCCGAGACATTTCCCCCTTCGTAATGTAGAAGTCAACAAAATACTGTTTAACAACCCAACAATTAACTGTTCTTTATTTCGATTCCTGCAGCCGAAATAGGCCTTGGATAGTGTGTGCATATCGAGAAAAGAAAACAGTAAAAAAAAAACACCAAAAAAACAATTAACTTACTATTCCAAAACCAGTAGTTTAATTTTAGATTTAATTAAATAAAGCGTATAATAATGGTGTACGAGGCCATCTCATTGCTTCATTTGTGAATGTGAGAGAGACTATATCAAGGCCGTTTGGGAGAACTTACCTGTGAACAATGAGTCTTTCTGATCCGGTTCGAAGGTGTCTTGAAATATAGTGATGACGAGGTATCTGCCGTCTTCTAGCAGTCCCTTCGCTTCCAAGTCTTCCATGAAAGCCTGAAGTTCATACGTTTCGCCTAAAAATATATAGACTGGAAAAGGAACAGGTGGTTTGTTTGTAATTATTCACGCAGAACCTAGCTGGGGACTAGTTATAATCAGTAGGCTAAGATTTAAATTATTGATAACCTGCTCTACAAAAATAAATCAAACTCTCGAGCTGAGCACATCTGTGAGCCTCGCAGCTGTACATGACAATTTACCCAATTGTAAATAATGTACGGTAAGTCACGTAAATCACCCGACGTTTCGACCAGTACTGTCATAGTTTTCGTTTGTTGTATTTCTATTGTAGTGCCATAAATCCGTGTATATTAATACAATGACACGACGGGGGGGGGGGGGGGGGGGTATTTCCTAAGGCATTTGAGGTGTATAGGTGGCGCCATGCAATTTCAAATCAAAGCACAGTACACCACGTTAATCATTATAATTTGGTTAATGTTGATGATTTTAATGAAAGCTTTTTCTCACAAACCGCCCTAAAAATGGGGTTGTAGAACAGTTTCTGTATTTGACTTACTTCTCGTAGTTCTATATGTTGCCTCTATGATGTCTAAAAGTGTGTTATCTCTCATTACTTCGTACGGGCTCCCAAAGTACGGGGAGATGAACTCCATGCTGTGCTTCACCTCAACGCCATTGAGTGGGAGAAACTCCTCCAGGCTCTCCCTGGCAGTCTGACACTTGGGCTCGCTGGCGGCAACAATGGATACCACGTGCCAGTTGAAGTGCTGGAGGAGGGTAAGGACGGACTTGGCGTACTGCTTGAAGGTCGGGAAGGTGCGGGCGAAAGTGCCGTACTTCTCCTTGTTGCTGACCTCTTTCGCGTTGCACATCTGTGGGAAGGAGAAGCCCGAATAACAAACGTGGTTTTTAACTTGAGTTTAGAAGACAGAAGCCTTGAAATTGGTTTGTACATTTTGCCATAAAAGGAAAACCATGGTACATGAAAACAATTGACCCCAAAGTCTAATATCTTTCTAATAAGATACTCTGACTGTCTGCCTATGCTCATGCTTGTATCATGGAAGGCACAATTTCAACAAATAGCTCGCCAACCTGCCCCACTATCAGCAGATGTGGTCTTTTAACAATAATTCTTATTGAATAACGAGTCACGCCATGCTCTTCTCTGAACAAAAAAATTTCGGCCATTGGATATTGATATCCAAGCCATATCCGTGGTTCTTGCCAATTTACATATTGCAAAGTGTGATAAATCAAATGCTATCTCTACAGCCATTCAAGTTAATAAATTGCAATCTTAAGCGATGGACACACGGGCATAACTATCCAAGGAACTTAAATCGATACCTGTGGGGTAAAAAAAATGTTTCTAAAGAAAAAACAAACTGAATTGAATTAAAAATACCCCCTCCATAACCAACTTGAATCCCTCCCTTAGAAAATGTCATATGGCGAATTCTGTTCATCTCTTGCTACTTGAAATGCCAGCAAAGTCTCGAGTAACAGTGGTGTTGTTGTGTGTCATAATGACAATATCATAGTGTTGATCGTTCCCTTGTACATTTCACTCGGATTTCACCACAGTGATATGAAAAAACGTCGAGGGGGCCACAGTTTTGATTTTCAACCGTCTTATAAGATTAAAAAAAGGGGGCAGTGAAGGAAAGTAACAAAATAACTAATATGATGCCTTCTTAACTTGCTCAGAAAATGCTACTCTCAAATTTCGAAGGGGAATGTGACATGATCTGGCGTCAACAGTTTGGAGACTTTGTTACTATGGTAAACTGCGTGAAATACGATCCAGATGTTTGATCGCAATAGACTTTTTATCGACTCTTTATCCTTTTTTTTCTGTTTTTTTTTTCTTTTTCCCGATGACAAATTGGATTTCTTTCAAAAACGTTATCGGTACAGCGTGAAGATTGTAATAAAGTCAAGCCGCATCGAAAAAAAAGATGGATTTCAATTTCTCAAACAGAAAAAAATCTTAATAATGTTCGGATATCGATGAGTTGATGAGTGAGTTAGTGTAGAAGCGAATCTACTCACCGAAAAACCAATATCTTAAAACTGTCTCTCGTTTAGCTTTTGGCAGGGGGGGGGGTGATGAAAAATGCACATTAATCCAAGCCTAAGAAACCTTATCTGCAGGAAGTCACAGTCCATTCAAAAGAGATTTCGTTTCCCTTACTAACTCAAATTCATATGACACCAAAACAGATAGTGTTCTTTCTCCATATCCAATAATATACTGCAACATAACCCGGGGCGAATCCGAACTCCCGGAAAGACTTGGTGCGACAGTGAGTGGTGTTTTATCTTGCCCACGAGCAGACACCACTGGAAGTTATGACCCGTAAATATGATCGCAACGCCACGTGCCGTCCACGCTGGATACGGTCGTGCCCCCGAGTTAGATGACACGATCGTTGGCCCAAAACAGTTACGGCATAAACCCAGACTTACCAGGGCATTTTGTCCACAAAACGACAAACGTGATTTCGTGACTCAAACCACGGCAATGCAAACACAATAAATAAACAGAAATGTGTGCCCAAGTGCAGCTTTGGAAATTCATCAAAACAACATACATGCCAACATAATTTACTTACAGTTGACTAAAGTCATTTTTATACACGGCAACGTATATAGAAATCACCAGGAATCTTATCTTAATAAGATACGGTCTTAATATGATGCAGTCTTAATGAATTTTAAATGAAATTCGTCTTTAATTAGGGAGTTATTACCCACGATATTATGATTGTTGATCAGCGACGATGACAAAGAAGCTGCCCGGTGGCAATAGTGGCTTCGCTCAAATTTCATTAATAAACAAAGTAATCGATCCAACTCTTAAATTTGAATTTATTGCATCAACTGTTGCTTTATGTAGAATAAATATAATTTATCTTGGGCCAATTTGATCTTGAAGCAAACGATCAGGGACCAATTTCATAGAGCTGCTTATGGAAAAAAAATGCTTACTAGAATAAGGTTACCAGTCAAACTACAGTGTCACATGTACAATTTGTGACCGTCACGGTATTTTGCTCTTATGCTCATCAGAAAACTGTTCAGCAGTATTATAACTGCTTATAAACACTTCTGTTTTAAGGAGTTGCACCTAGCACAGCTTGTATTACACGAACTCTTTATATCCATGCTTGTGTCGTGAAACGTTACAGTGTGCAATGTTGTCACATTCATACTGTCATGTTGATATGTCATTGCGTCACGAGCGCGTAAATCTGCTGCATGCCCAAAGTTTCGCTTCTTGCTCCAAAGCAGGCTACACTAATTGTGTGAAATCTTACCAAAAACCACACATTTTGAGCGTTCAAAGGCATTTCTTATGACAGAAACGTTGATGTGTGAAGACCTCGACTTTTTAACGTGTAAAAGTCAAGTCTAATATAACTTTTCTTCCATGAATCATGAAAGACAAACTAGCTCGCTGTAATTTCTATGGACTACTTGAAAATTACTTTGTACGCGCACGTTAGCCATGAAATGAGGTGCATGCTGGGCTAGTTAGTGACGAAAGACCATCATGCACCAGCAACCCATTCCATGGCTACGGCGCGCGTAAAACGTATTTAGGAAGTGGTCCATGTGCTGGGAATCAGTGGAGCCATGTGGGGAGTAGGCGTGGTTTACAGTGAAATTACGCCGTACTCACGGACAGTTTAAACCAATGCACATGGGAACCTATATGAAAGGTTCTCAAAAAAAAAAGTTTCTCTGTCTTTTACGAAGGGTATTTTTTAACTCTCGATAGCCGTGGTTCTTGAAAGCCAATCGTGAATCCAAACACGTGCTGTCAAACCTTTAATGATCGTTTAATACATGTTCTTTCTCACGCGTTTTTAACAATTCTTTATCCTAAAAATAAGCACAACCTTTTGCATATCGGACGCAGCTCAATAATATTGAGCCATGCAACCGGAATAAATCTGCTTCAGCTACAGGCTCCTTCAAACAGACATTATATTACACAGTTTGTCATAGCAGCGGCTCGTTTCCGCATTAGTCTGATCTGACAGAGTGCACAAGCTAGAGTTAACAATTCAGCGCGCTTATAATCAATAGAAGATTACTACATTAGTGACCTATATCCCACCAGAATGAGAAAATCGTTGTGCTAGTTTGAGAGTGATTATTTCCGGGAGAGAGATATCACAATTAATATTAACGAGTCGGCCCGCCCCAATGCGGGCCACACTGTTCTGTGGTTCATCGATCAACGCCGTGCACGGCAGGGAGTACGTGCCCGGAGGATCGTGAAAAAACAACCGGTCAACACGTCCCATCGTGACGCTAGGATAATACAATGTACGGCCGAGGAACACCGCTTCAAAGGCTCCCTTCGAAGCAGATGGGATACACACGGAGGCTTTCTTACCGGTTTGTTCTATAATTCAAACCTCAATCTCGATTCCTTAATTATGCTTTACACCGCAACGCCTCTCCAAGTCTTCTCTTTGGCGAATATAATTAAATTAAATGTAACATTAACTTCTGAAAAAATGCTTAAATGAATATACGTAGTAAGACTTGACACAAATAATTGTCCGTTATATAAAACAAAGATTGACAAGAATTTATAAACGTCTTTGCAAAAGGATACAAAGCGCTGTGAACAAAACAACAACTATCAAAACAGATAGGTCTTTAAGAGTTCCTATAACTGGTCAAGACATATGATATTCCGGACGGAGATGGGACAGAATTCCATGTTCAGGGACCGCAATGAAGAAAGCTCGGCCCCCTGTACTCCTGGAAGTGCGATGGATGACCATTGGAAGACCTTGTCGTTTGTGTGTGCAGAGTTCGAGAACTTGCGCCAAGATATCAAACACATTTTACAGGGTTGATGCTGGTTGATGGGGGTACAAAAAACATATTTAAGACGTTTCATGTGATAAGGTGAGGATGCGATGAAGTAATCGGTTTTGTTCTAGTTTGGGCATGAGTTTGTTGTTGGGCATCAACAATTGGGCATATTCTGTGCCATTAGACATTCTGGAGAGGCAACATTTTTTATCACCATAGTTTGATTGAAGTCAAGGTAAATCTGGTTGTCTTAGGCTTTGAAAATTACGCCGCGACTGCGAAGGATGTCATCTACATAGTGAAAGCTCGTGACCCGATGACTGATCCTTGAGGAACTCCAGACTTCTCGTTAGGTGCACTCGGAAGTAGCATCGGCACTACAGAATCTTTTTCGTTCACTCAATTATGGCAATCCCATCCTCTAGTTTTTGAGAAACCCATCTCTAAACAGTAAAATGCGTAAATGAAAACAGGTAAAAATGTACGGTGCTCCAGAAGGGCCATCAAACTGATCAAATTAATTGATCTGACAAAGTTCACTCATTAAGTTGACATATCCAGAAGATAAATTTAAACTATAATGAGTGTATTTACCATGAACTGAAAGTACTGTATCTATTTACCATAATAACTTACTTCACCGAGACGACTTATTCAGTATAGTTCAAGTCGATACAAACCCAAATAATACACAGCACAAGACTTATCCGAACTAATGCGTCGACCTTACACAAGATAGTATTCATCTCGCCAAGACGACTGACTTAGAAGTCGATTTACATACCAGTAAATTTGTATCGCGCCATGACAGCATACTCTTGAATTCACACGGTAAGTCGACTACTTTATTTAAACGAGTCGTATTTATAGCAAGATATTTTATCGCGGTAATAATGACTGTCGACTTCTTAGCTTTACAATCCTCTGAGTCGACACGGTGACACGACACAATTAGTGTTTCTTCAACCAGCAGTGCTCCCCGTATAAAAAGTATGTTTTGTTCCAGTCAATACGATCATTATCTTGGGCACGTGTTCCTTACAACTCAACCTTCGACAAAACTAGGTATGATAGTATATCGTTGAACGTTAGAAACAACTTAATTGTTGCTTTTGAAACACACACAAAACACTCTCTTTTCAAACTGGGTTCAGTGAATAACGTAATGCGTGGAAGTGTTCATTTTTAAAAACAAAAGAAAAACAAAAAGACATATAAGTAATAAATACACAGCTTCAACAATTGGATCTTCTGGGAGTATATTGTGTGAGTGCCCTTTAACTACGGAGTTTGCTAGGTAAGTGAAAACAAAAATTAGGTCAGCATGCAATATTAAGAGAGCAGTGAGGTGAGCCCTAGTGTAGGTTCTTAGCAGTGTATAGCTATAGTAACCATAATCCATCCAATGCAAATATCTCATACAACTAACCTGTGAAAATTTCACAAAATTATAGATATATCAAGTAATAAACCACAAGGGAAAATTATAGATAGTTATAGGCCCTATACAGCGAAAGCGAGAATTTGTGCACGTTTTTGTCAAGAGATTTTCTGCGTTCTTATTTGCTATTGCTGCAATCTAAATGTCAAATGGTGACTTGTTTAGTCTCCAAAATGCTTGTTTCCTCCCCACAGTACTTGTTCTGGAGGATTTGTTCTGGTAGGAACTTTGTTAGCCTTTTCCCCAAATCGCTAATCCTAAAGTTTGTTTTTGAAAAGATTAGCCATTGGACATTATTGAACTTTAAAATATCGTTCACAAAGAAGTCACACACGTGACACCTTTAGAGTTGAATCGGACAGCCATCCACAGCTTGAATTTGCTGTTGCAATGTATACGCTAATTGTTAGTTTGTACATCCATGGACCAACCGTATGTCACTTCATGAACGATACAACATCACGTTTTGGATAAAGCGGTTAAAGCTTTGTAAAATTTGACGGTTGTTGTATGTGTTTTGTGTTTTTATTATGCCTCTATGCAGTCAACTCTGACGGAATCTCGCAATTGCACCCGCAAGGCCACATTTGCATACGCGAGTTAAATTATGACGAATTTTTCTTCAACGGGATTCTTTGCTTTTCATCGAATGTACACTTTCAAGTGTATTTAGACTAACAGAATAGGGGATGTGTTACTATAATTGTTAATATTATTTAATTGTCATCATACACACACACAAATAAATAAATAAATAAACATACAAGTTAAGAGACACTAACTGAAGACAGGAACTAAAAAAGTCACTGTTGACCTCAGGCATTTTGCTCCTAATAAATACAAGGTATAACATTTTTAAATATTTAGAATAAAATTCAGGAAAGCCACCCCCACCACCCTAAAAAAAACACACCACAAAACACATTAAAATGACTTACACAAGACTTTTTTTTTTTTAAAGCAGGCAAAATAAAATGAAACGAAATATTTTTACATATATTTGAACAAAATCAAAATCAAAATGCATGCTGCTAACAATCGCTATGAGCAAATAACTATTAACTTTGAGTTTCCTTATCTGACTACTGGTAAAAGAAAAAAATACTTGTAATATAACAAAATACTTGCGGGCAATAAAACAAACTCTGAACGGAGCTGTTAAGTTAACTCATCAAAGAGTCTCGGATTAGCAGTTTGAAATGTCAGATGTTAGAAATAACCATGCATCCGATCCTTTAAAGAAATAAGCTTCCTTTGTTTTCAATAAAAAAATGTCACAATTGTCACAATAAAAATGTTTATATGCAATTCAGAGACCTTATTTCTTTATGAATGATCTGACCTTTAAATGCCTGGTAGACACCAATGATGAGGCAAAGTTGGATGTAATAAATGGATGCATATAATGTATAATAATTGATGCATAGGTGTAGGCGGATGCATGGGGGAAGAAAGCACGACGGCAATGGTAAATTATCTGAACGAGACACACGGTGTACATATATATTGGTTCTGCGTGCTGGCTCGGCAAGGTCACTGTCAATAGAAGCTAATTGCTTGGCGAGTCTTTGATTGTGATGGACACAAACACTATTGATCGATGTCGATAATATTCTCTACCACTATCTCCTAGCAGTCAGTGTAATATTTTACCATGGCCACGCGTTCTGAAAACAACATATCAAAAACATAGGCGTGCTGCCCAAGTCAAAAACAAAGTGAGTTTTTAACAAAATATTTACACGGGCAAAATCACCAGGCTGCTGAATTAGACCCACGCCCGCCCCTCCCCCTCCCCCGCAAAAAAAGGTGACATGATGTGCTTTGGAAAAGTCAAACCTGTACCTTCGTCTATTTTTAAATAAAAAGCAAATTGCAATAAGAAAAGGCTACAGGGTGAAAGGTGGAGGTGGAGTATGAAGTAATGATGCCTTGTTGGTGTACAAACTGACATTTGTGTTAATATCGAGCAAATATCTATTCAGACGGGATTTATCCACCGATAATGATAATGTAAAAACAGTACGCCAAAAGCTTTGCTAGTCCTTGAAGAGAAAATCAACAGGTTCCACGGATCAGATTTGAATCCCCTGGTATAAAACAGCGGTCCAATCCCACACTTAATCCCCAGTTAATTCCAACGCAATGCTCTTCCTTGGGAAAGTGTTTTCCATGCGCTTTGCGCAAACCGCTTTGCGGACGATGTGCATAGGCCTAGGTCACTTATTGGGGCACAATCTCCATTGGGGATAAGTTATCATACAGACACACGATACCCACCTCTGGCGTTGAACTGGACCACTGCGTATCAATGCGGAGTAAGATAACGCCGTCGGGGATGCAATTTTACATTTATGTGGCAATAATTAATCCGTTATCCCGGGCATGAGCGTCTTCATGATAGCTAATAATACGCAGACAAGAAAATCATTGTCTTCTCTCCTTGGGCACTTCATGCAAAAAAATCAACACATGAATACTTCGGACATCGCAGCTCAGAGAGTCATTTCGATGTTATCGGCCTATCATGTAGCAAACTGTGAAGACTACTCACAGTGCTTTTTTTTAAGCATTTCGATTCTGCAATGCAAACTTTGTGCCTTTCATAATTGTGATTTTTGGTTTGTGTCTTTCTGATTGTTTTTATCGTTGTTCTTTTGCATAACACGTTTAGTTCAGAAGGCGGAAAAGATGAAAATAAAATACAGGCAAATATGCTCTGCTTGGTTTCTTTGAATTGTAACGCATGCCTTCTCCAATATCGACTGTACAATTTGCATCAATTTCATAATATTATTTGATGCACGTAAGTCACGCCGTTATTTTGATTGATTGATTGAAAATGAGACGTAACACTAACGTGTACTTTACATCTAGAGAACGGCATATCTGTTGATCTCAATCACTTGTTCATATCACATCATATACACATGTACCACAAACTGCCATACCTTCCAGGCAAGCAATGTTTGGGTGCACTCATTAGTTTCTCTTGTTTGTCTGGCTGGTTTTGTCTCCACAGGATAAACGTTTGACGATATACGCATGTGATGCAACCACCGACACGTACACCTTTGTTCGATAGCCAATTTCGGTTGGCAGAACAGTTTGTCTGGCATACCGGATTGTTAGGCACAATTGGTTGGACGTAAAGGTTTGTAAGACACAATGGTTCGAGCATAAGGGTACGTCAGACAAAATTTGCAGTACATAATAGTTTGTCAAACATAAAGGTTTGTCAGACACAATGGGTCGGACAAACAGTCTTTTCAGACACAATGGGGACACAATGGTTTGTCCGACGAAATGGGTTGGACAATCAATCTTTTTTAATACAACGGAGACACAATGGTTTGTCAGTCACAATGGGTCAGACAAACAGTCTTTTCAGACACAATGGGGACACAATAGTTTGTCCGACGAAATGGGTTGGACAAACAATCTTTTCAAACACAATGGAGACACAATGGGTCACGGACAAACAGTCTTTTCAGACACAATGGGGACACAATGGTTTGTCCGACAAAATGGGTTGGACAAACAATCTCTTTAAATACAACGGAGACACAATGGTTTGTCAGTCACAATGGGTCAGACAAACAGTCTTTTTAGACACAATGGGGACACAATAGTTTGTCCGACGAAATGGGTTGGACAAACAATCTTTTCAAACACAATGGAGACACAATGGGTCACGGACAAACAGTCTTTTCAGACACAATGGGGACACAATGGTTTGTCCGACGAAATGGGTTGGACAAACAATCTTTTCAAACACAATGGAGACACAATGGTTTGTCAGACACAATGGGTCACGGACAAACAGTCTTTTCAGACACAATGGGGACACAATGGTTTGTCCGACAAAATGGGTTGGACAAACAATCTTTTCAAACACAACGGAGACACAATGGTTTGTCAGTCACAATGGGTCACGGACAAACAGTCTTTTCAGACACAATGGGGACACAATGGTTTGTCCGACAAAATGGGTTGGACAAACAATCTTTTCAAACACAATGGAGACACAATGGTTTGTCAGACACAATGGGTCGGACATACTATTTTTTCAGCAGAATGTGTCGAACCTAAAGGTTTGTCAGACAAATGGGTCGGTCAAAATTATTTTTCAGACACAGTATGTCGGACATAGTGGCGGACATAATGTACCAGTGTACGCATTGTTTTTATTATCGCTATACCGTTCATACTATAATTGGATATCTTTAAGATTATTGTATGGACTTATCCTTATGGTAAATCCTTATAGCCTTGAACCACTGAGTCCCTTACTTTGGACAAGCCGTGTTGATTGCGCTGCCATCTTTACTTAATCCTTGCATCTGAGCTCAACCGTACATTTTCATCCACTACTGAAGAGGTTAACACTGTTCACTGTATTAAGCGCTGCATGTCCCCGCTAATAAAAAATAGTAAAACATACTTGTTCCCGTTTTAAAAAAAATTTGATACGATTTAAACATGAAGGGAACATTGGCGAGAAATGGAAGTAAGTCGGTGACCTGAATCACTCATTCATGTGTGACATTTATATAAACATGGTATAAGGATGTCACCCTGGGTTTTAATTGCTGAACAGCCTTTTCACATGGTGCCAGTGATGATGTACAAATTCCCAATGCCATGATGATTTAACGTCGGGCCTTCAAAAAATAAAAACCTCCCCCTTCCTTCGTTGAGGATTATCGGTTTTCCATCTTTCACCTGGACCTCATCCCCTCTGACACACTGCCCGATTTGCCTGACTGGGCAGTCTGATACCTGTTCTGACTCCCTTGGTGTTAAGACTCGTCAATTGATATTCAAAGGAAGCAAGACCTGGACACACTTTGCCGCTTCTGACCCTACACTTTCTCACTAAATAATGTTGATATGATCGCCGCGGGCATGGCAGTGAGTAGCAATCGGAAAGGACGGTGACCCGGGGTGTACAGTTCCACACTGGTTCAGTGTCTCGATCAAGTCAAGTCAACTGTTCAGGAAGACCGTTCGGTTAAAGAAAAGGGCTGAGAAAAGGGGAAAGTCTCATAGTCTCCTGAGATGTAAGTCCAAAACAAATACTCTGCATTAATGGTTACTTTAACTTATTATTGGCCGTGAAATTCTTTTCAAGAAAATGAGTATTATGCGGTGCATGTCGAGACCCAATAACGCATAATCTCCGTTAATAATGTATCACAAATTGTAAAATTAAACAACAATTTAGACCCCAGAACAGAATCCCCGGTAGATGAGGTGATTGTGTCTTCTTCTTCTTCTTTTTTTTTTCTTTTTTATGATCCCGGCAACCAGTGTTCAGTCTTGACAATTATTCTAAGCACCGCTCCGTGCAATTACAATGCGCGGATGATGCTCAGTGTGTAAAGGCAACGTAATTTGCAGCCATACTCCTTTATATGTGGATATGACTAACAAGTTGGCGATCCATCTCAGGTCGGGACACCAAATGGGCATATAATTAGCTCTCTTCATTAGAAGCGGGTTCTTCTTCTTTTTCTTATCACACCGTCTCATGAAACTTTTAAGTATGGCACCCAAACCTGTTTTCAATGTTCCGATGTGAAATAACAACACAGACGGGTGTTGCATTGATTTGACTGGAAATACTGTTTTTGCAGTAGCTTATAGGCTTGGGGGCATATTTAATATACAGAGGAAGGAAAACGCAAAAGGAAAGCACTATTTTAAAACAAAATATACAGATAATGTTACTTAAAAACCCACGCTTCTACTTGTTTGAAATTTCAGTTAAGTCACGTATGAATGGCAACAATAAGTCTCTTACAAAAAGCACACTTCAGCGCGCGTGTGATCGCAACCCCTTTTTTTTACTTCCCTATTTTTGTCTCGAGGGGAAGACTTAGTAAAAATTATCGGATACAATTGTTTCCGTGGTGTGTATTAGAAGACTTGTTTACTAAAAGTGGTTTATTAATGCATGCCAGGTGACCTTTGAACTTTCTTTGGTTTTGGTTCCATTGGTTTTGTATCCGGGTACCTTCCAAGTACCACTGCCGTCCGAGAACCACTGCTTTCTGAGTACCACTGCCTACCGAGTACCACTGCCTTCCGAGTACCACTGCCTTCCGAGTACCACTGCCTTCCGAGTACCACTGCTTTCCGAGTACCACTGCCATCCGAAAACCACTGCCTTCCGAAAACCACTGCCTTCCGAGTACCACTGCTTTCTGAGTACCACTGCCTTCCGAGGACCACTGCCTTCCGAGAACCACTGCCTTCCGAGTAACACTGCCTTCCGAGTACCACTGCCATCCGAGTACCACTGCTTTCCGAGTACCACTGCCATCCAAGAACCACTGCCTTCCAAGTACCACTGCTTTCCGAGTACCACTGCCTTCCGAGTACCACTGCCTTCCGAGTACCACTGCTTTCCGAGTACCACTGCCTTCCGAGTACCACTGCTTTCCGAGTACCACTGCCATCCGAGAACCACTGCCTTCCGAAAACCACTGCCTTCCGAGTACCACTGCTTTCCGAGTACCACTGCCTTCCGAGGACCACTGCCTTCCGAGTACCACTGCTTTCCGAGTACCACTGCCTACCGAGTACCACTGCCTTCCGAGTACCACTGCTTTCCGAGTACCACTGCCTTCCGAGTACCACTGCCTTCCGAGTACCACTGCTTTCCGAGTACCACTGCCTTCCGAGTACCACTGCCTTCTAAGTACCACTGCTTTCCGAGTACCACTGCCTTCCGAGTACCACTGCCTTCCGAGTACCACTGCTTTCCGAGTACCACTGCTTTCCGAGCGCGGAGCTCTCCTGACGGAGTACCGGCTAGCAACGACCAATCGTCTCCCCCCCCCCCTCCACATTTATTGTGTTCGAAAAGTACATTGCTGCAAGTCACAGACCTGTACTACACTCTCTGTTGGCATTAGTTTGTTATGGTTGTAGTTAAGAAACAGTCATTACAAATTACCTTTCGTACTTCAATTTGAAGTTGTTTTGGGAGTACTCATAAACAACTTACTTCAATTTCAGACACGTAATGGGAGTAAAAGGAGCTTCCTTAAAGACCAAAAAAGGGGGAAAACAGGATTTTCTCACTTAGTGAAAACCCTGTGTGGACGTGTGTAATTTCACAGAATATGGACAACTTGTTATCTGTAGCATGTACGATGGCGTGCTGCCACACAGCGCACCCTTTTACAATACTATACATTCGCAGGGAGGTTCAAAATATAGTGGTGCTTTATCACTTTCACAGATACATGGTATGGAATTTGGAGTTAACCTAATATGTAGTACGATTACCCAAAAGTAAACCTACGCATGTAGGTGAGTGGTCGTAAACAAATGACAAGTTAATAAACAGTGACACGCATCGACTCATATTACTTAATCATAACGGTAAACCTTGTTGAAATAATGGAATTTTTTACACGTGTTTATTTTTGTTTTAACCAAATAAATTTGACAAGTCATTACGTGCTCTTTCATGAGTAATATAAGTAGAACGATTATTGCAACATTCGATAGCCAACTATTTGAAGAGACACTCTAGGCGGAACAAATCAACCGATAACAAAATGTAAGCGGAAAAGTAATAATGATATAAGAATTATACAATGATAATATAATACGTCACATGAAACTTTGTACGACTGCGGTGAATGTAATGAACAACGAATGTTCTTAAATAGGACATTTTAGAGACCTCTGTCGGTTCACTGAAGATTAGTTAGATATTAAATAACTTGGAAGTACAGATGAAAATCCCAGAGACAATTTGTGACACTTTTCGTAGAACAGACTTTTCTGACATTAGCTAAGTATAAACACAGACATTGAACTAATTTCTAGTTTTGACCAATGCTTGTCTGAATGGTTATTACAATTATATGCGGTGGGCAAGATACGGGAAGAGAATCGAACCTTCGACCAAGGTCATTCTGCTCAAATCGTTTGTTATGGGTTCGAACTCATGAGCGTAGACCTTGGCGTAAACCCACATGTTTATATCATTAGCCGTACGGAGTCTGTTTTGTTTGTTGGGGGTCTTTGTTTGTTTGTTTGTTTTTTTTGTTTTTTTGGGGGGGCGGTGTTTGTTGGGGTGTTTGTTTGTTTGTTTTTAACTAACAACAAACGAGGCATATCATGTGAGTAAGCAGACAAGAATAATTTTGGTTGCAGTATGTTTAGAGAAGAAAAACAAATCCCTATTTGGAAAAAAAAATAGCCAGGACATTGAAGAATAGGCAGCCCAGGCGACAATAAAACTACCGGATAGCAGGAACCTGAAATATTTCATGGTGAAGGTTATTTTTTCGTTTTCCTCATCTGAAAGTATTGATGAAACAGGGAGCATTATCACTATATCAAATAGAATAACAATTCAATGCTATTATGACCTGAGTAGGAGGGAAATTGTCTTAACCTGGCTTCGATGTGCATTCTGTATATTGTAGTGGAACTCTCTGAGGGTCGGCGAATTGTCCGAGGGGCTGCATCGCCTTCAAGTGGCACATCCGGGATTATAATGCATACACAGCCCAGGTCCATCACTGAGAGTGAATGCGTCAAATTAAGGTCCGGTCACGTAGCTGTTTCGGGCCGATCCTGTTTGGTCAACGTTTCGGAATTCTAACCCAAAGATCCTATGTCACCATCGAATATAGGATAGGGTTTGCACATGACAGCTGCAACGGGCATTGGAAGTAATACGAAAAAAAGCCCCCTAATCCAATTAAGAAAATTATTTGATTGGTCTAGTTTCCAGAACATTTTTTCGATTCAATTAGTGGCGGATGCTTCCTGAATGCAAAGATGTTCAACTCATTTGTGTTTGTTCAAAAAGGGAGACCATATTGAAAGCATTTGTGGGGGACTCGCGAATTACAGTAAAATGAACAGAGGGATCCTTGTAAACCTGATAACAGAGGTCAAGTAACTTTTTATTTTGCAGGCACACTTTCTCCACTTTGTTGTTTTTGCAATTGTATTGAAATTAAGTAAAACGTTCAATTAAGGCTCGTCTCCTCGATGTTGATCAAGTGACGGAGGTGGGATGGGGTATTGGGACGGGAGGGAGGTGTGGGAGGGGTTCATACTGCATCCCACCAAAGAAATTGAAATTGTAGAATGGTTCTTTACAAGCACATAAATGCCCCCAAATATTTCCCTCAACTCAACCGAGTTTAAACCTTCCCTTTCATTTAAATGATGGGAATATAAACATACTGTCTCGTATGAATCCTAGGCCAAAACTTACACGGATCTGCGTTCCGAGGGGTTATACCTAATATCGGATTAGTCTGACTAAGGTTCGTTCTAGAATTCTGCAGGGCGGTAGTACTCGTCCTCGGTACTAATGTACTTGTCCTCGGTACTAATGTACGCGTCCTCGGTACTAATGTACTCGATCCTCGGTACTTGTACTCGAGACTTGAGTACCGTTTTGATGACACTCGTTCTCGTACTCGGCCAGAAAAATACGTGTATTCGAAGTCCATACTAGATACTTGACTGAAAAATAACCTGCACTCGAATTCATGTACTCGATTCTTGACTAAAGATGCTCGGCCTCGAAATTTAGTACTCGAGATCAAAACGCCACTTCCTTTTCAGCTTTCCCCTATACGTGCGCTAATACAGGGACAAAACCCTGAAAAAGGGTAACATTTGAAGTTTTCTTTAATGTTTTGGAATGCAAAAACATTATTAAAAACCACAATAAAAAATTGTGCACCTTATTTATATGTAAATTACTCGTATTCGTACTTGGTACTCGGTTGTTGGACTCGGTACTTGGATATCAGAACACTCTGTACACGAGTACCACTTTGCCAGTACTCGGCAGTACTTGATACGCGATCGAAAAGTACTTAAATACAACAATGGAATTTAGTATAACGGGGTCTCGTCTGTTTGTTTTTTTATTTTAATTCCTTGTCAAAATTAAATTTATCTGTCCCCAGAAACTATTGAAAGTATGAGTTGTCAAAGAAAACTTCAATGATTCCTAGACCACAATTAACCGACTCATTCAAGTGTTTCTTACACACACTATGAGTTATTTCACCACAAAGACGCGTTTTATGTAGATATCAAAACAAAAAGCGAACAGAAAAATAATCATTGGTTACAAATCGTACATCCCAGTCTCGGAAGCTATTCACAAAACCTTTTAATATATATTGTTTTTGCATCAAACATCTTCTCTCGCAAAGTAACAGACACAACTTAAAATGTATAAACACATATACCGTTAGTTCTTTCAGAAAATGTCAATGCCTGTTTTTTGTTATGAATGTTTATTTTTTTTTTTTTTTTAAATTCACCAGATTACAGTTTCTCAAAACCCAGATGGTTTATTAAATGATGGACCTCCTTAAACCCGATAATCAACAATTCCAATTAAATTAGACAAAGTATTTCAACCATTTTGACATCGTCATTTCTCCTAATGTAAGGACAAAGCTATTTAAAATAAACCGCTGTCCAAAACCTTCAGTTCCACGCCAGCCAAAGTGCACTAGCCGGCCTACCCACAAAGGAATACGCGCGAACACCGACAAGAACCTTTCCGAAGGAAATGAAAACAGCATTATCCACTTAGCTATCAAAACATTTTGTAGATTCACGAATTCTTTTTCACAAGTTTAAAACCAGCCGAGTAGCCATGTCGATTATTTAGCATGTTTACTTAGTTTATGAATATGGATCTCAACCCGTTTATTTGATTTAGTTTGCGGGTAATGTATTCTAGGCACAGAGAACACCCCTTTTCTGATAGCGGAACAGGAGGAAACGAAAAAAAGAAGAAACAAAGATCTGAATCACTGTGTTTCCAATGGATATAAGGTTAATATCCCTCTCTGATATATTTAAGGTTTATAGTACTAGTTATGATCATGCACTTTCTCCTGAACTCTTAAGTCTATAGCTACTTCCCAAAGGGTGAGTGCACAATATTGCCAAGGGTGAAAACATAAATGTTCACATATTCGCACAAATGGTATTGAGATGGTCATGGTGAAACTTTCCCCTTTAAATATTTTTGGTTGAAAAGCTAAACTTTTGAGAAATGAGTAAAACAAATATTGTTGATGTCGCATGTACACAATGCGATGTTTGAAAGCAGTGAAAACATACGTAAAGTTTTGCTTTCCTCCATATGTTCAACACATATTCAATACTTTAAAAAAAAATTGTTATTTTATGTAGATAGGATCAAACAAAGTGCAGATGTTGGTCTTTAACAAAAACTAATAATGCCATTATCTGCATTTGTATTGCCTGTGGCTTTTTTCTTTCTTCACGTGTCGTATACCTCAACTGTCCTGTATTTTGTTTACAATAATTTATTTGACACCTATCCATTATTAATACTGTTGACTGATAATTTGTAATATGAGGTACCTGTTGTTGCCTAATTGTAATTTGTAATCATATATGGGATTATTTCCCTTCTCTTTTGGCCACATGTATAAGACTGAGCAATTTGTTATTTCATCGTATGTTCTTTGGGTCTACGGGTTACACCATCAAAACTTCCGGATCGGGTCCGGGGGGGGGGGGGGACCATTCCTTGGTCGGGCTGACCCGGAAAATGGTTTTAAAAAGGGATTTCAAATTTAACTCTGCATCATTTTGACCCTTTCCGGTCATTTGACACTTATCTTTGGTCAGCCTGACTAAGAAATGGGTCAGGCTTGCCCAGAATTGGCCCAGGTCCCACGGGACCGTGAATCCGGGTCAATTCTAGCCGGGTTATTATTGTGTGTTACAGACAGTGCAGGGCGCTTCATATGACGAAATTGTTAAGTATAAATACTGTCGGGGTTATATTGAATACCGATTTAGTTATGTCAGTATAATATACGGGTGAAATTAAGCTCCATTGTAGTTACAAGGTATTCTTAGTTGAGGCTTCATGTACACGAATAACCTTGATCTTAAACACAGATACATGTGCAATGTAATTTCTCCGTTCCGTATCCTTTCACACAGGGTAGTTTTCCGAGTTGTTTGTAATCTAGTTTCTAGCTTACTATCATCCAATAATAAAAGTACTTGAAACAGTTTTGATTAATTTAAAGAGAATTTTTAACGAAATTAACATTATTGTTCTTTTGTTATAGAAAAGTAAACGAGTGAGTAACGAACACATATAAATGAGTAATACTCAATAACAATTGTTTCATAAGGTAAAAAAACCATCCCAAAAACCACACATTTGAATCAGTGTCACGCTGGGCAAAAAATACCGAGTAAAGCCCGGTTCATACTTCCTGCGAATGCGAATGCGAAGCGAATGTTGACGTCACAAATTCGCAACGAATATTCGCAGCGAAAACAGAGTTGTCACGTCAAATTCACGTCATATTCGCTGCGCATTCGCATTCGCAGGAAGTATGAACCGGGCTTTACACGAAAGCCCCAAGGCGCATACGAATCAAAACAGCACTGTGACGTCACACTACGGACTCAATCCAAACACGACAATAGAAAATGCATATAGCAACGAGGATAAACAACCCTTTTCCAGTCCGTGTTGTAAGTATGTTACCTCAGCACGGACCGGTTTTACGCTGGTTTTCTACGGCACTGGTATTTCACTTCAGTGTGGATTTTTACTTTTTCAAGTTTATGGGTCTTTGTTAGGAGCCATGCAGGGCGCCGCGGGAAAGAACAATATTTTTAAAACAGGGGGGGGGGGCTATTTGTTCCGATCAAATTTTAACAAAAATACAGGAAAGAGAACTTAACACTTATTACCAATCATATCTTAACACACAATAAACAAGAATAAATAGTCATATTCGTTTAATTGATTTTGTTCAAGTTTATATTTAAGTGTTAAACCATTGATAGACGAGTACTCTTTAGTTGGTTTTGAGCAAGGAACCTAAGGTTTGTTCTCTCTGAGTTATCCTTAATGCTCATGCTTTAATTGTGTGTTAGCTGCCAATGTTGTGATGTGTTAAAGTTTGCCCCTGCCATACTGAGGCATACCTTTCTGCATTACTCTCCTATGGTGACTCAATTTTTGTACAGTGCATATTCTTTTTGGCAATGACTTTTAGTATATAAATATGTCACTCAGTTATAAGTTTTGTGCAAATGTAATTTGACAACAAATAAATCCTCTGGCGTTTAAGCGATAGTTTGCAGTTTGTAATCAATGCGGTTACAAACGTTGCTCTAAAAACGTCTTAATAATAAAGTAATAAGTTGTTGCTTCACATTGCTGAAGTAAAATGTGGATACAAGTATGTTATTTTGGGTGGTGCTGCATCTGGTTGAGAAACAGGTCGATGAGAGAAGTTAAAATATGGTCTCGTTAAAAAATTAGCTAGGCTTTTCTTGTTCGTTTTACAACCGGGGTCCGTCTGTCGCGCTGCAACATTATGCTTTTTCGTAACATTACCGATACATCTTATTTGTAGGCGGAGTTTATGCTTAGGCCTGGGCTTGGTAAGACCTACTGTTGTACTTCAAGACTAGTGAGTCAGAAGCTTATAATGAGAAGGACATCTTGCTGGGGTTGCACTGTGATTCATCTTATACACGACCCTCATTTTTGATACATTACGCCACAATGTGTTTGACGTACTTTCGTTCAACAGTTCAGTCATTTTACTCTTCACAACATCTAGATGAACCGGCTGAAATACATTGAATTTATATCGAAAAGGGTTTTGGTTTTGCACGTTGTTCAATAATCGAATCTCTTAAGTGAGCTCGAAGGGAGTGAGCGTAATTCCAATCCCCTTGCCCTACTACATGCCTTGGATAATCAACACATCAGCCACGGGGGAAATTTTACATATACTTTTTTATTGAAACATCGTTTTATTGAATGCGATTTATTTACCTTTGTGTTGCACTGCAAAAAAAAAACAAAAAAAAACACACACACACTTTAGATTTTATCTTCCCTTTACTCCATCTTTCACGTCACTTACGATTGGAGATGGAAATAGTTGACGAATACATCTCAAATCGGGTCAGACAATATCTCAGCAATGCAATCTGCAACGCAGATTTCCTTAACAACCTCAAAACCTATCGTTCAAACAAAACGTGAAGTGCAGACCCAGTAAAGAGTTCCGAGTGTGTGAAATTACGTGAAGCCAAACACCGTGTCAATCGGGTCAACCGTAGGACATAATGGATGTGGGCGGGGCATTTTTGTTTTACACTACGGCTTAGTTCCAAATAAGGCGTGCGTTGTTAGGTATCCCGAGTAGCCTTCCCACCGATATGGTCGATTGAAATTTCCTTTTTAAATTTTCCTTTTTAAATGCAGATCCTACTTGAAACAGTAAGGAAAGAACAACATGCGCTCGACGGAGACAAACTTAATAAACGACTGGCCACGTTGAATGCGCCCAGCGAGACATTTAACACTACTGCATAACATAGACAAATAACAGTGTATAATGAAAAAGGACGTGAGGCGCATTTGTTTGATATTGCAAAATTGTGTAAATAATGTGGAAGCTTATCAAACATTTATTTAAACGTGATTATTTGTATTCTAAGATCAGAACTATACCTAGAGTGGGGGACAGACAGGTGAACTATTTGAGGGGACTGTGCCTTTGATGATACAAACATGGAATTTGGCACAGAGGATGTCATGGGAAAGATTCTTGGCTACCTGGCCATCGCAGATTTGTCTTTTAAAAATGATATATGTAGAACAACACCAAGTAATGGTAGCCATTTTGAAAACTTTGACAGATGCTTGCTACTCTGCCTCTACTCTTTCAAAAGACAAATCTGCGATGTTCCGATAGCCAAATATCTTTTTCAAGACATACTCTGACTGTGCACCAAATTCCCTGATATTATTAAAATGCACAATCCCATCACCTACCTGCCGTACTACACCAACAAAAAACAGAGTACAATAAGTGGTGTCGTAGACAGGAAGGCACATCAAAACTGAACACTCGTGTATTGTATTATAGGCCAACAGTCAAAATTAACAACATGTCAAGAAGTATTAAACTGCTCATTCATTATTTGTTTCAGGGTGTCCATTTTATCATGGTGCAGCCATTCAAATCAATGTGCACAAACTGAAAAGAAAAAATAGCCAGCCATGTTTAATGAATTGGTATCCTTGACAGTATGTACACACACAGAATACATGACCAAGATGGTGGCAGAATGATGATGGTGCTTAAACCGCTCAACGCTTTCTTGGATGGCTTCGTAGAAAAATAATTTCTTTTTAAAATGGATATCTCAACGTCAAACCAGAATATGACATGAAGAAAGAAAACCTTGAGGGCAGCACGGTTCCATTGTTAAAGGACACAGCAAATGTCATTGAAACGATGACAATCAAGTCTGGCCTTATGTGGGGGCGCTCAATTCAATGGTGAATTAAAAGCAACATAAGTGATATAAGTTTGGACGTGGTCGAGCCTTTTTCCACCCTTTCAGTGTAAGCAAGCACGTTTGTCAATCTCGTCATTGACGAAACTCGGTCAAAAAGTCTTTGTATGTGTAACTCTAGAAATACACACCACCTTGGTTACCATTGTAGGAACCCAATTCTCCAGTGAAGTGTCTTAATTTCTCATTCACACAAACTTAACCAGAAAATGGTCTGCTGGATGATCTGGATAAGCATGAAATAAGCTGCGGCTACACGGTTTTCTTTCAGTTGTTCATACTTATTACAATACCCCCCCCCCCCATGTATACCCCCATACACACCGGATGGATTTATGTAATGCAAAGCCCAAAGCAAACCATTGTGCGCTGTCATTTAGTAGCCGATCTGTCGCCTAATCAAAACGCCCGTGAGGTAGAAATAATATTAGCACTGCAAAACTTCCCAGCGATGAGGAGAGTTTGGTGTGTAGCAAAGAAGACCATGTGCGTAGCTAAAATGCTTCAGCTCAGCTGCCGCGTTCACGTTGAGGTCGATAGGTCGAAGCGCCTCTAGTATTAAATATCCAGACACATAGAGATCCAATACATCATGCTATTGTCATATTTGTACTGTTCCCCGTATGCCACAGCAATAAAATATACTGATTCCCATCATGCCAAAATAGGGTCCACTGTAAATTGTATGTGTATAGTTTGAAGGACAGTTGAACCTATCGTGAGATTAGGTTGCCTTGTAATGTTACTAAATTATTCAGTGCCAATTTACTAATTTTAAATGCAAGAATCGTCATTGTGATAAAACAAAGTTACTTCAGGCATATTGTTTTTTAAATAAATTGGATTTGGGCAAGACAGCACCGGCTTCGCGCTACTAACCACTCGGGCATGCAAAGGCTAAATTGATTTCATAGAACACAAAAAATAAATAAAAATACCAACAACCAACCAACCAACCAACCAAACATAGAGGGCTTATACCCAAGAAAATTATGCACCATAACTAAACAACGCATAACACATGTGTATTTGATAACCCAAATGCAAGCAGGAGCAACGAAACTGTACCAAATTCACATAAGAGGTAATGGCAAGTAAACAAGAACTTCAGGGTTTTCGATCCAGAGGGAGGATGTACAATTAAATGATCAAACACAACTCCTTTACTCTTGCCACACACGATGAATTACTGCCGTGTAAAAACGTCGGTGGTGGTGGTACCTTCATCTACTAAAACGAAAGTATTGAATCCCCAAAGTGCCAGAAGCACTCTAAGCACAAAATTGCATAGAGCACCATAGCCGGGAGTCTCAAATTTGGCGCGCATACACAGTGACAGTTTGACAGTTTGGATTTGATTTACATCGATTGTACGACGGTAAATTCAAATAAAAAGATTATGTTTTACGGAGGGGTGAAGGGAGGAGGAAGAGGTAAAGCAAGAGGCAATTCTTCTAATTCACGACTTCAGCGATAATGCTCACATGTTAACGAAACTATTGTTGGATGTCAATTAGTTTTGTTGAGTTAAACGAAAGTGCAACACCCAGTTCTATTTCCCTTTTTCTCATGAATGAGATTGCACCGTCTATCTTTTCAGACTATATAGGTCATTTTTAATTACGCAGGCAACCATTGAGCTTGAAGGGTGGCCGTCACAGCAGCAGCATTATACCATGGTATGACAAACTAGGCCAGTTTCCTATGTATGCGCAGCAGCCACTAGGGTAACTCAGAAAAACATTTAGTAATAGAATTGGAAAACAAGAAAGACAGCCTGTAGTATGTAACTGATCAGGAACTATCTCAATATAATATATTTATACTTAGATACTGACTATCTGCACGACTTGATTTGATCATCCGGAAGGTTGCGTATGGTGTTTTTATACTTAAGAGCACGTTCAATGGATATCTTGTTTAATTACATCACATACGGCTTTTAAATGACAGATATTACAATAAATCTACTTGCGTACTGATGAAAATAATTATGTAATGTCATTCAAGAAGGTGGTACAACAACATCCCAATATTCCAATAAGATTTTATAATAACCCAGTGGTTCACTTTGAGTCATTTATATCATCAGAATAATATTCGGTGTCAAACGAGAAGAAAGTTAAAGTTTTAATTTATCTGATTTTTAGTTATAGAAAATTTAAAAATAAATAAAACAAGACATTGCGTGTTTGTGAATGAACACAAAGCTGTTCCGAGTAGTTCTGTTTTGATTCGCGCTCAGAACTTTAAAGTAGGTCTGACTAAGAGGTACAAGACCGTTCACCTTTGGCCCGCACTTATTTTGACTTGAAATGTGCCTATCAAACCCTAAATCTACATGTAACCTTCATTCTGATACCGAGTATAAAACGGAACAGGTCTCACAAGTTAGTACGTAAAGTGAACAACCCCTTATATCAAGGAACAGGTCTCACAAATAAGTACGCAGAGCGGAATAATCCCGAATATATAAAAAAACAGGTCCCATAAGTTAGTAAGCATTGTTTACGCAAAGTGAACTACCTGTCATAGGGCCATCAAGGAACAGCTCTCAAAAGTTAGTACGTAAAGTGAAATAAGCCTCATATCAAAGAACAGGTCTCACAAGTTAGTACGTAAAGCGAACAACCTCTCATATCAAGGATTATGACTCACAAACTAGTAAATAAAGCGAAATAACCATGCAATATCAAGGAACAGGTCTTATAAGTTAGTACTTAAAGTGTACGTTAAGTGAACTACTGCTCATGCACTGCGCCGCCTTTTGAACAAACTATACATCATCAAACGGGAAGGCAGTAAAACGGTTCTTTCCCGACGTACATGTAAAGTCAATGGTTTTTGTCTCG
This sequence comes from Pisaster brevispinus, assembly GCA_023634235.1. Taxonomy (NCBI): domain Eukaryota; kingdom Metazoa; phylum Echinodermata; class Asteroidea; order Forcipulatida; family Asteriidae; genus Pisaster; species Pisaster brevispinus. The sequence continues at coordinate 9,018,910 of JAMKCF010000021.1, read as the reverse complement.
GCACAATTTAGGCCGTGTGTTAAATCTACACCAAAAGATTAACTTTTTGAATTGTCAGGGTTTTCGTTCAAAAGCATTGTATGGGGACAACTTTGATCCCATACTCGTAACTTAAATAAAAATGTGCCTTGTTGCATGACAGCTTGCTGTGGTTTATTGTGTGACACAATGAGTCAATCTAAAAATACAACTTCGGAGTCTAGACTTTATGATGTACATTTAACCACAGCGCTGATGGTTTCACCATTGGTATAGACCGTGCAAGTCTCGCGCGTATTCGAACATTTTTGGGACCACTGTGGTCCCACGTACATTGCTTTAACGCGTTAAAGAAACAAACTCACGCGCTTTAACGGATCCCAATGTTCGAATACGCGCGAGACTTGCACAGTCTATTGTCATTAAAGTCGGTTTCATTACGCTGTCTGGTACCTTCAAAACATTATTTTTGTTTTGATCGGGTTAATTGTGCCCTGATTTATGATTCGTTGAATGTACGGGGGTGGTGGTGGCGACAGCCCACTGTTATCCTTTTGAACTGAGTTACTATTTCATGTTCGACCCTTCCTAGTACTCTTCTCATGTAGCTATATGTAATAGGGTCAAAACGTGAGGCCATTTTACACTATTTTGCATTTACATGTATGCTATACATGTAGTGTTGGTTGGGAAGCAGTTTGAAACAGATTTCAATTTTTCTTTCGAAATGAAGTCATAGTGAATTAGTTTGCTTGTTACATATAAACCCCTTGAAAAATTATGGGGGCGGGGGTATCGCAACCAATGCGCAAATAAGTTGACAGTTGGCAGCTGAACGTACAAAACCTTTTGTGGATTAAAATGAATGAAAGTGTCTGCATTTTTATTTTTGAGATGAAATTCTAAAGGACATTCTCGTGGCCTAACCGCTTTGTTTTTAATACCATTATCGGTGTTCAGTGAGATTATTGATCGTTTTTCAAGTTTCCGTGTTTCATGAAAGCGTTGTTCGGTGGAAACGAACAGGAAACATTCTGCACTTATTCCGCTCACTGCGAAATGAACTCATGGACATCACTGTCAGAGTACCTGGAATTAAAGCGAATTCAGCAAATTGTTGGACACTGTACATGTATATTGAAAAACAAACGAAGATTGTTAAAGAACCGCCGACGAAGTACAAAATGAACAGAACTTTATTATACAGACACAATAATTTGTCCAACATTTGTCATAACATGTCTTTCAAAAGTTTAGAGTTGTGCTCTCCTTACTTTTTAATTCACTATTTTGAGTGTTTATGTTTGCTTCCATGCCCGATTATCAGAGTTCTTAGATGACTCCTTTAAGACAACCAAGTTGGCGTACACACAATGTAATAATACTGAGTTATTGCATGAATAAGAGTACAGCTTGGCAATATTAGTTTGGAGGAGATGTCGGTAATTTACTTGAGCAACATTCGCCCCAAGGCCGCCTGAACGTAATTGCTGCTGTTGGGAGCTACTTACAACATTGGTAATTGCCGACATATTAGTACAGAGGGATGTAACTGCACAGGGAATGCCTGAATAAATCAGTACGTACACAGTAACGGTATCTAACGCCCTTAGCAGTTGATCTGTCGAGCACACGTCTGTTACGCCCAATTTTGTCCGACATGTATGATTATGTTCGACCTGCGGTGTTTAGGAAACAAGGGTCGGTGATAATTAATCGAATTGTTTGCTGCACATAATGATCCATCTCGGATAATGGCCCATGTCGGACAGTGTTTCATGTCGAACATAGTCGTCCATGTCGGACATAACGGTCTAAGGTCGACATAACGGTCCAGGGTGGACATTCTGGTCCATGGTGGACATAACGGTCATGATGGACATAACGGTTTTCAGTGGACATAATGATCCAGGGTGGACATAACGGTTTATTTTGGACATGGTGAACTTAACGATCCATGGCAGGAATGGTCCATGGCGGACAGTGGTCCATGTCGAACATAATGGTCCATGTCAGACATGACGGTCCGAAACAAAAATAGTCCATGTTGGACAAGGTTCATGTCGAAAGAAAGGGTCCATTTGAGACAGTGGCACATGTCGAACATAATGACACTTTTCGGACAAGTGGTGAACATAAAGGTCCATGGCAGAAAGAGTACATGTCAGACATAACGGTCCACAGGGGACAAAAAGATCTATGGCGGATTGTGCATGTCGGACATAACGGTCCATGGCGGACATAACGGTCCATGTCGGACATAACGGTCAATGGCGGACATAACGGCCCATGTCGGACATAACGGCCCGTGGCGGAAATAGTCCAAGTTGGACAAGGTTCATGTCAAAAGTAATGGTCCATTTTGGACAGTGGTCCATGTCGAACATATAGGTCCTTGTCGGACATAAAGGTCCACGGCGGAAATAGACCATGTCGGACATGGTCCATGTCGGACATGGTCCATGTCGGACATGACGATCCACAGTGGACACAACGGTTCATGGCGGACATAACGGTCCATGGTGGCAAAACGGTCCAGGGTGGCAAAACGGTCCAGGGTGGACATAACGGTCCACGGTGGACATAACGGTCCAGGGTGGACATAACGGTCCAGGGGGACATAAAGGTCCAGGGTGGACATAACGGTCCAGGGTGGACATAACGGTCCAGGGGGACATAACGGTCCAGGGTGGACATAACGGTCCAGGATGGACATAACGGTCCATGGTGGACATAACGGTCCAGGGTGGACATAATGGTCCATGGTGGACATAACGGTCCATGGTGGACATAACGGTCCATGGTGGACATAACGGTCCATGGTGGACATAACGGTCCATGATGGACATAACGGTCCATGATGGACATAACGGTCCATGGTGGACATAACGGTCCAGGGTGGACATAACGGTCCATGGTTGACATAACGGTCCATGGTGGACATAACGGTCCGTGGTTGACATAACGGTCTACGATGGACATAACGGTCCATGGTGGACATAACGGTACAGGGTGGACATAACGGTCCTTGGTGGACATAACGGTCCATGGTGGACATAACGGTCCATGGCGGAAATAGTCAATGTTGGACAAGGTCCATGGTGGACTGTAAACGTCGGACATAACATTCCATGTAGATCAAACTAGTCCATGATCATCGACATCGCTAGTATGCTAATTTATAAGTACAGTAAATTGTGAACGTAGCGGTTATTACATTGATATGTAGCAATGTTCGCATACACTGGGCCGTAATGTCCAAATGACAATGAGTGCACACAATGGATTAATAATTGTAATAATACATCAACATTATGGAAATGATCTTTAAGAAAAGAATATGACAGAAAATAATCTTTTAAACAAATCCATATATATATGTAGGCCTATATATATATTTAAATCAATCAATCAATCAGTTAATAATTAATATACAACGGTCACAATTTAACGCCTTAATGTTGGATACCATTGACAAATTGTTAATGTTTTCATTAGTATTGACCTTTTGTTTTTTGTTTTTTACCGGAAATTAATTAAGAAACACTATTAACCAAGTTTAAAAGGAAACCATAAACCTATCAAAGTAGCTTACTCTCACGCCGAATATTCCGTAATTAATAATTATGAATAAAATATAAAAACAAGAAATACTCAGTGCATTTAATTACATTATTATTCAGGGGTACAATTCCTTTACGGTTTGCATTTAGGGTTTGATTACAGTTCTGGGTGCACAGGACGTGTTTTTGTTTCTAATTTCTGGCTCCTGCGAAAAGTGAGGGGGAAAACATAGGCAGGAAGTCAACATGCGTTAGTTAAACCATCCGGCTTCCATTGGGTGATAGTAACTGCAGATTTCAGGCTGAATTACACTGGGGGAAAATAGGGCAAACCTAATTTAGTAGCATCAGAATTAGCCAATAATGTTAGTTGAACAAAAAAAAATAACTGCGCGTGCGGATTTGGACCGCTTGCGCTGTAAACATACGGGTCCCTCACGCCGCAGTAAAACTGGGAATTATTGAAAACGTATTCAATGCGCTCGTCCCCACTGGCATAGTGTTCGCCTGTTTGCATATACCCGATGGCTACAGAGATAACCTCCAATGACATCCTCACATCTATACACAGGGAGAAAAAAAGGGGGCAGAAAGAAAACGGGGGAAAGCAAAAGCGACCCCGATGGGTATTGGAGAGGACATAGAAACTGTAGAAATTCAACGTGGAGAATTGGGATAGCTTTTGCCCACGGCTCGAAACTTAAGAAGGTGCCGAGAAATTTCCGGATGAAATGAAAGCGTGCTCGAGCAAAAGAGCAGACAAATTTAATCCGATGAAAAATCCCGTATTTGTCAACCTTCGACTTAAGTTCAAGTCTGTAACAAAAACATACGAAAGCCATAGGAGTGAAACAAACACCCTCGAATATACGATGTTTTTTTATTATTATATATATATATAATATTTTTTTTTTTTTTTCGCTGAGCATGGCGATACTGGGTTCACATTGTTAAAATATTGCAAACGGTGCTTTAGAGAATTATAGGCCTGTTGACAAAGTCGTTTGAAAGCAACTCGATGCAACGAGTTGTTAGAATAAACATGGAACAAACATCAGCAATAATCTCACCCGGCGGGTAAGGAGAGTCAAAGTCCGAAATTTAATTCGAACAAATTGGTGATAATTTGGCCACAACCCGTCATTTCCCGTGTTTACCATCACACCCAACAAGAGCGCACGGCCCCATTATAAACGAGCCATGATCATTGAGGCACGGCTGAATTCCCGCGAGTGCTAAAGCCTGATCCTGTCGAACCGCCCGCTTCTAACTATTCCATTCTCGCGCTCCACATAACCTTGCGGTCAGGCTTGGTTAAGATTCTGCCCGATTTTTCCTCCCAGGTTGTTCCGTACGTCCTTCTTGTTTATAACTTAAATCATAAGAGCCCAGCTGATCAACGTGGTAATCATGTATGCGATGGTTGGAGGTGTCAGTGACAAAATGGTATAGGGCGAATTGTATACAATTACTATCATCAATTACACACATTTTAATCATGAGTGGGACTTTTAACTAAAGTCGCTCTTTTTTTAACTAAAAATTGGATCGCTAGAACAATACAAATGAAACTCACCAGTGCCGAATAACCTATTTTATGAAAAGAAGTGGACGTCCAACTGTTCCATAGAGTTTTGTTTGTTTGGGGTTTTTTTGGTCTCCTTTTGTTGGACATTTTTTGTTAAGAGTGCTCATTCGATTTGTGCATAACGGCAAGCCACGTACTATAAACCTCACGTAATTAAGCACCTACTATTCCCTTTTGTTCACCATCCTTGGCTCGAACCGATACAGACGGCCCTTTAAACCCATGCCATTGCAACGAGTCTGACGTTGATAAACGATGCCAATTAAAGATGACGGCGAAAGTATTGTCCCTTTCTGTGGACAACTGGTTCGTTGCAATGCAACTTCCAATCGATCACGTCCAATTAAGTTTCTAAGGAATGGTATTTTGTTAATTGCAGCCTGTCTAATGAAGTCTTGGCGCCTTTAAGAGAAACCGTAGATGCATTTTAAGTGTGCACGTATAATGTTTATAGGTGAGCATTTTGGGCACACCGCTCACGTGTATAAGGATATACTCAGGTCGAGTACCGTATACTAACGTCATGTTGTGACTATTGACTATAGAAAAAAAAGAAGAGTAGTGCAAATAACAGGTAATGAAGACGGCAAATAACAGCCGTGAATCACCGTATTTATCCAGATACAGATTGTCAGAAAAAGAGGAGGTGTATTTAGAAGTAAAAGGTCCAAGTACAACAACGGCGTGATCGTATTAAAAAGTCCAGTCGCCAACTTCCACAGAGTATATTATTATTTGGCTGGGCAAAGGGGATTTTAGTCGTGCCTAAAATGACTATAGGACTATCCTGAACATTTTCAATGAATTTTATACTCTCCCGAATGTTGCATACTGTAATTAGGAAACAATCATTTTGGCCAATAAAAAGGAACAGAAAAACCTCTCTGAACTTATGGATGGGGACAGGGTGACGATTAGTACATGTATCCACTTTGTAAGTTTTGAATCTGAATTGTTCTACTTCCATTTCCGATTATTCATCAAATCCACGCTGCCCAGAGTTCAGAGTTTACTAATATATTCAACATCACGCCTCTCAACCGATTTCGTATGGGCTTTTAAGAGGTTTTCAGTGGCTTTTGATGCGATTTTTTACGTAATACATTGAAGGATACCTCCTAGGCAGATTATATAAAAAATATTAAAATACGAACGGGTTTTAGGAAGAGAACAGTATAGTGAGTTTGGTTGGTGAGGATACAGGCGGGTTCCATTTTGAGTCCAAACCGACTGCTGATTAATGAATTGAAGATTTAGACGAACACCTTAGTTTTTTTATAGTACATATAAAATCTGCAAGGTGCTTAAAGTGACAAATCTTAACTTCACCTGTACTTCACCTAATTTTGTCAGACTGTAGTCCCACCTCCGAAATATAGCATTGATTTAACAGATAATGATGAAAATACTTTACATTACACATGAATACCTCGTTATTGAAAATTAGGCTTGGCAGTTGATAGTCAGAGTTGCAGTCAAATACTGTTCAGTCAAGTATCAAAAGTACTGCGGCGAAAGTACAAAGGTGGTCAGAGTATTTGGGCTATTGAGTATACGAGTACAAGTGTACGAGTACCGAGTGTTCTGATAAACGAGTACCGAGTCCAACAGCCGAGTACCAAGATCTCTGAGTACCAGTACAGGACTTTATATAAATACTGCAAATTGAGGTATGAAAACACCTTTCTATACTTTTTGTCAATGCTAATTTCTGGACGACAATGTGTGCTTGTTGTGACAACTATCTTTTAAACATGATTACATCAAGGACTGATTTTCGTCAGAGTATCGAGTTTGGTTTCGAGTGCACGTATTTTGCAAGCCGAATACGATAATTAGCACGAGTAGGCCTACCATCAGAACGGTACTCGGTAGTACTCGAGTGCGAGTACCAAGTACGACACTGCATTTATTGTATCACAAGTAAGTAACTCGATGACAAAATCATTTTCCAAACACTCCCACGCTCCCACCCCTCGGATATTCTATACATCGGCCTTTGCAGTGCTTTTAATTTGGCCAATTGTTTTGAAACATGCAAGCGCTTATCCCATATAAGGACGTGTGAAACCCCGCCCCGTCCTCCGTTATCACGAGGAACTAGTTTTATCGTTGACCCTACACTGTTTTCGATTTTATCTTGGGCCAATACTTCTATGTTTATTTTAATTTAGGAAAACTGGGAAAGTAAACATTCATAGAGTTTCCAACAGTCCCCTTTAAGGTAGAATGATGTTTGTGAGGATGCCAATTCAATCTAGGTCAACTCAACAAAACTGTTCCTGCGGCCGTACACAAGAGCAACTCATAATGTGAACCGACTCGGCGGTACTTCAGCCGCGCGCTTTTTACGAAACTATCTGAACAAAAGTGGCATCATGTAACTTGACTGCATACATTTGGGAATATGTAGAAACAGAAAAATAAATAACACTCACATATGAGATCATGGGAAGGTTCCACGCAGTGGCGATACGGGCTTCCGTAGAACACGTTTGGTCCGGTCCAAAGAAGGCCACCACCCCCTCCGCCCATTGGTCAGTGAGTAGCCGGATACTTCCGAGTTCACTCCCGCCGGTGTTGTAGCGATCGGACAGAACGAGGCGGTGATTCGATAGTAGGTCTTCCCGTTTGTTGACAGTGTCGATAGCAAGGAGGACAGCCCCGCTCACTACTAGGCCCACCCGGGCAACACCGCCCGCGTCCCCCTCCGGTTTGGCGGTGGTTAGTAATCCAATGCGCACCTCTTGTAATATCGGCACATCCCCGGTTGCCGTAGTGGCGTTACTGTCTGCAGGGGCATCCAGCCCCCCTGTAGATGGCATCACGATCCACAGTACTACTAGAGAGACCAGGCAGCAGGCCTCGGTCATCGCTCCACCCCACCACCCCATGGCTCGCTAATAACTTGTGGTGTGTTCGGAATCCTGACGGTAATGCTGAAGTACAGCAGAAAATCACTTGTATTGCCACTTTACGGGAAACACTTCACATCGATAAAAACAATTCTGTCTTGCTTCATTACTGCCAAGTTGGAGTTTCAACCACAGGAACTGCTGAACCACATCCGCATGTTAGTACGAAGGCGTACGTGCACAAAACCCTGGTTTACATCCGACGAAACTCAGGTGGATAGATCACGTTACTACACTGCATTTCTCCTTTCTACACATACCATCCTCTTCCTTCCCCCCAAAGTATCTGTCAAGGAGAGAAATACGTAGTCACTAAAGTGTTGATAAGTTGGTTTAGAAGGTCAGATCTACTCTGATCGTGTATCGGCTAAAAGAAACGCCGCACACATACACAGTGCTTGAAAATGATGAACCTGTGGATTGGCGGATCATCAGCTCGTCTCTGAAACGGGCGGCTAGTGAATCTCTAGCAATATACAAATGTTGGTTACCGTGTACACACGGCACTAAACAATGAGCATATAGCGCGGGGTTGAGCACAGGTGGCGCTTTATACTTGTCCACATCTCGTCCGCTGGTGCGGTGAGGTGTGGACTATTCCAAAATCACAACCGGGGAGTCCCTGGAATTCATTCATATTGCACACGAGGATCGTGTCGGTGACTAGCTACCGGGAGCTTCGTGATTGTTCAAAAGGGGGTAATTCAAACCACGCGCAGGGAGATAGTTATCGTCGAATGTGCATCTACAATGGACGTTATTGGTTTGTTGTTAATTTATATAAACATATACATATTTTCCAGTTTTCGGGTAAAATCATTATATTAAATAAAAAAAGCTCTGGGCTTCGTAAAGAAACACAATATAAAACACAATTGAAAATTGCTACAACATTTATTTTGCTCTTTTGGGGGTACTCTCATTTAACAAGAACAACATATATAACAACAACAACATTTAACAATTAATGACCCGAGAAGCTTAACAGGAACTGTTAAACGAAAACAGTATTACAAAATCCAGCTCTGGTGTCATAGCTGCCGGTGACCGTTGACAGTTATTTGAAACAATTCAACTGCACCGGTTGTGTTTTGGCAGCATATACTGCAAAAACTGGTGCGTTGAAATTGACGGCAAGGTTTTTTTTTCTTCCTTTATATATATCAAAAAAGAATCAAATTTTACACCATAGGGTGTTAAATTAACACTAATTTCTGCCAAAACAATTACATTCGCATTCGTGATATTTGAACACTGTATAATGTAGGCCTAAACTTTGAAAATCTCTTCGGTATCTATTTGTGACAACACCCATGGTGTCACTACATTTTTTAAAGTGATAACTGTGCAGAAAAATAACCATTTCATACTGCAGGCTGGCATAGTTTATTTGAAACTATAGTGGAAATTTAATGCTACAACAATCAATGTAACTTGTGTCTTTCCCCGTGAATATTGTCACACAAGTACAGTCTATAATGCTGAATGAGTGTGAGTTACAATACCTCTAGCCTCGAGTTAGAAAATACACGTATAGACAAATATCATAAAAAAAACTTTAATCGCTTTTTAGGGAATTTTTCTTTGATTAGTAGTTTTTGCTTGATTTTTTATGTAGTTGTTTGTGTTTTATTATATAAATTAATTTTCTCATTTAACCTACGTATTGTTATCGCTCGATTTGCCCTAATAAAGACACAACTAATTGGCAATGGGATGTTTGTCAATACAAACGTATACAATAATTGTAATAAGGTGCTAACCGACTAAGGTGTTATTGTCAGTGTATGTACAAATAATTAAAGACAGTGTCATCTGTTATTATTATTCTGCTTTAATTGTGTATTTATTTTAACATGTTTCTTTCTCCTTTTTTTCTTTCTTTCTTCTTCTTTTACTTACCTCAGGCTTTTGGAGAAAAGGAAAATACAAAGAACAGTCGATATGTCTCCGCTTTGTTCTCCTTTATAGTGTGGCTTAAGCTAAACAAGTGCACAATCATGCACTCTGTACAAATGCAGGCTTGATTACTAGCAGGCAGACAATTTACTACATTCGTGTGTGCCATTTACCTCTAAAGGAGACGCCCCACCACCCACCCACCTTCATCTTTCATCTAAAACTACAGCAGGACCAGAGTCGGATATTTGACGAGTCAATTTGTAAACCCTACATGCTTCTTGACTATCTGGAGCATCTCCAACCGCGCACACAGCCTGCACGCAGAGCCGACTTGCTGTTCACCCCTCCGTTTCATTTAGCGTCATTTACATTGCAGACGGTAGTTCTAAATAGAGCAGGGGGAAAGGGCGGAAAATCGTGCTCATTCGTTGGTAGAGCAATCGACGCAGAGTACAGGAGGGTTCCTATCTAGTGTATAATTTGCCCAGATAGGTCATGAGATGACGCGCCAGACGTAGAAATTAATTCAATATGCCTTTATAGTTGTGAGTTCAAGATTACCGAGAATAAAAACGGCTCATGGCTGAAATTTCCGCATTAAGCACGTCTTTGTGGGCTTGAAATCTATAATTACATTTTATTCATAACAGCATTGAATGAAGATGGTTTTTAAAACATGATATTTCCACTCACGAATGACCTTGAGCACAGAGGGTATTCTATCTTGTTGATGTCATGCAGTTTCAAACAGACAAAGACATGGTACGGAAACGTTTAATATGTCGCTGGAGCAAATCATGTTGATCAAATTTTAATCTTCAACCCAATTAACAATCATGATGCACATTTGCTGATGAAACATCATTTGACATGCAATTACAACCCCCCCCCCCGCCAAAAAAAAAGAGAAAGAAAAATGATTGTTTTTCAGTCCTCTATGTTATTTGTACCAATAACAAAACGTTGCGAAGCTAAAACAATATATACATATATATGACCATTTTAAGATCCCCAGCACCAAAAAAAAAAGAGGCACGGGAACCATCCGTGACTTGTATCCTGACAACTTTGCTTAGTTGCAAATTGTTAACCAACGTATTCTTCGCATAATATAATTAGTAATTTTTAATTTAAATTTAGATAAAAGCGAACAGTAGCACGAAGCATCTTGACACGAATCGTTTGACACGTTGCCATTTTCAAGAAATACGAGATTCTATTATCCATCTCTGCCAGCCGGTTTTCCCTTTCCCTTGATATCGATTACCAACCAATTTAATTAACTATATTAGGAAAGACTCAACATAAAGAAAGGACAAAAACGAACGCATAGTCATCTTCATTGTACAGGTAAAGGTTCTGTACAGTTCATTAATAAATTAAGATTAACATTTTTCTAAATCTGAAAATGAGGTGTACGGTAATATTCATATTTTCATTTATTTAGTATTAATACATTTATTTTATTATTTTCTTTTTCAGTTTATTTGGTTTATCCCTACATTAATGGGTAATTTAGCACTCAATCCATTGCTAGTTCTGCGGGGGGAAAAACACGACCCACGGGCATAATTGGGCGGAATTTGAACCCTCGACCACTGCATTCTAGAGCATTATGTCAAGACCTCCGAGTGTGCTCTGCAACGAGATGACAGTACTTTATTCCAGATGCCGTTGTTACATTGGTTTGCCATGTTGTATCTGAAAATAATTCAGCTGTTGTTACCATCTCTATTCAACCACAACAATCAAAAAATAGTTTTAATGGGAAATCATTTCAAAAATTGGTTTTACACAGATCATTCAAACAATACAATTAATTGCAACAGTTGTCGTCTAATCAAAAAATATTTTGTTAAAGTTGTGGGTTGTTCCAGGATGTCAGTTTTTCTAGTTTGTGTAGCTCCTATATACAGCCATTTAAAAAAAAAAGATTTTTAAAATGATGTTTTAGTCTGACTTTATTGTAGGGGAAAGCGTTTCCTCCTCTACCCTCTCCACAATGTACCTTTTGTCATTTTATGTTGTTTCCTGTGCAATGTTGAATCCATTTGGTATTTTATCTGCTTGCATTTTTTAGAACTGGAGTAAAACATTTAATAGTACAACAATAATAAGGAGTTCCATGTGTGTCAAACCACGCTGCAAAAAACTAGGGTGTTAAGTTTGACAATATGGGTGTTGTCACATATAGATACAAAAAAAGAATGTGTTGAAATAACACTGATTTCTGCCCTGTGGTGTTAATTTTGATTATCTCTTGGGTATCTATATGTGGCAACACCCATGGTGTCAATTTTAACACCCCGGTTTCTGCAGTGCACTTTTCTAGTTAACGAGACAATTAAGTATCTCGCTTAATCGACTCATTTAATTGAATCGTGACTTACTTTGATAATTATTTATCTCACCAAGAAGCCTAAGTTAAGCCACATACGTCGACTCATCTTGTTTAGTTTCAGTAAAGTCGTCTAGGCAAGATACGTTACCAAGAGAAGTCAACTTCTTCGTTTCAGTAAGTGATCTTTGCGGGATATTGTCACGTCACGTCGTCAGGTTAGTTTCAGTAAATAGCGTCTTGTTGAGGTAAAATGACCCCGTTGGTTGGATGAGCATTATGGCACTCCTGGAGATCCGTAGTTTTTGATGTGTATTTGCTCGTTAAACTAAAAGGGGAAACAGATGAATCACACCCAGTACTTTGTTCGTGTGTCGAAATACTTTCTTTTTTCTTTTCAAATCTGCGATTGCTTTGTGACATTTAAGAGGCTTGCACACTTTGAACATTGAAGATTGTAACACGTGCAAAACCAGTGACGAATCACATCAACATAGATTGAGGTTGAAGCATCAGGGATTATTCCATTTAGTAAGGGCCATGAAATTGTTTCTATTAAAAGGCAGAAGTGTAGCGTCGGTTAAATGTTTATAAGGCTGTCGGCCAGATCTAAAGGCCCTGTCACACCATGGCGTATCGCCTTAACGTATGCCGACGTATACACAAATTAGTTCAACAATTTTCAAAGTCCAAGAACGTCCAACTTCCCAACGAATTGCATCGACAAATTCGACATCGGTGTTGGAAAGGACGTATCCATAGCGTATCCATAGCGTATTGAACGTATACATAGCGTATGACTAACGTATTGATAGCGTTTCACTAACTAATAACAAAGTTATGACAGCGTATCACAGCGTATGCAAGCGTATGAGTAACGTATGCCTAACGCATTTGTAGCATATGTCTGCCGTGTTCAACGTATCCTCAACGTATCCTCAACGTATCCTCAACGTATCCTCAACGTATCCTCAGCGTACCTCGGCGTACAACGAACACGTGACCTATGCCGCTGTAGAACGTATAAATATGAAAGGTTAATGTTTTCAGCACGACCGACCATGAAGAAATGAGGATGAGTTACTCAAGGGACCCACATATATATACTCAAACCCCCCCATAAGTTCCTAAAACGCCGAATGCTCGCTAGCTGTACGGCACATACGCTAGCTGTACTGTAGAACACAATGTACGTTACACGATCGCCAGGCATAAGTTGGATACGTCAGAATACGTCGACACTCGTTGGAGATACGTCAGGCATAGGTTAGACATACGTTACATATACGTTATCATCTCGTTATCACTACGTTGGCTATACGTTTCCCCGTTAGAAGATGTACATCAACGTATACCAACCTACGAGTAACGTTCCTCTAACGTATGTCAACGTATGTCAACGTATGTCTAACGTACCACGAACTTACGGGGAACTTATGCAGAACGTATGAAGCACACGTTCAGTACGCCGAGAAATTTTGAACATGCTCAAAAAAAATTCGCGGGCTCGACGTGTTCAAAATTTTAACAGCGTATCACAGCGTGCTCTTAACGTAAATGACGTATCCCCAACTTACCCCAAACTTATATCAGCGCACACCAACGTATTTTCGATATTTCGCATACGTTGGCATACGTTCAGGCGATACGCCATGGTGTGACAGGGCCTTAAGAAAAGGAACAAGGACAATAACATCTTTAAAACCTCGACTCATAAGTGAGTAAATGACTTTCACAAGCTCCAGTTTCTTTTGGAGATAATTGCATCTCCAACTGACAAAGGTCTCTCTTTGCTGATTTTACAAAGTAGTTTTTGCTCCAATTCACATCAAATGCAGACTCTTTATTTCGACAGGTCATTAGAGAAAACGATTCGAGGTTTGACGTGTAAAGACACGTGTAAAAGCCTTAGTTAACACTGCTGGCTGACACATGAAGACAGCATTGAAAGGCAACGAAATAAACTCAAAAGACACAGTTATCACGACCGAGTTTATCCCATCTTGTCCATCTTGTATGAATTTGGTAACTGTTTTGACCTGTGCTTGCACACCCCCAAACGGGAGATGTAATTACCTTTTGCCTGTGTGTAGTAACATCATTATTCTGGACTCTCATTTCAAGCCGTTTCTCATCAGCAGACTGCACAAATATGGGTTACAAGGCGCCAGAACTCGGACTCATCTACAGTTAGCACTCCAAGCTTGTCATAGCCACAAGAAGAACCCTGTGTTTTTTAAAGAAAGTTCAGTGTACGTATGTGCCATAGATGTGAGGTCTGCGGCTTTTGATACAATGTGACGGAAATATTCCGCGTGTTGAGCACGTTCAATTTCACGCACTACTGGGTAATTTTACCCTTTATGTTTAGATTGAACTGTCAGTAAAATAACGCAGTGCATTTCGAAGTCAATGTATAGATCTGAAAACGAACGTTTTTTATTAAGATGACGAAGTTTGTTTATGCAATGGCAATTGTGTTTATACATCCGCCTTGCACATCTAATTAAGGTGGCTTTGTGCTTTACAATTATGTATTGTATCTATTTCATTCGTCTCCTTAAAGGAGCAATTTAAATGAGAGAGACCTGGTTACGTGGTTCTTCTTTTTAGTCTTAAATTAGTTTTACATAGTTGCGGTGATTGCAAACAACAACAACTTTCAAATTAACAGCTTTTAGTTCATTTCACTACTAAAATACTACACCAATAGTTCTGCGAATTGTTTTCCGTAAGAAATACTATTGTGTCTCCCGACATTCAGTTCTTGTTTGCATTTATTTAAATAAATAAATAAATAAAATAAAATCCCGGATGTACATGAACTACTGGTATTGCTTTGCTAACGTGCTCACCAAATTTGATGAATTTACAAAGATTGATTGCATTGAAACGAATTGCCTCCTCAAAAAACAAATAACAAAAAAAGTGTAGCGCACTTTGTGTCTTGTCATCACTTTCTTATAAAAGTTAAAATACCACACACTAAAAACTCGTCAATATGACCCGGAAAAGGTCAAACTAATGTGGAATCCGAGTATAATTTTTATTTAATTTTTTTATTTAAAAAAAAAAACATTTTCGTGGTCAGCTTGATCCGGAGAGAGGTCAGACAACCCGGGATCCGGAACCATCCGGGTCAATTCTAACCCGGTTTTGTTTTCTTCAGAAAGCAGTGAAGGCACATGATGCACCTTCCAGGTAGGCCTATATGTTTCACAGGATGCTTTTGGGATTATGTAACTCTATATTTCAAGACGTTTACCTAATCACATTTTCTGATAAGCTGAATTTAGTAGAACAACCATAAATAAGCAATAAACTTCGGTAGCGACAAATTCGACATCACTTTAACTAAAGTTCAGTTGAAAGTCACTGTTGGACCTTTTGGACATATGATTGCTTCATCACGGTGCTGCTCCGGTAAAATTCACTCGACATACTGGTAATCAACTTCAAACACAGTGAAACCACGCATTGGCCTCCAGACAAAAGGGTTCTTTAAAGCATTTGTTCACAATATTCCTGGATGACTGTTTTCCTTTTTTTGATTTAAACAAACAAACAAACAAACAAACAAACAAACACCCCAACAAACAAACAAACACCCATTATTAAAAGTGATTTCTTATACAAAAATGCCATGCCCTTATCGCTGTAGTTTAAGTAGATGCGGCCAGAGGGAAACTGTAAGTACACGCACATAGGTCTGCATCCAACACCACCCACTCCGGCTATATTTTTGTCTTTTTGTCCTTTTTTTTCAAAGTCAGTTTTTGTCACTTCAGAAGACATCTAAAACCATAGAGACTGACTTGATACATCCAACGTCAAATGATAGATTATTTTTCTGCCAGAGGACTTTCCAAAGTACAGAGGTGATCTCTTCGGGGCAGATGCACTTTCAGTGGGGTGGAAAAGTCTAGTGGCGCACGCAAACAGCTTCCATGACGATGCCGTCTTTATTATAACGTTCATCACACAGTCGACATAGAGAGAGAGGGAACAGACAAATCAGAAAACCTCTTCAGAAGGGAAGGATACAAGTCTATTAGCCTCCTTTAGGCGGGTAAGACGACAAGGCAGATTGACACCGCATTAAGGGCGATATCAAGCGGATTACACATCAGAAAGCGTCGAGTGCAATGATCATTATGAGTAAGACCACGTGGATGCGTGGGGCAACAAGCACTGTTGTCAAACGAGGCAGTACACGCAGAGAGAACAGTAAATACACACACTGCGGGCTTAACATTCAAGGGACATTATTCTTAGGGCTGTAGTACTCTGGTTTTAACCACCGTTTTTGTGTCGCTCTGTATGCATACCTGAGTTGTTGAGAAAAGACTCGACAAACCAGGTCGCAATGTATGCCACACACTTAATAAACGATTGTCTGATAAGAGCTGTTCAACCGTCACACAAACGTCCTCCCACTTGTGTTGTTCTCTCGGCGCAAAATAGGGAATTGGGCAAAGGTAGTATAAAACAGCAGGGAATGAGGAAGAAATAGCTCTACCTTAGTAGCAAATCACCGCCGTATTTGTTTTTATTGTTGACTACAGTACAATTAGAGTCCAGCCTGGAAATGGCACAGAATGGGGTCAGTTGGGAGGAATGTCTGACCACTTTTCGTCCAACAAAATATAGTTTGTTACAAGTCACAACGAAGTGCGCGCAAAAGAACAAAACTGACATACTTTTGTCAGTATCGTACCATAGACTTTATTGTACAGTTCCAGCCACGGTAAGTGCCCCAGTGGCGTGCGTTGGTTTAAAGTTGGGATACCACTAACACTAATCGCAAAGTTCTAAGAACTATAATGTTAATTGATTTAAGTGCATTTCTCTCGACAGAGCGGCAATATAATGATGACATTTTGACTGATAGACTGATTGCATTGATTATGTATGCCTGAAAGTACACGAAAGCCACGGCCTATGTTGCCCTTGTCTTGGTCTCGGTTCCCCCAAAGGTTCCATATAGACTTAAAGGTTATGCCATTTGCCAAATAAATATAAAATAGCCTTGTCCTCTCATAGATGAGATTCCATGGCCTGAATTGAAGAAGAAATAAAAACCCTCAAAATTGTGTTAATTATTTTATTAGTAATGTGCAGATCCGTAGTAGGATTTGAAACTTTGCATGGTGGAAGTATATTATAAACTAAGTAAGGCTTGCGGTAACACCATGTGGAAATCTCTTTTGAGTAGTGTAGGTTCTGAAAAGAACCGGTGGTTAACGACTCTACGTTTCTCAACATTCTCCTGAAGACGATCAGAGCATACCGATCGAAATGTTGAGTCGTTAACCACCGGTTCTTTTCAGAACCTACACTACTCAAAAGAGATTTCGACATGGTGTTACCGCAAGCCTTACTTAGTTGCTCTATGTTAAAACTTAGCCATTTCTGAGCATGTGAAGGACGTTACATATGACCCATATGAATGTGTACACGTTGCAATCATTGTCTTATTGAAAATAACTTATAATAATCTATCACATTAATAGCAGCTGAATCAACGTCAACAGATATTCTGCACTGCACCATCTGTAAACAATGCAATATTTGATTAGGTCTTCAATGTTGTGCTTGACACCCTTCAATAAAAACCAACAGCTCTCTTGATAAACATGTAAGTGAGTCAATACAATTTAATAGTTAACTTTTGATCACAACACTAGGCAATTTTCTGTACAGGTTATTTACGACATAAGGATTGTGATTTTTGGTTACTTCTAGACAGTACACGCGCACAGTACTTGCATGGGTGCTTTAAACAATGACACAATGCTGCCACGAAGAGTTTTGTTTCGAAGAGTAATTCATTAGAAAGGGAACAATATAGCAACAATGGAAGGATGTTGTTTGATGTTGTGGACAAACCAATGGGGAAAACGCTAAGATAAGCAAAGAAACCTGATTGGGCAATTTTACCCTTTCGGGGTTTTCTTCCCACATCTAAAGCTGAACATTCTTTCATCATGTTGTTGTCGTTTGCGTTGTTGGATGTGTAACGGAATAAATAACAACGAACAAAATGTAATAAAATACCGCTCATTGCCTAAACATTCCAGCTTATTGTTTGTGTCATTTCGTACGCTGGCAGTTGGCAATGATATGAATAAAAAACTTCCTTTTTTTTGCAGCAAAGTGAGTGAAAAGACTTCACTGGGACTCAACACATTTTTGAAGTTGACATTTAATTTAACAGTGAAATCATACACCACAGGGAGAGATTAAACATAATCGCAAGGTGTGAAACTAACACATAGCTTAAGTGCCGCCGTCGTGACACTGTCTTGTGTAACGTATTAACTGAGTTACAAACCTAGCTACGGTTACACATCAAGGGAGCCCACTCGAACTTGGCCTTGGCAATGATTCGCGTGACTGATTTGATGGGGGCTCCGTGTGAATACTGACATGGTGTTTGAATTTCCCAATCATGCTCGTCTCCTTAACGACTTTGGCTGTTATGAATCATACATATCTCCAACACAATAAATCTTGGTTTTGGAACGGGAACGTTGTTTTCGTTTGAGAAGATAATGGTCGGGGTGGAAGGATTAAACGGGCATATTAAATCAAGTCGTTGCGAGGTCAACGCTTGGATGACGTGGGCATAAGCTCGAGATGTAAAACAGATATGCTAAAGTCTTAAGTAAACTGTAATCGAACTTGTAAAGAAGGCACGCCACAATTGCACGTTACGTTCCCAAGGAAGTCGGCAAGCTTTTAAACCCAATGAAACCCATTTACTAAATCCCCATTGTTCGAAAAAGCATACCATAGTAATGCATAAAACATACTCTTTGGGAAAGCTTTTTGTTTTCCCTGAGAAAGTAACCTTCCAGTAGAGGGATCTCGAATCACACCTTTCTCACGGTGCAATCATGTTTTTCCCCGCAAAAAAAAACACCAAACAAGCAAATTAAATCGTGACAGCAAGGTGATAATATTGTTAATTTAAGGTCTGTCGTTTTGATGTTAATGGCACAGAGGAGATTTAATTACCAAGTTAACCATAAAGCAGTATGAAAAATGTTTGTTTATGGCTGAGCTCAGTCACGACTCGTACATCGGCAGAACATTAACACCCAAATATATACATGTTATGACATGCTACCCACGTGTGCACAGTGGAAAACTATTACCCTCCTCTGCGGAATGTAAAAGAGAAACAAATCTGGAATTACGAGGACTTCTGAGGCCACTACAGCCACCCCCAAAATCACAAAGTCATCATCGTGTACGCGCATTAACCCAGAGCCATACATTATCATAGTCCTATGTGGTGATGAATTTGTGCTGTGTAGTCTCTTATTTATGCGTTTAAATCATTTTCAGAAAGCCTTCATCCGACATACGGATTCCGAAATGTATTTTGACAGATACAAAACTGAACTTTTCCCGACGGGTTGGCAACCTGGAAATTATCTAAATTGGATTGTCATCCTGTAGGACGAAGGCCTTTTGAAAACATAATAATGAAACGGTCTGTGCTGGCTTTTTCTTTTCTTTTTTTCTTTTTTTTTGAGGATGCCAGACATTTTGTCTTTTTCCTCAGGCGAGATATAGGTTGATTTTTTTTCGAAGTCGTGGATGGGGCCCCAGGTACCGTCATTAATGTCAATATTGAGAAATCACGGACACTACACATTGTTTCACTGAATCTCTATGTCATGATTTCGACAAATATCCTAAATCTTACCCTAGTTTATAGAAACACTGTTTAACAGACAAGATTCCAAAAAATATCCACAGAGACACTTTTGGACAACTTATTGTGGACCACGATGGGCACCTCAACGACTATTGTACCTGACAGTTTCGGTTCATTAATTGTACACATTTATCAAACAGGAATGTGCACTCAACATTATGTGACCGCTCACAGAAAGGAAATTTGACATTGACATCAAAATCAATTTTAATGATCTACTGCTTGTCGCGTTCGATGCTATGCGATGTTGATTTATGTTTCATCAAAGTTGCAGACCGTTTTATCGATATCACATGGTGGTTTACTCATTACTGTAGAAATCACCCACTTTGACCTTTGTATCGAAGTTGTCAATCATTATTTAACTGCTTTCACAATGGTGTGCAATGTTTGATTATTTGTGTATAGTATGTAAGCCAATCAATAATTTACTGTCCTCTGTTTTTACTTATGGTGTTTACTGTTGTATCACATCAATGTACCCATTCGGTAATTTTCCCATCAGTGTGTAGACACCGGTACATCACTCTACCAGTGTGGCTCAACAACGCTCATAACTAATGTTACATCGTGTACAGAAATACTGGTTGATAATCTTTCGTTGTGTATTAAGAAAATTGACGTTTGCTTTCCAAATTACCTAAATCTATAAATTAATCTGTAGTAATTCGACCTTATGTATAAGCAATTGATGTCACTTAATTAATATTTATGTGCCGTTGTTGTTGTCCGATCAAATAATCACATAAATATAAATCAAGAGCGACCATCTGATAGAAATAAAAAATTTCGCATTACATCCGCGGTTCCCTGGCATTTTATCTCTCTTTGTCCATTCTACCGATCAATAGATTCAGCTTTTGGTTTCTCGGCACGTTTTGTAAGGTTATTTTCCCAACGCTATATTGCTCGAAAGCCGAGTACAATATTATACGCTACGATATAAATATCCCCTTTTCGGTGACTCAGAACACCTCAAAATTAAATTGCTCAGTTCAGGTCCCTGGTGACCTCATGCCTGCACCCTCGTCTGATAATGGAACATACTTAATTTCACTTTCTTTTTAAAGGTGTGTACAATTAAAGACTGTGGGACTTTGACTATTTCGTTCATGAAGCTACTACAGTACCGTAGTAAAAAGAATGTTAAGACGGCAATCCAGCAATTTGTTGTTGTTGTTGTTTTGTTTTGTTTTTTTTTGTTTTTTTGGGTTTTTTTTGGGGGGGGGATACATTGAAGATGGGAAGTTACGCTAGTCTGGTTTCTGTATGCACCAGCATTGATATTACATTGATAAGAAACAAAGAAAGACAGTCAAACGCAACCTCGTTCCCAGGGGGTGATCGATCTCACCGCGCAATTTTTCCCCAGCATGCATTGCTCGATCATAACCCCTGGAATTGGTTCATTAAAATGTGCTAGAATCTAGCACATTTTAATTAGGCCTGAGGCCGATCCATTCTACGCGCGCGCTCAAGTATGGCAACCCGCAAACGAGGCATCGAGTTAAAAAGTAACTGGTCCTCTGTCATTCTTCTTTGATTTTGTGCTTTGTCTAACTGCATGCAGTTTAGGGTGACCGTGCAAAAACATGATTCATTTAAAATAGAATCGCGTCAAAGTACTTGCATTTTGACGCGCGTGTACTAGTGTCCTACAAGCGCCATACAAGCGCTCGAAAGTTTTTAAAAAGCGCGCACTCAAAGTTGTTACTTTTGAGAGCCAATCAGCGCTGTTTTCCAGTACATCCCTACCAGGGGTTAGTGACGAGAGGTATCGATACGGCGCGCTGCCCATGGTAGCGGGGCTGAGTCAAACGTTATGTTTGAAGTCACCCCTTCTCATGCCTTTGTGTGTATTTAGTCCCATTTTCCTCAATGTTAAGTATCAAACTGAAAGCCACCCCTTGTACCATGAGACGCAACATTTAATATACATAGCTGCCAATCTTTGCGTTTTACAGTCAGTGAGATTTTGGACAACAATCGGGGAGATATTTAGAATTACATTCAACATAAGTTTCCATAATCAGGGAGTTTTTGCAATTTGTTTCATCAGAACATGGAACGATTGGTTTATTTTCAGGAAACTTTCTGTAGAATTAAGGAAAGTTGGCAGCTCCCTCTCTATAATCCAATGAAAAGGAAGTAAGTCTACCTTGATATTATTTGATAAGAGAAAACCTGCCACTGTAAAGTCCAGTGAGCTCAGTCGATGCATCAACTAAACATTAACTAACGAGATTGGTCGAAGCAATGATTGCTGACCTATACGGGTGTTCTTACAGTATTACACGTTGGCAGATGCTGAACAACGTTATTTAAGGCCAGCACTCGGACAGCCAAGTCATTTCCGAAATAATACACTTTACGACAACATGCTCACTTCCTTTAAGTACAGTGGAAAAGGTGTTTCGTTCGCCATTTTGTCTTACCCGGGAGTCTAACAAAACAGTGCCGTTGCAAGATGAAACAGTATTTTATATGAAAAACGTTAATTAGATCTTGGTGGGCACCCGACGGGTGATTTGAATTCCAAAAACAATTTAGAACTGCAATAAATTTATCAGCCGAAAGGTAATTCATCCATCTAAACTTTACGTTGGCTACGCGCACCTGTAATCCAATGCCATAGCCTCTGGTGTACCCCTGTTGCCAAGACATCTCAATTCAGGGGGTTACGCTAAGATTTCCGAACGAAGATCTGGCCCGGTCCTCGGTGCCAGAACACCGAGTACGAACAAGAAATCGATGGTAGAACCCAACGGCCTCTCCCGGTTCTATAATTGTTTAAACCGGTGTTTGAAGGTCATACCATTTTAAAGTAGATAGAAGAATCTTCTTCTTTTTCCTACATAAGGATAGGCCTACAGGTGATAACTCGATGTAGTCTGCTTTGTTTTCATTCAACCGAGTGCTAATTTTGCTAAGGGCTTATAACTGGTTTAATATAAAGTTTATCCATTGAATCAATAGCATGGAGATAAAAACCACATGGCTGGCAGGGAAATATTCAAAAAATCTATAGTTATGTCTTGCACGTGTTTATGAAGACACTCTGTGGAAAGTTTTGTAACAACCAGACTTAAAGGTAGACTATTTTACAAAATCTTTAAAAAGCCCAAAAATAATTTTTTTAGTTCAGCTTTCGGCAACAATTTTGAAGAAAGCGTATATTAAGGTAGTCGTAATGGGAATTAATACAGTAATTGTACATTTAAAAAAAGGGTTATACTTAATTTGGATATCAGACGGGTATCCTGACAAACATGATAGTTGTTAGTTGACGACCAACATTTAAATATTTATGTTTTCAAACAGATGTAATAACAATTCAAATTGCTCTGGAAATCCTGGAAAGTAGGAATGCACTCTGATTGAAAGGTCTAATGGGACATTAATCCCTTCGCATTTACATTGAAATCCGACTTCACTTAGTAAGAAGCAAATTATTGCTTTATGTAAAAAAATAATAATAATAATAACAATAATAAGCGCAACATTTGACGGCAACGGCAGAATTGAGAAACAGCAATACTTGGACGAAAACAGACTTGAACGAAGAACCTGTGAGCCGCTGAAAATATTTTAATAAATGTAATGAAGTATTGCGGGTTGTGGACCCATCATAAAACATTGTGTAACTGCGTGCAGCCTAAAAGAGATATTATTCCACTGGTTAAAGTTGGCAACATGCAACAATAAAATTAAGGATTTTAATCTAGGAGAGTCCAAACTCTAGACTCTTTTAAGAATCTCGTTTTAAAATGCCAGTGTTTTCGTTGCATGTATCCAATTTGCAGTATCAAATACATAAAACATAGCTGCCTCCTTACAAAACGCAAAAATCTAGTTTCGAAAAGCATAAGATTGTTATTCTATAGTTTCGAAAAGCATAAGATTGTTATTCTCTATATCCCCTAAAGCTCGTGATCAAACATTATGAAGCAGTTATAGAAGCATTCCCGACCGAGAAACTATCTTGTTTGTTCTCCGGACAGCGAAAAAGACTGATCAAAGTGATTATCGCTGATTGCGGCAACTCCCAAGTGAGCCTTTCCCTTAAGCCAGAACTTTTTGGTGCTTTGAGAGAGTCAACTGGCAACTCAAAACCCGGGAACAGAATTTAAGATTATCCGTATTTGGTGGGACAACGAACTTTTCACTGACATCCCAAATGAGTTGAATCAAATTGAATTATACTACAAGTGGTAAAACTTGAGGGAAGGAAATGCTTCCAATAATATGCTTGCGTGAAAGCCCCAACTTTGTATAGTCATTGTGTTCATTGTATGATGTGACTCCCAAGGTTGGGATGTTTCTATATAACGGATTTGTCAATAGCTTGGAGGACCTTTGATGGCCACTTCCTGTGAGGTTTTTATCGGTTTGTGATTGGTATTAAAGATTGACCTACTTGGTTGAAATGGTGGTGGTATTATTTGTGGAAGGGGTTGCAGAGACCAGACGACTTTGGGTCTCTGCCCTGCCACTTCGCATAAAGGTAACGCAACTAAACGTATTTATCATTCGTTTGTAGACATAAACTGACAATGAATGTGCCTCAGAACTAGCGGCATTCTTACAGCTCGATTGTACCCCAAGGTCCGGTTTATGATCGTTGTGTAATTTGTTTGAAAAGATCAGGGTTTCAGGACCAAAAAACAAACAATACCGAGTGACATTACAGTCATGTGGGTCCAATCGTCTTAGTTGACTATAGATGAATTGGGAATAATTGCAATTTATCTTTCCCTGATTAACTAAATGGAACCCGGTGGGTCTCCACTCGTCTTCGTAACTACCATTGCTTATAACCAATGTCTGACGCCAGTCGAGCACCATTTCTTCCCCCCCCCCTAAAAAAGAAGTCACACAGAGCCTAATGGCACCCAACTTGCACTACAAGGGAATGAAAACATTGTTAGACAGAATATATTCTCGTGTGACATTCTCCGCTTGACTTCGTCCCCCAGGGTGATGTCTACACGACTGAGACATGAATCCTGTACGACGGGCAGAGTATGAAGTGCCGGAAATGCAACATGAACCATACAATATTCAGCACCTTGCGAGCTATTTGGGATCACTAAGTGTGAAGTGCAAATGGATGTCAGAAACTATAGCGTTCAGTCCCAGTATAAAAACCGGAAGCGTGTAACCGCTGATGAAGGAGACATCAAATTAACACGAGTGCCGTATACAACGACAGCGTAAACTTAAACTCACTCAACAGACAAATTGTTAGCTTCTGCTGTCGCAAAACTAATTCGAGATGAAACATAAAAGTACGACGTGTGAGCTCGTTGGCTTCGCTTTCCAACCAATCATTTTGTATCTCTGATATTAAGCTACCACTTACTTTACAAATTTTGATTTTCATTTCGACCAAAGGACATTATTCCCCCTGGTCTACACACGTATGGGGGAGGGGGGCTGGGGGGAGGGCAATATTGCAAGGACATTATTGACGCCTATAAACGGGTAGAATCATCAGGTTTAACCGGCAAGTGTTACTCGCGACAACTATGTGCACGAACGAACCGAGAGCAAACTGCAATTGATTTGTCCCGGCCTAACCTCGGATGAAGTGCGTAAACCACGTAGCCGGCCTATTAACACTCACGGCCGGTTTGCACGTACTGACTGTGGCGAAACTTAACTTGTTCGTAACAGTCGTTGATATATACTTTCTTTTGGGTTCTGTCAACTCGAAACCAGTTTAACTTCAGACGTAAAAATAGCAACAAGATGCAGTGTTTTTTGGAGCCCTTGATTTTTTTCCCTTTTCAACAACAAATACGCAAACCGTTAGCTACAATTGGCTTATTGGTGAGTTGACTGCAAAACTCATGTGACTGAACCGGGTCGTAATTCAACTGCCTGTCTTCTAAGTTTGCCAATCCAAATTAGCGTTGTACACCGTGTGTACAAACCAAACTACAAACAACCGTTAAAAAGAACATATTTTTAAGGGTCCTTTTTCCGTTCTTTTTTAATCAATGCTTTAAGTAAATGCTCGCTGCGAACCGAAAACGGGTTGAAAATGAACGGGAAGGGAATGTTTTAGCAGCCGTGAGAGTCAAAGAAGACGAATATCGTGAAGCCCGGGGAAAATACAGGCACGACTCGTGGAACCTGAGAGAAGAAAACATCCATGGATAAATAAACGTGGGTTGCAGAACGTGTCTACCCGAACCTACGTTTTCTTTCAATAAAGATACGAGCGTTATGTATCTGGGCGATGTCGTGAATTGATTTCAACATGGAGCAACGAGGTGACGTGTATATTGCTGTGGATTACTGGGTATATAGAAATGTCGTCAGTGTTCTGTATACGAACACGAAACAAACAGCGATTAACCCAGATGTAGATCTTATTTCTCTCTCGGGGTTGGTGTGGGGAAATTATATTTTGATGCCGCCGTTGCGGCCGTACTTTCTGTTGCTGGCCCAGTCAGTTATTATATAGTCCCGTAATCCGCACATGGCATGAGATTAAATATACTGAGCTCCGAGCCGCAGTTCATGTTGGAAAAACACTGCTTCTGTACGGTAATACAAATTGCATATTAAAACTGCACCCATCGGAAAGGAAATCAAAGCAGTAGTTTTGACAATACCGTTTCTTGTATAAAAAAGGGGAGGAGGATCACACAAAGGCCCCGTCATCCAAACAATATTTTAAAATGTGCTCGACTTGCTGTCTGAACAGCTTGATCGAAGGAAAAGTACACAAGTGTTTTGAAAATTAAATTCAATCCCATCCCCTTGTATTTAATAAGGATACCATACAACGTTCACCAAAGTCGTTTAGGTCACACATTTATTACTCAAAACAGCTTGTGATTTGCAAGGTTTTTGTGCCCGTTCACAAGATGTTACTTCTCGATTCGGAAAGTGTTTCAGATGGAAATAGATGTACGAATGATTTGCCGTTAGTATGCATTAGTGAACTTCCTCATTAGACCAAAATAGCAATTGACCCTAGTCAACAAAATTTTAACAAGATAAAAGAAAAGGAAGACCTGGCAGTGGTCACAGAGTTCGGCTGAAAGCGGGGCCCGATGTGATTTTGACTACGAAATCACTTGTCAAAATCCTGGTAAAGTTTTTTTCTCTTTTTTCATTAAGCCACAACGAGTGGTCATTCACCACTTTGTTGTTGCTGTAGACCATGTTTATTTAAGATGAATGTTAATGCCAGTGCTGAGTATTCCTTCACCCTTAACAACAGAATGATTTATAGGGGAAGCTAGAAACAACGCAAAGCCAGTGGCGTTTTATCTTAGGAATAATTTTGAGCGCATCCTCGCCCAGCCAACCTTGTAACTCGCCAAAAGCACCAACCGGGGAGCGAATCTTAAGAACGACCTAGAATCAGTGACGTCCATCGGTTGAGAAGATTGTTATCATGCAGTAAGAAAAAGAATCTCATTATTTATTCTGTCAACAGAGTGTGCAAGCCTCGTGCGTATTCGTACTTCCGGTACCAGGTTGGTCCCAACCATATCGAGGTTAACGTGTGCGCGATTTTGTTTCTTAAAATATTTTAGTTGGCAATAAACAAAAATTGTTTTACTGTTGGGAAAGTAAAAATTAGCTTTGGAAATATGAAAGTATAATAAATTTAAGAAATCAATAAAGAAAACATGAAAATATGACGACTTCCGTTTCGACTATAGCGGTACTTGTTAACAATTAAAAAATTTGCCCAAATGAGGTTAATGTTTCTCAATAAACTTAAATGTAACGGTCGCACAAATTCGGGCGTGATTGGCAAATGGGGCTTCTAAAAAATAAGCATCCTCGTCCCAAGTTTTAAATTGTTTCAATTTTAACTTTAACAATTTATTTGTAGTAAGCCTTAGTATATACAAATGTATAGCTATGGGTATATTTATTTTCAATACTGCGAGACATGCACCGTATATGGATTCAAATCGGAGCGTTTAAAACTTTTTAACATCGTCAACAAATTGTAAATACCATTTTTTATTTTCTGAAAACGACAAAACTAAAACTGACAGAAAACGCCCGTAAGAAGTTTGTTTCCTTCTTTTTCTTTTTACATGCAAGCCAACTTTACAAACTGAGACAGATCTGCAAATGAAGGAGAAGCAGTGTTCACCACACGACGGGTTTTTAAGGACAAGCAGAAAATCGTGACTGAGTGGCATTTACAGCAAACAGAACGATCTGGGGAGAAATGACTATCCCCACAACTTAATAAAAAGACAACCAGCCAGATAGGTAGTCTGCCCCGGCGTCTAGACAAATGAGCGTGAATATGACAGCTCTTCTTCCTATGACATAAAAACCGACAAATCAAAATGGAGTAGTGTTCCCGAGTCCAGTCTTTTCATGTCTGTTAATATTGAGGAAGTATACACCCGCGTACGTTTTGGAAAAGGTAGGGAGTTTATTACCAAATGGCTAAGATCAATTTCTCAACACCTTGGTGTACAAAACCACATGGAATGAAGGCTCTTTTTGTGTTATATTTCACTCCTTCGTCAAGTAAGTATGTGATTGAGTCATGTTTATCTGAAGGTGTCCTGTGATGGAAGATAACACCGAGCCGAGAGCAAACCCAATCCACCGTGCGTGCCGAACATAGCGAAATCTGAGGGTTGAGTTTGCCGGGAAATCGTGCCTCCTGCGTACTTTCGTCATACGATAGCACGTTTCATATACAAGCGGAATGTGTGCCACGGTGCTTGGAAGAATGTTATTCCTGTATACTCGTCCCTCTCCGTCTTCCTCCCGCTCCTCTGGAGGAATATCCGGTACAAAGAAATAAAACAAATGTCTGTAAATGTAAGGCCCTCCTTTATAATATAAAAGAGGATTTCCAATGACTCTAGTCTTTGTCACTGCAGGTTTCAATTTCCAGAAATGAAATTTAAGTTCCATCATACTTCGTCTTTTCTGCCTCAAAAATCTTCGTGATTCACTTATTGTTAATGGTCGTTTCATTTCGTATTTCAATTACAAAGAGAAATCGCTTCCACTGGGAGATATAAAGACTTATTGTGGTTTAATTCCAATAAAATGAATTGAAGCTAAGACACTCTGGAGCGGTTGTAAGGGGACCGCATAATATACACATATATGTACATACATATGGCGCGTGTCTAACCAATGGAAACACAGCGTTAACCAACCAGGATTTCACTTGTCATGATCAATACCGGATTCTTTGTTTAAGCAGAGTGCTCGATCAAAACAATAAGGAGATGGCAAACGATACGCGGAAATAACCCCCAAATTGGCACTCAGGAAGCCAGGTGGATTGGATTTCAGCTGTGGACTCACAAAGGTGAATAAAACGAAGTGCTAATTCCTCAGAAAGCCAGCTGCACAATGTAATTAATAGTGGGATTTAAATTTTTTTGTATGGCGGGATAAAATTTTACGAAAAAAAAACCCGATTTTTTTCGACGTATCGAACAGTATGTTCTGATAGTCTTCGTGAAGAAGGAAAACATAATTTATTTTCTTCACAGCACACTGATCGAAACGTCGAAATGTTACAACACCAGGACAACCCAAACCCATTAGAGGTGTTATTTTCATGGTGTTAGCGCAACACGTACAACATATTGGCATGGAGAGTGCTTCAATACCAAACTAAGCCGGTTTTCAACGGGAGTTCATTTAAAACGTCCAAAAAGTATGACGTCAATACGCCAATTCGTTTCAGGCTCTGAAGTGTACACCTTGCAACCTTTGTTTGCAGAAAGAGTGACCTTGTACAATCCAGGGCCTAACTGGCAGGCAAGATACTACACTGGGTCATATGGGAAATTTACGTCCTGTGTCACAATTACCACATAAAATCAAGAGTTATGAAAACAGCTGAACGAGTTTTGAGATGTGCCCCTTTTGTACATATCAGCAATTGAAAAAAATCTGACGGTGCGGTCTACATAAACTTAAGATGTTATGTGTTCTTCCTTTGGGCTCTATTATGTACTAAAGGTGCCTGCACAAAATCGAGGCTATGTTGCTCTTTTGTAAAAAAAAAAAAATAAAATAAAAAAATAATAAAATAAATAAATAAATAAATAAATAAATAAATAAATAAATAAATAAATAAATAAATAAATAGATAAATAAATAAATAAATAAATAAATAAATAAATAAATAAATAAATAAATAAATAAATAAATAAATAAATAAATAAATAAATAAATAAATAAATAAATAACTAAATAACTAAATAACTAAATAACTAAATAAATAAATAAATAAATAAATAAATAAATAAATAAATAAATAAATAAATAAATAAATAAATAAATAAATAAATAAATAAATTTAAAAATTATAATAATAACATTGATAATAAATAATAATAAACATATAAACAACAAAAAAGTGATGTCACAGGTTACATAGTCCATGACAATGTCACGTGAGAGAACTCCTGTTCATTTGGCGCTATAATGTACCTAGTATCTTCCAAAAGGCGCACCCAACTTTTTTAAATATGCTTAATCACAAACTACCAACAATTCTTTGGTGCAAAAACATGTTTCAATTTCACAAATTGCATCTTTTGCTGAAAAAGTTAATTTCCCTTAAGGCGAATTAAGGTGGATTATCAGCCAATAATTTGTGTTAATATATCTGTGCGTAACCACAAACATGGAGAATTATATGCAACTATCGGAGTGATTTTCTTACACGAACGCTTTAATCTATCTGTATATTAATTCAAAATGTCATCCAAATTAAAAAGAAAACTCCACCAAATCGCTACCTTAAAAGCCAGGCGATCTTGCTGTGAGCACACTTGTATATTAATGTCTGAACACTAATCAGTATTAGTCCAACCAATACTACTATATAAACTGCATGCCTAGAGGGTGGGAAAGTGCGTACACGTATGTGTGTCACATCATGCTGATCGCGGTGCGCCTACTTGCTTAATAGTCGTACGATAACTAGTCAATCCCGGGATTTGGGTGTTGCATACAGCAATAAGCGAAGCACTGTAAACGCCTGCGTCTATATTCCATTTCTTGGGGACATCATAGTAACCGATAACATCGATTGTTTCCCCCTTCTCCGCAGTTCAGATACAGATCGACGGGGACCGAGGTTGAGCTGGTTTCCGGGAGCTTGCCGTAAGGGCCTTTTATCTTTTAGTTCAGTCTCGTAGAAGAAAAAAAAATCATTTCTCGTTTCGCATTATTTTTTTCTGTCCTATTCCCCTTAAACAAGTTAAAGGATCTGGAGGGCTTCCTAATGGCGAGTTTTGTTTGGTGTATCTCTTATTTCACTCCACCAGAGATACAATTCATTTCTCAACTCGTTCCGTTTCGTTAATGTACTTAGAAAATTAAACCTTCCCTGGAAACAAGTATGGCGTACACCTCGGAGCTACACCGCGGAATATTCATTAAGTCACTCAAGAACGTGGTTAAGGGGTTACGAGATTGTGATGGTCCTGTCATGTGTACGTTATTAAGACATACACCGCGTGGTAATCCGTGCGGTCCAACAGGTACAACCTCGATGAACAACGAGTATTATGCTATCAATAGTCGAGTACAATATGTTGCACAATTAAGAAAATTAGCTGCAAATGGGATTACTCTGCACGCCCACACATTGATAAAGAGAAGGGACATTGGTGTTTTAAAACTCGACATTTCGATCAGTATGCCCTGGTTGGTCTTCGTAAAAGTTAACCAAGTGTCTTTGGAGGAGAATTCTGAACGGTCATTAAAAACTTTCAGGCAAAAATAACCAACATTATGCTCAAACATCTTTGTTTTGTTTCGCCAAGGTTTTTATTTTTCTTTGTTCTTCTTTGTTTTCTTCTTTTGATCAATTAAAGCGTTTTTACTTAAAACATTTGCACGCCACACAAAACAGCACGAGTGTATTTCAGCTTTAGTAACCACATGGTTCAATTATCGCCAAACTCAAAAGAGGTACGTTGGACAGTCAATGCTTAAACAGATCAATCGTCAGGTACATTACACCTGCAGATTTTAGGTCTGTTATCGGTGGTACGTTTGAGCGCACCCGTTGAACCTACTCCATGTCATATACGACTGTCTCGTTTTGATGAGTACATAAAACAGCAATAATATGCAAAAGTGGTCACTCCAAAGTAAGATAAATACTATATCTTTGCCCCTTTTAGGTTAAAGAAACTCCTTTTGTTTTGTCAGAATTAATCAACTCTTGATATCTATAATCCTTGAGTTGGGAGTACAGCGAAAATATTTGAGCGTATTCCCGAGGATAAACTGTCAAGAACAGTATAACTTATTCATTGTATCACTTTTGTAAAAGCTCATTTATATTCTGCTTTTTTTATCGCGATTTTTTTTTTTAAGTAGGCGTAAGGCAATAGAGTCAACCTTGTGGGCGGGTTGTTTTGACACTAGATAAATATCGTAATCGCTTTGAGCGATTGGTGAAATTCATACAATCGTTGCCGGGGTAAACGCACGGTTGGTAAAAGTAAGGGTGCTCATAATTGCTCCACTAAATAAAGTTTGTTCACGTTGGTACATTGTAGCTCCCACAATACTTAGTCCCCCCGAAACGCCATAATGGTATATCATTTGTACTCTTACTGTGGCTTTACCTCGGCATTTATCTACCAGTGTTTAACGCCAAATCTACGGTTACTGAAATCCAGTATCGCGGGCTCCCTGCGCCACACACTTCTCGTTTCCACAATTTTGTCATGACCAACTGTTTGTTGATCTCTTCAAATCAAATGCTGAGCTCGAAAGCACGCCACTATTTTGTTTTACTTCAAATCGGAAAAAAAACAAACCCAATAACAAACCACGTGCTCATTGTACAAATTGGGCTGACGCCAGGGGAAAACCACGACAAATTCTCTGGAGTTGGTTGTGTAAATTGCGTTCCTCGCTCAGGTTGTTCGAACCCGTGGTCAATTTAAAGTGTTTGTGCGATTCGGTAAATGAAAACGCTAGAGCTGTAAACACGGAAATGGCTTGGACGACGAGGAAACGACTCACCAGTAGATAACGTGAACTCAAATAAACTAAGTGGTGTTTTACGTTTGCTTAGCTTCTAATCTAAGTCACGGATATATAACATTGCGTGATTGGGATGCGTTTACGTGTCTTGTTTTGAGGACCAATTGTTAAGAATTATTGTTGGATCCTCTTGGTTTCTAAAGGTAAGCCAGATGACAGCGGGGCGTTTCGCTTTGTCATTACACGTGGTTGAAATGTGACAACGAAAATAAAAAACTGCTAAAGTTGGTTATGTCATTTAAAAAATAATAATAAAAATTACGAATGAAGTTAAGGTATTTCAGCAGTAAAACAGAAAACATTTCTTTGGCGATGGTTAGAATTGCTTTAAATCGAGATAAGTTATACAGCCGTGGTAATGAAGGCGACATAACTGATCGTGAATAGACATTCATGATTACAGACTTATAGTCATATTACCGTATACGCTATAATATTAACAATAGGCACTTTTCTTCGAAACTATTTTATAAGAACTTTTTAAACACCAATTCACCCCGTAATTTTCCCTCAATTTCACACGGTACAAAGGTTGGGACTGAAACTTGATAAGTTCTTAAAAATAAACCAATGGTGATAAGTTGTGCATTGCGTGTACCGCCAGAGTTCAGCTACCGTATTTCCGCAAAGAAACGTTTCAAAGAGTTGGAATGGACGGTCCGCAGGGCGGAGGCCCGAGCGGCTGTACAGGTGCAACCAGCATGTGCTTGCCCTGTTTCCCCTGGTGCTGCTGATGGACGCACGATGAGCCAAGATCACTCCCCTACGAAGCTACCGCGTTTACAGCTTACAGCGTATCGAACCCCATCTTCACTCATGGCAACCTGTGATCCATGTCTGCCGTGGGGGGCGGGTAGGCTTCCAAGATACGGAGGTGTTCGTGTTTTCCCATCGGTATTTTGTCCAATGGCAAGAGACATAGTTTCATAAAATTAACCCCAGAAACTTATGCTCCCAATTATTGTGAGATTATGCTGGTCTGAAGAAAATATTTTTGTAATTTTTCAAGTCGCATTACGTACTTGGATTATTGTTTTCTTTTATTTATTTCCTATTGTGTTTAATTACCACACGATAGAATTTTTAAATAGGTCAAGTACTCATTGAATTTGAAGATTCAATATAGCCTTACGGAAATACACATGATTTCGTGGGTCTACGAGATGTTCAGCCTCAGCGCAGGCTAAATGCATGTCGACATACTTAGGACAAGGGAGAACGTTCAATTTGAGGACGACTTGTTGGGCATCCTCAATACAGAAATGGTTAATCATGTCACGTCACGATTTAACCAAATGGATTTGGGAAAAGCACTGCCCAAATGAAGAGGTGACAGACAACAGATAGACGGCACCCAAAATCAAATTCATTCGACGGTTTATTTTTATTGTATATTGATGAGTAAAAGCATCAATGCAATTGGCGGCGAGAGAAAAGTAGAGTAATGGACAAAAGCAGCACTTGACGGATATCTTCATGTCCTCGTTATTATAATTAGTCGAGTCGTAATTAGTCGTTATAATTAGTCGAGTCGTTGTTGGTTGTGAAACAGCAGAGAATTGGTGTACGTCACTACCTTTGGGTTACAATTCGGGGCTAGATTTCACAACTTAACTTTACTCAGAGACTCATCTTTTGATTAAATTTCCTCGGCTAGGTTTCATAAACAAGTTTACTCTGAGGTTGATGTATGATTTTCCTTTAGCCAAGTCAGCCATCAAGATCACTCTTAATTGCTTGGCAAAATATGACTTAAATCACGATACTGATAAAGAAACTATCTCAAGATAAGACTTATCTTCTTTTTGTAATATCGAACCCGAATGAGCTCTAAGATTGGCGACAAACCATATTTACAGAAACACTTTTTTTGTCCTTCTTAGTCTAGGCCTTGTAAAAATACAGACTAAACGAATATTTGGGTTTTCGGAACTCAAATTGTCTTTCAGTATCAAATTGACATCGAATCTATTTCATAAAGCGTGGGCGGTTATTAACTCACTCACTTCAGAGATATGACGCGACGTCAGTCAAATAAGACACGCACTGAACAATATGTTACCATGAAATGTTTGTGTGAAATAGAGCAAGGGAAATCGGACTGACCGTGCAGGGTTGAGTTCCAAGCAGTCGTGGACAATGACATCTCGCTTGAAATTATTTGAGTTTTTAAGGTACAGAGTAAGAAAGTTTGAGTCAATAACTTTTTAAAAAAAAGCGCAATCGGTATGATGACACTATACTTGTTGGTGTATAATTTAACACTGGAGTAGTTCCGGCCGACAGTATGAGTATCAGAAACCGGCCTACTTCACGCTTAAACTTCATGCAGCAAAACCACTTCACATTCGAAATTTCATCTGCAGATATAAACACAATTGCACACGTCCACTCCTCTCGCAAATGTAAACACTAAAAAGTGCATTCCATATCGTTGGTTTCCCTTAACAGAGTACACACAAGGTTACAGCAAAGTTTGGTCGCCCCGAGGACGTTTCAGCAAAAGGAGACTAAGGAGAAAAAAAACTCAGACTACTTGTTTTTCAGCGTGTATCCGGAAAATTTCTCTGCACGCTTTAATTCACACTCCTCATGACTCGCTTGCCGCGTACTTCACTTGGGTCTAACAAATCTCGACACATTAATGCCGCAGGCATTTTCTTCTCTCTTTCTTTTTTATTTGCTTTTAGGCGCAATTTTTTTGTTTTTTTATATTCACCTGCTTTTAATCGCAGTAAGGGGAGGCGGGCTGACTGTGGTCCTTTCGCATTCTCTATGATCAAACCTGAATCCACAGTGGAATGTGCACAACAACAACTTGGACGAATGATAACCTCGTTTGATGGGTACTGGTAATGAAGTAAGGTGACTGCAGTCGGTGTGTTCGAGTTTTTACTGAAAACTACCTGTAACAATACGTCTGCACTTAATCTCATTGCACACTTTGAAGACAGTGTGTGTCGTTTGTAAACCTTTACATGTAGGGTCCACAACACGGCTGAACACAAAGTGGAACTAATTCCGTTGGTACCAATCAATGTGATGTCAAAAAGTCATGAAACAAATTTATAATCGGCCTGACATATTTTGGCTGTTATTGTTCATTTAACATAATTATTTCAGTTATGATTGTTAATGTTGCCAGAGAATATGGACCAACCACAAAAAAAAAAATGTTCTGGGTTTGAATCTTAATGACGGGCTAGACGGGCTAGACAATGCAAGTTCATTTAGCCATCTATCATGTTCAAAATATTCTAACTTTCCTGCCGTGTCTTTTGATGTTACTTAACACCAACAGCACGTTGATAACTTAAATCATGGTATGAAAATTAAGCGGTTAGCTTTAACAAGTCACTTTTTTTCCAACTGTTGTTTCCGTAAAATGTACTTTACCAGTTGTCGACTACCATTGTAATTCAGGTGACAAGAGCGTTGACGCTGGTGTCAGTGCAGCGAAGGATTAACTAGTTCTTGGAGGAACATCATGATAATTGTGCTATAAACTGTGCGATATCCGATACAATGTGAAATTTGCATAACATCGGGGCCGATTCCCCCAAACTTCATGGTGTTTTTTTCCAAGAACTGGGCACGGTCTCCAAACGGTCACACTTTGTTGATGAAGCGTCACAATAAAAAACAACAATGCACTGTTATAGATGCAACCATCGAAGTTACCCGTTCGACATGAGGACAGCAAATAGTGAATCTCACAACCTTGCTGGTACAAAGGTACACCGTGTAAATTATCAACGAGAGATATTTAGATGAAAGTTTGAGGCTAACAAACTTGAGCAGAGGACACAAGATTGAACGTTGTAAGTGAATACTCAATTTCAGAGGCTGTTCATGTACCTACAATACGTAGACGCTTGGGCTTAAAGTTTCGTATTGAGACAACAACAGCCGAATCATGCCCAGGTCCCATTCAGATGCATCGATCATAATAAATGTCATGCCCTGAAATTGATATGATTCCGTGCTCCTCACGTCAACATGCTATGAGCCATTTCTACAATAAAACAAAATTGCGGTCACAAAAACTTATTTTCTATATGTTTTCCCAAGGCAGAGTACGTTACAAAATCAGAATATGTGTTCCTGTATGTCACGATGGTTATAATTACAGCAAAAGCGTGGTTTATTAAGGATTTAGGACCGGTCCAAAACTGGCTAAATTTTGATTTGATGCAGTTCTTCGTCTAATGTACTGGAATGCACTTAGTGACTCGTTTAAAGGGAGGGTACCTTTGGTTATTGCTCCAGATATGTATGACCATAAAAACTTACTTGGAAAAAGCACCGCAGTTGTTGATAAGGAATACTATTTTGAGAAACGATTCCCTTCAAAGAAATGTGATTTTAGAGAAACCGATTCAAAATCATTTCATTCTGAGAAACATCGTTTTTATAGGATTAAAACATTCGAACGGTTCCCTATTCCAAAGGTATACTTAGCCCTTAAAGCAGTTCCATTTGGGATTGAACTTGACATACACATTTTTTTTTTTAAGCGGCACCAGTGTATCAAAAATTGTTTGTTAGTTGAACATAATAAGCCCAATGAATAACTGCGCTGAAAAGGGGTTTATCGAAATTGCATTATATAAAGCTGACGTGTATCCTTTAAAGCCATGTTGATGGAATTTTTTATAGAAACTGAATTTTCCAAGTTATCCATGACGTTTGAAGACTCTCGCATATGGTGAATACAGTTTAATATCGCCTTATCTTTATTTCCATTCGAATAAATACATATCAGTGGGATCGAGGTTGGAATAGAGAATCTGGCATCTGTTTTGTTTTAAACTTGTCACATGGAGGAAAGGTTACCCCGGGGCCCGTAGTAGCTTGAGACTTAATATAACGCACAATGCAGCAACATCGTACGAAAGCATGCATTTGAGGAAGTAAATCGGAGCATTGTTGTGTTGGTCTTTGTGGTTGTTTAAGGTATTCGGCCAAAGGCCGAAAACCCTCTTTTTTTCTCCTTCTGCGTTGTCTTCTCACTGAACTGTTCTCTTGCAATTTTCGCAAAAAGTAAAAGTTTAATTTTGAAATTTATCATGTAAAAAGCAACTTTTATCAATTTTATATTTTTTCTGCTACCAAACTGAACCCTTTGAACTCCGTTGTAAAGAAACACCACATAGATACAATTTTTACTTCAATGTCCGCTTTTGATAATCAGTAAATGCTTTATAATCAAAATCTTCAGATCTTCTTAACGTCTGAATGCTTTGAAATACCCACCGATAGACAAGGGTAGAGGCACAGTAATATGGACTGATGTATTCACATTAAATTGGATGGCTCATATATACATTTAATTTTGTGAACAGAATATGGGTTGTAAAGGAGAAGACTTTGAACCTGATGCGCCCCTCTTGGGAAACATAAACGGGTCGTAAACGTCAGATATGGGAGCGTTGAGCTTCAAACAGAACTACGACAGCGTAAACTGGCCGGAAATATTGGCATTTGGGCAGTTTCAAAATTTGGCCTACATCCAGCGTAAACATTAGAGTGGGTAGCGGGGTCATTGACAAAAACACGTTGATTTTCTTAATAGAAACGGTTTTTTAAAAGTTGGAACTACAAAAAGTACCATCTTGAATCGTTTAGAAAGGTACGTTTGAATGCAATTTTATCTCCGTCTATATCGTTTTACACTGGCTCCTGAAAACATGGGCAATTGTTTCATTCACACCTTCCCATGTAAATTTAAGGGTAACTTTCGGCAAATTAAATGAAAGTGTTACACTGGTGAAAAACGGGGGTGTTCGATTTGACATAATGGGTGTTGTCATCATATAGAAACCCAGGAGAGAATCAAAATTAACATCACAGGGTGTTAAAATATTACAAATATATTTATGTGTCGGCAGAAATTGGTGTTATTTTAACACCCAATGATGTAAGCTTCTTTTTATTTGTCTTATTTTTTTATTACTATTTTGTATCTATATTTGACAACACCCATGGTGTCAACTTTACCACCCAGTTTGTGCAGTGTACTTTCAGATGCAGCCCGTTAACCACATAATACCATTTTGATGACGGGCTGGTGACTGCCTGGTTACTTTACACGTGGGCAGTTCGTAGATACTATTAAGTGTAGATGCATGGTGGGTCTCATTTTAATCGACAAATATTATTTTGAGCAACCACCACAGTGATGGCAAAAAGCTATCCAGCACGCAATCAATGAACGATACACTCCCAGTATGATCGTGTTCTAACTTTAATAGAGACAGCTTTTCCAGTCCAAAGAAAAACGCATTATAATAGAAAAGAAATAATATTAATATAAAACTCGTGGGAATCATGAAATGCCCCTCTTTTTATTTTCAAATCGACAGCCAACGTAAACAGTGCCAGTAAGGGGAACAAAAAGAAATATCTTTACGGAAAGTGTTTTCGTTAAGTTGTGACAAAATGAAAAGGGTAAAGTAGACTTTATCTAAACATTACAGTGACGAGAATTGTCAAGTTATAACCTAGGGCGGTGTGGTAATGCGTATCAAGTGTATTGTATATCGAGTCGTTTCTGACCACAGTACGGACAGCCATGCCTGCTAAAGGTGCATAGGTATTTACGATGAAATCAGATTTGAGGCAGTTGATCGTATATGACTTCATGTAATTAAGCATTTGTCTGTGGCCGCCTGTTTATATACTTTTATAAAATATCCAAACTACGTGCAAAGTTACTACATCGGAAGCCCAACTGTCAATACTGTTCACTTAATATTTATTTGCCAGGAAGCGCTTTGATCATGTTTTGGAAAAGCGCAGTATAAATGCCTATTATTATTATTATTATTATTGTTATTATTATTATTGTTATTATTATTATTATTATTATTATTATTATTATTATTATTATTATTATTATTATTATTATTATTATTATTATTATTATTATTATTATTATTATTATTATTATTATTATTATTATTATTATTATTATTATTATTATTATTATTATTATTATTATTATTATTATTATTATTATTATTATTATTATTATTATTATTATTATTATTATTATTATTATTATTATTATTAAACAAGCTGAGTCAAACGGACACGGATAAATCCGTTTGAGTAGACACTAAAGTTATTCATGATGTGTAAATACGCACGTAATCGGGTAGAGATTGAACATTTAAACCAAGATGAAATTGAGACATTCCACCAACAAGTACCATCATATTATAATAATCATGGAAAGAGTCCTTTTCTAATATGGAGGCAGGAGTAACAAATAACAACGGGGTAGTAGCCCGTGCACATCTCTATTGCTAAATGACCCATCCCCCATGACCCCAATTACGCCAGCGGCTAAGGACTATGGGGAAAGTCTAAAGCCAAGGTCTGCTCTATGGTATTGCCTCGGGCGCCACGAGATCACTTTATTAACGACATACAATTTCCATGTAAATTACATTTACAAAACTGAAATGCAATAACAACTTAAAAGGGCAATATTGACAGCACGTTTCTATTGTAATTCCCCAATTAGCTGCAAAGTCAGAGGTACTTTGAAATTTAATGGTTTTGAATTCCCGTGAGACACCAAAGAGACCAGAAATGAAAGTGGCCTGTGTATGCTTTCCTTATCTTAACCCAAACAACTGTTTGGTAATTACGGTAAACCAAC
Organism: Pisaster brevispinus; assembly: GCA_023634235.1. Taxonomy (NCBI): domain Eukaryota; kingdom Metazoa; phylum Echinodermata; class Asteroidea; order Forcipulatida; family Asteriidae; genus Pisaster; species Pisaster brevispinus. The sequence goes on along the minus strand of JAMKCF010000021.1, from coordinate 8,978,189 downwards.
ATAAGAGGAAAATATATCGATTTCTGATACTAAAAAATTACCATGTTAGGAGCTTGTGTTTCTGCTAAATATTTACATCTTTGTATTAATGCACGGGGCTCAAAATTGATTTGTTTACCCCTTACATTTCAATATCTGCGTTACCAAGATTTTCTTTGCCTAGCGATGAGACTGTGGATCAATTGCTTTTGTCGTCTTTGGTTATACAAGCTACCCAGGACCCAGCAGATCTTGACAGGAGATATAAGCCAAGTGCTTCGTGAATAACGTACAGATTCTTTAAAGATGCCCATTTACTGGTTTTAAGTTCGTCTACGAAATTCTCATTTTGATGATTTTATAAGAATGCTGTTAAAGACGCAATCTCTCCGCACGTGGTGAAAATGTTCTCATCTGGGGACCAATTACTGCATAATTTGCAAGTAGATTGTAAAGTGCACATGTGTATAACCGGCCTTCAAGTCTTAACACTCTATATCCTATAAATTGCGTGCAAATCTGTCAACATTTATGTTTTAAACTCGCCAATGTTGTGCACACATCCGTTAATGCCTCAGCATTACATTATTTATGCAAGTGAAGGTTCCTTTTTGCTTCCGGTGGACGGAATACCTTAAAAGATTATGTCATTCAAGCGCAGCCCTGTTCTACCAAACCGTATTTCAATAACGTGATGCAACAAACAATGCGTAATAATGTCCTCAACCGGGAAAAGCGACCTTTGCTAGCGGAATGTATAACATTGAACAGTTGATGGCACTAAATGGTCTCTTGTTGAATTCCACTGCATTGAACGATATCAGAAATTAAGATTTGATGGGGGGAAAACATTTTAAATTACATGCCAGCCTTGGTTCCCTACCACTCTAGACCTTATGATTCAGGAAGTATACAGACCCATGTGCATTATAAATAGACCCTGAGCATTATTAGCAATACAAAACTACAGGTTTGCACACACTGTGTACTATTCCTTTCTCTCTTTGGTGACTGTTTTACTTCTTTTTAGAAAAATTAACGGCCCGAGGAGATTTTCAGAAAATCTGAAACAAGGAAAACAATCCTACGAAATCACATGCCTGATCTTACCGTATTTTCCATTGCAGATAACATTAAAATATCCGTGATATTAAAGTTGCATGGCCCGATTTTCGGCGAAAAAGAAACACCCTCTTTTTTGCAAAGATTTATTCCTCTATTGAATTTTCACAGAGATTGGTATTTCAAAAAAGAAAAAACAAAACGGAAAACTGTTATTATGCCATTGACAATGCCTTTTAAAAAAATGTAACATGTAAAATTTATGGCTAATGGATAATGTCAGGTTCCCGACACTAATTCATTTTGAGCTTTTAATTAACTACCACGAATCAATAGCGGTTTTTTCGTGCAATATATTTTAAATGAAAGCTTGCAACTTTCCTTGAGTCTATTAAACTAGCTATTTAAGATTTAAACCGACCTTTCGGGTCAAATCGGCCAAACATCAGACCTTGCACCGTTAAAGGGAGAATTCAAATGCCTGTGATGTTACAGTTATCCATGAATGCAGTACTTTTACAATTTTCTGGCGACACAGATTCTCCAAAAAACATCTTCGGACTTTCTCTGATGGAACAACTTTAAAATGAAATCTATACTTTCCCACGGGTCGTGCGAATATTATGTTATAAAGAAAACAACGACACAGGAAATCGTGCAATACAATTATAAGAAACAACTACAAGCGTTTCTAGCATCGCAATCAAATCAAGGTCCAAAGAAACTATCAGGCAATGAGGTGTGAAACAACACTCATCTTAATTGGAAATTACACCCCCACAACCCCCCCCCCCCTGTACACGCGCACATCCTTTTATACGAGGATAGGAGAGGTACCCCCGTGCGCCTCAAAAGATGGACACCGTACTCACTTCTAATTCAATTCCATGGGTTACTGCAAGGACCAGGCTCCCGGGCATTCCCTTACCCATGCGTTAAGACGAGGTTGTGACACAAGCGATAGGTATATCGCTGTGACAGAGGCGATAGGTGTCGCAGCTGACGATGTGGCGAGAACCACTCGCCAATTCAATTCAAGTTCCTTAGTCCCGTTTACAACCTCGTGGCCCTTGACAGCTCGGAGGTATTATACAGTGAGCATTGTATACAAGAGCGTTGAACCTCGTCACAAAGACGGGGAAATCTCTCCCGTCTTGGTCACGATCGATGGGAAATCTCAGAGCAGCCATAAAGAACTAGCGCTGTTTCTTTGTAAGCATTGGAACAGGCTTACACTGTTGATAGCTGCCTTGCCCGGAACCTCAACCAGCAAAGAAACGTCAAAATCTCCACATAGACACAATATGGTGTCTTGTAAACAAACCAATCCTGTGTTTGGCATATAAATGTATGATTGTTAAGAGTGTATATGCTCCACTGAGCCTACAAATAATATGTACGACAATAATAATATGTGGCAGAATTATGCAGGCACGTACATGTAAGGAGATGATTTTAGCACGAAGAGGAAGAATTGTGAAAAAAGTTACAGCCATCGTATATGTGATAACGCAATGCAAAACATATACCATGTTAGATTCCCAACCCATACGCAAGTGGGAAATTGGATGAACAAACTTAGGTTTTTGGCTGGGAAATATTTTCAGAAAATATGTATATATACTAAGGCTAATTAGTCCAACAACAGAAATGTGGCTTTCAGATTAATTCAAACGTATGCAAAATGTGTAGCCTAATATAGCCACATAAATATATTTGCATACTTATTGTGATATATTGAATTGTAAGTCTGTGCCCTTGATACGTTCCTTGAAGACAATTTGTTTGAAATGAACCGGTATGCAAAGCATTCCCTGGCTACTCCTTGATTGTACACAAGACGAGGGTCCTTCCCGTCTAGTGCACTCGGCAATGACCACATCAGGAAACATAAATGCTATGATGGCAGCAAGATTCGACTATAAATAATTTTTAAAAATGTAAATTGCACAACAGAACTACATTGTACTTAAGGATCAGCAGTGAACAATATGAATCACAACCGTCATTCTGGATATTTTTTAGTACAGCCAAATTTGGAGTCGAACCCACCAAAATATGATTGGTTTGCCCTGAATCCCAAGCACCAAGGAGCACAAAATTGCAATGTTCAGCGACAGACACTCGTGCAAGGAAATCATGATAATTGTTTCCCAAACTAACAATTAAATATTCAACACACTTCTGAGACGAAAGGTTCCAGGGTCAGATTATGGTAAAAAATGCATATACATGCCGAACTACTATATTTAGAGTTTTAACAAACTACTCAAATGAAGACATGCATAACAAAATCAACATCAGACAGAATTATCCCTGAGAGTATCCTTGGAAGCTATTATTACAGATGTCGTCGGGGGATATTCAAACATGTTCGACCCTCAGACACTGAAGAAAAGGGACTGGAAAGTGGAAAACATTATATAAAACAATAAAGATATATGCAATAAGTTTAAGGGTAATGCATACACGAATTATGCCAACCCTTTGGAGCTTGATGTTGTGATGAGTCTGCACGTGCTGCTAATAAACTGTGTTTTACTCTCTATCCAAGCCAATGGGTTCATGTATAGGGTACTTAAAAACAACTAGCCTATGTGAAAAGAGACAAATACAAACAACACAATGCCTACATCGCCATCCTTCACAGTGTTCGTGGACGTGCAAACAAAGCAATTTATAGCATTTAAACTACAAGCATTCAGATGTGTTATCATCCCTTTAAAGTTGAGCAAATGTTTGTGAAAGACAATGCCAAGCACCACAGGCCTGTGTAATCAGTGCCGCCATCAAGCAGGCCAAGATCTCCCAAAGCATATTCAAGCTCACGTTGAACGCGCTAATTGCAAAGATCTGTTTCCCCTACAGGGCCGGCCGGACACCTTGGTATACACTGAGAGAGAGAGGTAGATGGAGAGAGAGGTAGATGGAGAGAGAGAGAGAGAAATTGTGACTTCCAGACGCTGAGATTGTCCGGCAGAGATTCATCAATTGTTGACATTGCAGAGTGCTCTGAAGGATATTGGCGAAACGAAGATACCATGTATGGTGTAGCGTCACAACCAATCCCTTTTGGCGCGCTGTGCACAGATGTGCACTGCAGCTAAATCGCAGTCAATGTTCACACTTGACGTTTATTCATAATGTAGGACTACATCATTAGGTCGTTTCCAATACGCCAGGGACTGCATTCGTGTTTTAATCACAAAGCTATGGTCAACAATGTCCAACCATTGCAAACATGACGTTTACAAACAATTGAAACTGGTATTCCGACGCTGTTAATTGTGTTATAAGACAGGTAAGGAATCAATAGGCCTGAACCCTTTTGGCCAAATACCTATCTCTAGGCCTATGTAGAGTTTCAAATAAATAAGAATTTAAATCATCGTTCGACAAACCAGCAAATAGTCCATTGTGCATACAAATGAATATCCTGCTGGGAGGCATACAAACCGAAGAGAAAACAAAAGGAACAACAACGTCCATGACTGCTGTCAACAAATGTGAAGATAGAGGTTGTCATGCAACGACAAATAGGATTAAGGAAGTAAGAGGTGGCAGAACTGTATATTTGCACATCACCCCACCTCTCCCCCCAATTCCCCTTCCTTTTCCATGCAGCGATGCATTTTTATCTTTTACTTGCCCCATGGCCCCTTCCCCACTTTGGTTCGTCTTTGGCAGACGGAATCATGAATGAATCATCATGATAATTTATATTTATTTATTGTTTATAAATTATCTTCGTTTCTTTATAAATCTTTTTAAAGTTTACACGCGTACACCACACATTACCATTAGGCATATGTTAACTACCTTGAAAACCAAGTGGCGAAAAATGGGCATCGAATCCAACAAACTCTCTATCCATCTCCTTACTACTGACTTTGATTTCACCAGTCTTAGTCGATACCACTCAATCAGTGCAATGTATGGTGTGGGGAAATATCGACGACCAATATAACATTTTACAACAAGCACTGCAATCCAACGAAATAACCACTCAAACCACATACTTTAAGCTTGGACTTCTCAACATTGGATCGATACAAACTCAGTGCCTTCGCAGGTGTAGCTACAGTTTCTCTCAACACGGTCCACCATAACACAAGACGATGGCACTGTGCTGGACAGCTTGCCGGCTGAATCACTGTAAAACACCCACCGTCAAATACAGTGTCCATCCTGTAACAAAACAAATACTTCAGGCACACGTGAAAGGCTACAAACTAAAAGGGGAACAGGTCTAATGTTATAAAGAACGCTGGATCTTCAAAATAAAGACCTACATGCTATGAGACTTTGGATGGCTATTAGAAATTGATAGATGGAAGTTTAGCAACCAGGTCTTTTTCAGGTACCTTTGTTATTAAATACCGATATCAGACACATTGTAGATGTGAACGTATAACAGTACGGTAGTATACTAATGCTCGTTAAATCTCTGATAAGAAATTAACATAAATACCATAAATAGCGCACATTGAAGATGAAATCCCAGAAGCAGAGAGACGGGCTATAGCAAATGGATGAAAGCATAACGGGAAGGCTGCAGTCATGTATTAGCAAACTGATGTACTAACTCAGTAACCGTATAGTTGGCATCAAACTGTAAGTTTTCTCAAAATATTCCTTTTTGATCTTCGAAACCGAAATGTCACTGATGTGGAAAACCCATATACAGTTGACTTATATGCAGTAATTATATACGAGGCCACTTGTTATTCCCCCACTTCCTCTGCATGGTATTACATTAGCTCCCGGTGCAATATCAAAACTAAATTAAAAAAGAACAATAGGTCCCTTGAATTTGATCTAAGTAGTCATCGAAAACAAGTCAAGTGCACATTCCTTTGTGGTTGTTTAAAAAAGGTAAGTCAAGCAATATGAGGAATACTAATAGCAATCCATGGATTCGTGACTGGACACGCCATGCAGGAACATGTCTCAATAAATCCTTTTCAAGAAAACCTTCTCAAAAGAACCGTACACAGAGCAATGTAAACACGAGTTGTAGGCCAACACTACCTTGACCTTAATTCTAGCATAAAAAACTCATGTCAACACAATTAATTTAAGGCCAAAAATAAACAAACTGGGTTACAATTGTGGTCCAACATATCCTCAGAGCAAGATCGAACATGCGCAGTATGCTTACAGATGCGAAACGTAGGCCTACTTCTTGCTCAGGTTCGAGAAAATAAGACTCCATTACTTTAGATCAAATGATGAAAATAAAATTATGAGAGGAACCTGATTGTGTTAGCTAACAGCGGTCAGCGGCGGCGCCTGACTCTCACATTTATGTGGGCAATTGAGGGTTTGTAATTGCTGAGTTCGCTTAAAATCATCGTCAATTTGAAAATTTGAAACAGACAATGTCATAAAAGAGGTAATTATATGGGTACTGCTACTTTGGATAATAGGTCGTTGCATGACAGACAGGGTTCTACATGTTTAGTTCGAGAGTTCGTATACCATTGTTTACTACTACCACACACATATGATAGTGCAGCTTGGGGTGGTTTTCTGGATACTTTATAAATGGGATTCCATTGTTCATACATCACGCGAACCTATGATGTTTTGTCCAGTGGTGTATTACGTGAAAACCTTTTAGATTGCGAAAGAGATGAACATATTGACTTCAGGAGAAACAAGACCAAGGTATTCCTCCTTCCTCTATCAAGGATTACACAGTGTTGAAAGAGTGATTGTTTACATATATCTTGGTTTTGAAATTGAAAATCAACTCAATTGACACGTAAGAAATTTTTTTAAGGGAAAACAAATAAATAAATAAAATAAAATGTTTTACAAGTCGATTTTATAGAGTCAAGTTTGATATTATTTGTTCATTCTGCGTGTTTGGAAACATGAGGCGCAAGGTAAAGTGAAACAGGTGTGAGATTCGCTGCTGACTAAAGTTTCTGAAACCATGCTCCAAATTTAAGAAGGTGCACTGTAATGATGACATTTCCACCTGTTGGTATGTAATGTAATCCGAAAAGTTATAGATTTTAACGAGCTTTTAGAAACAGCACCGGTATCGACACCACAAAAAAGTAAACAATAGTTTTGAAAAAGCGGTACTTCTTTAAACATGGATGACGTAACAGCAACGTTATTCAAGAAACATAAAACGTCTAGCTTAATTAGATACTAGGCTTGGTAGTCAAATAAGCTCACTCAATAACCGGTACTCAGCAGGCTTTGGCGGCTGCCTTTTATGTAAGACACATCTCTTGTTGGCAATAACTTAAAATCAAACGCAAATGCAATCGTTTAGTTCTCCCTCGAGCCATCAGAACCTGGAGGTATTGGCCATTTTGGCACAGCAGCCACTATCTATATGGTCAGACTTCAAACTATTCCTGTAACTAAAGGGATGAGTACACGTTTTGAGTCGATTTGACCAGAATACAGTTTCTTCTTGACTCCGAATCTGGCTTTGGTTGGAACTGGGATCAGCGGAACCAAAACAAAAACCAGATCGGAGTCCAAACTATTTGTACCTATCCTATATTGTTGTACAAGAAAAAAAAACACCCTTTAATTACACTGTGCCACTGTGTGTAAATTCAACTGATATACAGCTGTAGTTTTGATGTTACGCATTCAATCGGATTTGAAAGGATATCAATGCAATAAAGTCCGCGCAGCTTTTGAATGTGTTTAGTCACAGCGAAGAAACCGATGCATATAGTCAATCTAACATTCACAATTGGGAAGGGGGAGGACTAATGAAGACACAACACACATACTGATGTATTCATGCAATACATAAACTGCTTATAACAATACTGTAGTATTCATACAAGATAACAAATATAAACATTTTGAATGATGTATTTTGAATGATGTAATAAAACGAAAAAACAAAGGAGAATTTTGGCGGAGTGCACACTATTTTTGACACTGGATCTATTGACAACTGTCCGATGGTATCGACTACAGTTTGAGAAGAAAAAAAAGCCATTGTTGACTTATGAAGGTATGAGTTAGAGTACCACCCACCACTGTGTATTAGCCGCATTCTAAAGATGAGCTTGTATAATCCGGTACGCAAGAGTAAAGACACGTCTATCACCTGACCTTATACGAACAAAATGGTTTAATAGTAAACACAATAGTACAACTATTAAAAGCAAAGTTCAGAAGAGATTATTGAAACTTTAAAAATCTAGAAAATATTGGGAGTTTCAGGGAAAAAAACCATAAACATAAAAATACACGAGTCTCAGAGCATCTGGGGAGTTACCGTAACGCTAGGAAGAACACAATGGAACACCATTTAACTATAACATTGTAGTTTCATGGAATCTGATTGCTTGTGACAACAAAATGAGAGTAAAAACGTCGTTGACTTCTTTTATCGATAAGCGGACTTGCGTTTTCTTGTCAAGATTATGACAGTGAAAATGTAGGTTAATATGAGACATGTGGTGCCGACTCAATAAAACATAGGATGCACGACCCACTTCTTTTATGGACAGCTAAGATTAACTTCACCAGGTTATGGTATACTCAAGCTGTTGAAGCTGGTGCAGCCATCAACTGTAACATCCTTTCTAACCAACTCAAAATATATGGTTTCTACCCAAGCTGTCAATACAAAGCTGTGTATATTTAATGGGAAATTAAAAAGTGGTGATGACATAACGCATCCCGGAAAGTTATTCCACCCTGTCATTCTGTTATGCTCTACACCTAAACAAAGGCTATTATGTCAAACCTGGCAGGGGCCATCTGCTGTTAAGGTAATCATCCCGTTGGAAATGTCGGGGGGGGGGGTTGGCTGCTGAAATGAAGTGAGTTATTAGAAATGGAGTCTTACGTTTCTGTCCGGATCTGCTGAGGATCTAACATTTTAAGTACAGAATTTGTAAATAATGGGAAAAACTTAATTAGTTTTCTCATTGATTATAAAGTTAATACGTATCAATTCTCCAGAGAAATATTTATGTTTGAGAGCTCACTATTATAAAGTCATACAAGTACAAATTATGTCTGAAAGCTCTCTATCTATAAGTTCATACCAGTTACAAACCTTCAAAGAGATATGTTTGTCTGCAAGCTGAAAAACTGACCGATAAGAAAAATTCACTTCAAAATCCCCAAACCACCACCGTTTATTTTGATTGCCGCATTCAATAAAAACAAAACGTATAATATTGCCTTTCGTCTCGGTGTTTTCTGGTAACATAGTTTGATGAGACAGTTTATTTAAAACTAGAATATTAGAATTCTAGTTCATGTTTAAAAAAAATAATAACATTAAAGATTAAGTAATGTAAATTATGATATAGCTGATTTGGGGGTAGGATTTGTGGAGAAGTGAAGCACCGCAATGGGTAGCGGGGTCGGCCTAATGTGTTCAATTAGTTTCCCCCGTTTCTACCGAAAGGAGGGAACAAACTAACAACAAACGTGTTGTTAACGTGTTGGTTTGGACGTGGTAACTTCCAAAGACTAGACAGCACCTTTGTGATCCTTTGCGGTAATGTGGACAATGTTTTTTTTTTTTTTTTTCCCTTTGTTTGCTTGTTTTTGTTCCAGGTATAGTGGGAAGTCATCATAATAGCTATTTGCAATTTCATGCCAACAGGAAGAAACTCATGGCAACCGTGGGAACTGACTTTGAAAATATTGTTTACGTTATAAATATCACGGTTATACAATTTATTGCATTGTTGAATTCTTTATTGATAAATGTAGAGATGTCAATGTTGTAATAACATTATAATAATAAAGGGTATAAGTTATACAAACAGCATGGTGCAGATTAAGGCTGGTGTTGGAGAACGGGGACTGGTTGGTGGAGTTACTATCTTCTGATCATACAACACAGTTGATTGGCATTGAAGCTAAAATCGTTCTTGAACGCTGAACTCGTTCACTACACACGACCACAAAATTAATGTAATTTCAGAATAAAAATGACTGGGAACGAAGTACAATCGACTTTCGTTATCACAATGTCGCTGGGACTGGACAATTTACCTCTTTGGAACAGCATTTTTGTTATAAGAGGACTGGAAAAGAAAATGGATTCAAGGCTTCAGAATTTGCTCTTTATGAGCACAACCTTTTTATAACAATGCTCTTTTTGAGAAGTAATTTCATGCAGTTAAGCCTTTGTCAGAGTCAATGGTCCACTAACGACTAATTGCCAGACTTTAAATTAGAAAACTGAGTAATTTAAGCGAGAGCAAGTACGAGCAAAGGGTCATGTTTTGTTAGACACTCTCAATGTTGCATGTTTGCCCCCGTTTTGTCTTCTCCTTTTTTTACTCGAGAAGTCCTCGTAAAGTTTAGAAAAGGGAAAAAATCAGGCCGAATAATAAAAGTTGTGCTTATGGGCAACTACCCCTAACAAGAATAGCATGGGTGAATCCGGGGCTTCGAATTTTGACAAAACTTCACAACAGGGCCTCAAATACACAAATACTTCAACGACATAATGACACACATTTCTTCAATAAAATGATAGAACTACAAAAATTGTGATGTTTAGTTGGTAATGGTTTAAACATGTTTCTTAATTTACACTAAACTGTAGCACACACTGTCGAATATCATACGAGCTTAGACATATCATATTTCTTGCTATAGCTGTGCCTACAGTTAACCTATATAACACTCGCACGGAAATGAAAACGAATACATTCCTCCGTGCAAATATGATATCCGACTGCACCGTCTTTGCCAAAACAATAATCCTGTGCACTGGGACTCACTAAATTTGATAAGGGAGAAAGGCGGTCGAAAACAAGCTCCTCATTAGCGGTGGAAATTCACTTCAGTCTGACTCCTTGGAGAGAAATTATCTGCAGCCTACCTGACTGCAATGCCTAAGTCATGGCCGTGAGATTGCTGTCTGTGGGTCTATTAAACCTGACTGGGATTGTTGTCTACTGCCCAGCAGCACCGATACGACTGAGAAGGTGTGCTCAACTTTAAACTGAAAAATAACGCACATAAGCCTTGGTTGCATTGACTTCGTCGGATAACCCCGTTCGGGTTTACAGCTCTATAATCTACCCCATGATTGTATTTAGATGTCGTCCTATGGTTTTCTGAAATTTTCATTTGAAGTGATTGTACGAGGGTAAGCGTGTACCCCAAAATGAGATGGCAGAAGGTGATATTGTCACCCGAAGTATGCCTGTTTGTGGACCATTAACACCCTTATTAGGAGGTGTGGTGGAAGCCAGGATTGCGGTGTACCCCAATCGGGGTAATATTGAAGAAAGAAGAAGTGTCAACCAAGAGTTGTCTTATTAGGACCCTTGATTCCCCCCCCCCTCCCATTGGGATAGGACGGTTGGAATCACTTTAAACATCGTGTACCCCAGTTAAGATTTGGGCGTGACAGTAGGAGTATTGTCACCAAATGGTTCTTTTAAAGTGGACCATACCATATATATCCTCACTGGGAAAAGGAGGCTACAACCAGATAAGCATGTCCATACACCCCCCCCCCTACACACACACACACACACACACAAAATAAATAAAACATTACAAATGGAAGAGCCTGGTAAATGTGTTAATGATACTCTTTAACGTTTAATCCCGCTGAGACAATTTCGGTGATCAGCAGAGTGTGGGTTCGAGTCCCGGTCGTGACAATTGTGTCCTTAAGAAAGACACTTTTAAAAACAGTTGGTCCCATATGTTGCGTAATGCACGTACAAGAACCCAGTGCACTTATCGTAAAGAGAAGGGGTTCGCCCGGTGTTCCTGGTTTGAATGGCTGCATATTGTGCCACGGCACCTTGTAAACCATTACAGTCATGGTGTCATGTAAAAGAAAAAATACGTTGCAGAAAAAACACCAAAGCGCTGTCGTCTAAACGAAATGGCACTATACAAATGCTCAGTGTAAGTATGTATGTGATGAACATGTAGATGTGTAACAGCTATGAGGGCATGACTAGTTTTAAAGTGAAGGACTGACTATTATATGAAATTGTACGCTTTATTTTCCAGTGGTCGGAAACTGTTTCATTGACGTGACCTCTCAAAATTGATTTACAATAAACTCATAAGACAATGGAAAAGCGAGTATACCTTTTAAAGTTTATTTTATTAATTATTCGTATTAATTATTTTTATTTTTATTTTGTAATAGGGGAGCGATTTAAAATGTTCACGAATGTTTCAAAGTTGAAGCCAGAACACTTGCCCTTTTCATGCAGTTTTGTGCTTCCTTTATGCCCAAAGGTAGTGAATTATCACAAAAAAGGCTCCTCTAAAATCATAGCATAACCAGCAATTAGTGACAGGATTTCGTCTTCTGTAATCTTGGCAGGAAATTGACAAGTATTAATCTTCCATTAATGAGGAACAACACATGTTATTTCCATAGATTCAGTAACCATGGCTGGGCCGGTTTTTTGTGTTTTGTGTGGTTTTTTTTAACTCTACAGCGTAATAATGCATTTTCCATCTCATAGACTGCAGACAGGTAAAAACTACACATTGACGATGTAGCAAAAATACGAGTTCAAACATTCATGTCGACGTAAAAAGCTTAATGGGATGTAAAATCGAATGGTTGTAACTAGAGTCTGCAATGTCTACGTCTGTGTTGGTATACTTTTGTCAAAGACCAGTATCCTCACTTGGTATATCATGATATCATGCAACGAGCCTGTGAAAATTTGAGCTGTTATTTATCAAAATTGCAAGAAAATAATGAAAGAAAAAAGCCTTGTTGCATACAACTGTGAGCTTTCAGATGCCCGTGAAAGACTTCATGCCTGGAGTCTTTCTAAGATTCAAATTTCGGGTTGAAAATTTACCTGAAACTCCATTACTTCAAAGGGGGTCGTTTCTAACAATGTTGCAACTCTCCAGTGCTCTTTACTATAAGATTGTCTGGTCATTAACTTGTGGAGTAATTACCAAAAGTACACCCTGCCTTTAACTATTGTTGTAAATGCTCACAATGCAGAACAGGTACTGACACCTCTCGGTAATCACATCACACACGTGAGATCATACACTTGGCTCGGATTGTACTCAAAAGAAGTACATTTTGATAAAACAAATGTATACAATGTGAAATTTCCTAGATATTACTTTTTTAACGGTGCTGCCAATACATAGAAATTCATGAGACTAAACCGAGACTATGCTTACCGCTGTAAAGCACAGTTCTATGGGTCGTAAGCGCGGAATTCCGCAGTAAGCAGCGCCAACAATCCACCACAAACACCGTGGTCAACGAGGTCATACTACAGGACTGCAATCAAAAGGTTCTGGGTTCAAAATCTACCAAGCTAACCGCTGATTTTACACTGATTAGAATAAGTATTGTCTACTTACTGAATCACATTTTCTTGATTTGTGCAATTTATAATAGTATAAGTTAAACCAATGCTTGTATGAGAGAGACTGGCTGTTGCCAGCTTGGTATTTACATCCCATTGTGGGGAGTTTGCCGAGTTCCCTTGACGTGAAGATCAACTAAACCAACAACAAACACTCACCAGCGTAACTGGAAAAAAACAACACTTAACATATCGCCACACACTGCGGACACTCGTCGTTAGATACCAGTTACACTTACAAGATCCCACCTACAAGATCCTTACAACTAAGTAATACAGTATTAACTCTATACCTTCAGTCACAGTTACGACGAACCCCAGCCGGCTTTCATCGGGGCCACGCGAAATAATTGATTCACAAAATGTGTTCGTTTTCAACGCACACTGACCCCATTGCGAGTGGAGTTCCGATTCGGGTCCCCTTTTCCGGAAAAGGATATCAAATAATACTTGGTTTAAGTTTACGCTTGGTCATCGTCACGTAACCTTTTCTCAATATTATCAATCGTCACTGATAAGAGATACCGCTGGGTGCAAATGAATAATAATATATATTGTAAGATACAACCCTCTTCTAAAAAAAAATAGCTATATCAATTGTCACCGATGGATGAACATATTTAAAATAACAATTTAAGTTTCCTGATTGCAATATTCTTGTACCGTACGACCCTCTCCTCCAACATAGAATATTAGTAATCACCGATTTGTAATGATACAATGGGTATAAACTAAACAGTGGATACACTTGTCCACTGACTGGTACCCTCTTCCTGCAATTGTGCTAATTCGGTAATCGAACAGGTAGGCCTTGGGTGACAAGTCTGTCCCCAGATTTAAATTAGCATAAAGAGTTGAGGTACCTTCCTTTTCTTCTCTCTATCTCTATTTCTCTCTAGTTTATCATTTGTCTGTCGTTATCTGAAAGCAAAGTGTAGCATCTCCTCCACGGTGGTCAATTTCTCCCTTGGCTTGCCTATCTTCTCGCCTCTCGCCTTCTCCTCCGCATCTATCTTGAGCCAGTCTGTAAACTTCACTGGTCTTACATCTGAACAGCCAAAGAAAAGACAAAAGAGGATATCCCAAATGAGGGTGAGTGAAAGAGAATAGAGTGAAGTAAAAACAACTGAAACATTACAGACTTTTAATCATTTACACTGTATTTCATGCGGTCGCTTAACGCTGGCTTCTAGACAGGAAAGCAGATTGAAGACTCGAACGAAATTGGAAGAGAATAAAGTACAGGGAGAAGTGTGACGTCTAATAACATTAAGATACTCTTGTGTGAGAGAACCTTGTGTGAAGGGTCAGATATTTCTAACATGAGACTCGTCCGATTAAACCGTACTGAGTCAATGGAGTATTTTGCCAGGACGTTTTTAAAACGGTGAACACCTATGTTGTGTAAAAAGAATTTGCACTTGATACGAATGGTAACAAGGGCAGACATAAACTTTCAGTGAAGATACCTTTGCGGTTTGCACTTTTGGTGAACTGTCGGTTTTATATTCGCACTGTGGACGAAGGTGGTGTGTGCCCAGAGACCTACTTGTGAAATGTTAGCTTCAATTTCAAAATAGAACGCAAGGGTCTGTGTGCCTAAGCCTCCGATGTGAAAAAAAAGTTAAAGACAGTGCGGTGTAGACTTGAGGGTAAACTTTGTTTGTATTGACGACATAAAACACTTTATATACGAGATAGCAACTTGTGAACATTACAGCTTAGATTTCACTGTGCCATTTCATGTCCAAAGTGCACATATCCAATTAATGTTGTTGTTGTTGTTGTAATGACACCAAACGATGTTAAGACATGCACCGAATACTGTGAATGTTTCGGCTTAAATTGCAATCTTGATACCTTCAAAATGCAGCACTTTTGTGTTAATGAAGTTGCAATGGATGCAGGGATTTGATAACGAGCTTCAGCTTTTGTCACTTCATCTTGAAGTCGCGGTGAACTTTCTACAGGAGCATTGATGTTTGACAATACATTTTCCAGTGACGGCAATAATACGAACTTGCCAATTGGGAAATTTGCAGATCGAAAATGTTTTGTTTTAAAGTACTGAACGTTCATTCAGGTTTGACGGGAAAATGTTCTAAGCACAATATGTGAATTATTTTCAAGAGCTGTCGATGTCAGAAAGTGTACGCCTTTGCACAAAATGTTCAGCGATAGGTTGAAAAATGAAACTGCTCGACGACACAATGTCCCTGGCCGGGCACATTGTTTGGCAATAAGCCAACATTGAGCGCTTAGTTCCGACGATACTTGGCGCTGGTCAAACGACCAGTTAAGGTTCAAAAATGTAATACTTTGGATGTGAGCGCAAGCTCAGGGCCACGTCAACAATGGAGACGCTGCGTGTCAATCAGTAGAAGCGTCTAGACGGACATGATCTGACACCAGACACTGGCTGAGCGACGGAGAAAAGGAAACATTGACTTCAACTCGTTGTGAAGTGATGCTTGGGGGGATGGGGGGATGCCGGGTAACGGATAGCCTTCAGTTACGAACTGATGTTAAAACATTGAACAGTCGGACATGAACTTGCAAGCAGAAAATGGGTGAGTAAAATGTCAGATGGTGGAGACAAAAAAGTAGTTTTTAATATTAAATTGTGCAGGTAGTGTAGGCCTGAACATTCTATTCTTTCCTTCTGGTCACCATCAGGTAAAGCACTTCTGTTTTTGCACAAACGAGAGTGACGTTGTAAATGATTTATATGTAATACATCAAATCATAAAAAACAAACGGTGTAAGGCTGCTCCCATGTGCTTGCTTTGTACTCATTTAGACGTACTACGGGTAAAGGTTTGCTAGGTTTGCTGTCTTGGAACCGATACATGGTTTTGTTTCAGTTTTTGCCTTCGCTGACCTAGGCTATTAACCTACAGTGCACAGTGCAATCTCTCTTTAACAGAATACAGACTCATTTGCTGTCTCTTCGCATTCATGCTTCGTTTCCCATGAACTGAGTTTTAAGCTCATGTAATGTGACGGCGCGATACGGTGATGTAGCGTGAAACGAAGAGCGCGCGCATGAAGTGACAACAAATCTCAATGTAAATTCGGCACATGAATAAAACACAACTTTCACAAAATCAATCATGGTTTGTCAGAAATAAAAACCAAGGCAGTAACGATCTCTTATATAAAGATCCAACGGTGAATTGATCAACATTACTTCAGATTGCCCAATTACCTGCTAGGGCGTGCTTTCACAAACAAAATAATAACAATGTTTGTGATAAGACCTGCATTCGAATAGAACCCATGTAAAACGTTCGAATGCTTCTTGTTTTTACACAGCAAATGAATTAATAATAATAATAATAATAATAATAATCGATTCTTATATAGCGCTTTATCACAGCCCGAATGCCGTATCAAAGCGCTTCTGACATTATTACCCCTGGTCACTGGGCCATATATTTCATTCCTTAAACCATCTCAGCTCCCTGGGGAGTATACAGCCGGTACTGCGAGTTTACCGCGCTCCAAGCTAATCATTCACATAAACCATCTCTGCCCTCACAGGTACCCATTTTACCCCTGGGTGGAGAGAAGCAACTATGGTTAAGTGTCTTGCTCAAGGACATAAGTGTCACGACCGGGATTCGAACCCACATCCTGATGACTTAACCACCAGAACTTGAGTCCGATGCTCTTATCCGCTCGGCCACGACACTATGGGCACTCACAATTTCCTAGGGCTGTTTTTGCTAGGCCCATGAAACAGTGTCGACCAACTGGGTTTTGCTTTGGGAATACAGTTTCTGGGAAACTATTTTCTGCTGAAAGGTTCTTTAAAACACGGCCCTTGACGGATGACAAGCTTTGATAACTAGATCGATAACTGCGTATTTAACCGTGGAAGTCAACGTCTAAGCCACTCAACCCTCTACACTTGCTTCTAGATCGACAAAGGATCCATTTCAGAGTTACTCTGGTTTGCAGGTCTGAATGCATCCTTTGTTACAGGCCTCTGACGCCCCTTGTCAATTCCATCTGTATCGCCACTATATCTCCCTCGTGCTGAATCTAGAACTTTGAATTTTGACGGCAACAAACAGTCTTCCTGCTAATGCATCTCCCGGCCTTTGCGTACGTACACCACACTCTTGGATCGACAATGATTGAACCTTTTAAAGACACACTTTAAGGGGCACTTATTCCCCGCTATGTAAATCGTCCCTGTATTTAATCACATGACCTGTCGTGTGAAAAAAAGAACGGGCAGCAGTTTAAGGAGATGTGTCATACGTCATGCACTGAATGCCTGATGTTATCAGTCATGTATAGGGGCTTTCTCAAAAAGCCCGTTTACGAATTCCAAAATACATCTATTCAAGATTGTGTCGTCGTGACAAAATAATAAAGTGATATTTTTCGTACGATTTAGTGAACATTTTTGTATTTGTTAATATTTATTAGTTTCAATATTTCAGATAATGGGCCTAAATGGGCCCGGCCCAAAAGGAGAACAATAAAGAACTTCAGAAAGTTTTCCAAACTTGTTCGGTTGCCCCCCCCCCCTGCACCTTTAAACTGTTCTTCTTAACCCTTAGTGCTGATTACTCTAATCAACTTTCATGCTCTTCTGTCAGCAGCTTGGCGTGAATAGAAGAGATAAATTGACGGAGACCGAAGGAATACAAACAGAGTTATTAGCGTCGTAAGGAGGCAGAAGCTAAAGAGAGGCGCCTCCTTTTGTTGCCTCCGCGACCCCGTGATCGATCAACCACGTCTGATGATGAGCATCCGGGGGTAGAAGCAGATTGATAAAAGAGCAGCAGCGTGACGAGGAAACTATATATAGCGAAAAAGAAGACCAACGGCACAAGTTCGGGTTATAACCTGAATCTCTTGGGGTTTATTGGCACACAACCACATTGTGAAAGGCGCTCGCCGATTTAACTCGCTCGTTTTTAGAGGGCACGGACCCTTTAATTGCATTTAATTTTGTGAACATTGGCTTCTTTAGAATATAAATCTAATTATTAAGGTAAAATGTACACGAGCATATTTATGTTATGTATTTCAATTTTTATTTGTGTTCTAATTTAAATGGGGCAATCAAATCGCAAATTCTTACTGGAATTACGAGGGGAAACAAAGTAAAATTACAAACAGATAATTAAACTTTCGTTTAAACAGGGTCAGGCAGTGATCTCGGCCCGGGGGTTGGAGTGGGTTTATAAGGCGTACAAATGAGTACTTGCTCAAAAGCAGACTGAGGTACACAAATTAACAACACACAGTATTCCATAAACTTAATAAACTGTGTAATGATACATTTAATTAAAATTAAAATAATAATAATAATAATTTCAAGAGATTCAATGTTGCTGCCAGGGCAGGCATTTACAAAACCCTTGCCCCACCGTCCTCTTTCACTGCTGAATACGCAACTTACCTCTAAGGCCTTCGCTTAAGGGATTCAGATATTAGATTTGGACCAATTAAAACACCTATTAAGACAAATATACAGCAAACTTCATAGTGATTTACTATAAAGTGATTTTAATGAACTACATTTCAAAAGCATTACATACATAACATACTTCAAATATATGTTAGTGTTACATTTTGTTTTCAATAGCAAAAAAAAATGTACATCAAATACCTCAATTGTCTACAAGCGATTTTATAACTTAAAGCTTCAAATCCCACAAATTCACGTAGATTTGTCAATTTCAAACGCAAACAAGTTTGAAACTGTCACTGTACTGTGTCAAGAAATAAGGCTCCGACCGCAAAAGGCTTGATGTTTTTGGCCCTTCGGGTATTAAATTAACTCAATTGAACCAATCCTAACACAGGTCCTCCTTCCTATGGCATACTCAGATTACAACAATATACGTCTCATCCACACTTCAACTCCTAATCCAAAGCCCTTCAGTGCCATGTGCTCCAACATCTCTAAAATCCTCGCCACGGCTTAATGTGAATCTCGTGAGACCGAGATCCACATGGGTAATATGCGAGCCTTGTTTACTGTACACCATCTATTATTAAAAATAAGTTATATTGCATACACGTTTGTGGATAAACATTTAACTCCGAAGAAAGAACCTGAGATTGTGGTGCAGATGAAGAACGGGGTGTTGGGGGATTCGGGACAGATAGTGTACCTGACCTGGGAGAGTACCTGACAATAAGCAAAGTGATGGTGTGATGGTGGTAATGTTAGTGACTGGGAATACGACGACGACGACGACGACAATGAAGGTGATGATGGCGATTGTGGTAAAGGGGATGATGGGAATTAAGATGACGATGAAGAGAAATATGGTAAAAGAGAAAGTTGCCATTGGGTGTGTTGATGTAAAGTCCATCCGCAGCTGCGTGGCTAGAAACAAGAGGTGTTTTTTTTTCTTCGTTTTCCAGGCATATTGGCTAAAAATCTCCAGCAACTGCACTTACGCAAGTCTCTTAACATGCCTTAGGGTCGCGAGCCTGATCTGAGAAATTTCGTAGTCAGCTGACAAACATTATACTAGCCTAATTCAGTTTCAAAAAATTCATGTTCGCAGGTAAAACCAGTCGGGCAGAGAGCATTCACGGCGCGGGATTCCAGCGGAGCGGAGACGGTGTTTGGTTACAGTGTTGAGGTGTGAAACAGGAGAGAGGGGGAGCAAACAAGAGAAGACTTGCACCCCCAAAGGTGCTAAAGGTTCATCTGCCGTCATTCCTTGGCAGACGTGAGCTGATATCATTAGGGTTTCTTTTTAGGAGATTACGGCTTTCCATCAGCGTATATGGACGTCACATACGCCCCATCACTAATAGACGGTTAAGATTAGAGCAGTCAGGGGTGCAAAACAAGATAACACTTCAACCATATCCTCGGGGACGAGTTTACACCGTCGTGACTCCACGACTCTCCTGCGACTTCCTCTACAGTGCTTACCATTGTCTCTGTGGGGACGAGACAGGAGAGCGGATTGGAGAGAGCGAGAAGAAGGGGCGACATGACGTAGTAAAGTAGACTTTCTTTTGTTCTGTCACAAAAATAACGTCAAACTAGATATTAGGTGTTTGCCCTATAGACGATCGAACATCAAGCTGTTCCATTTGTTGAAACTTGGTGACAAAATGATGACCAAAGTTGCTACTATGACGTAGATTAACTGTAAACTTGCAGGTTTAGATTGTTGGGAGTTAACAGGGAGCGGTGCTTACCAATTTCTGTCATCACAATTTGCTGTTGAAAAATGCAATGATGGTCTTACTTGAGGCGTGGTTTTACGTGGGATGGTTGGTGTACATACAACCATGCCTCGGGTTATGTGCACCTCCTTGCAACCATGCATCGCCAAGATTTGGTTTTGAACTACAACTGACAATGGAAATGATAATCTGAACGAAGAGCATTTCGGGGCATGAATAGGAATGACATTTATTAAGACATTAGTTCCAAACATTTTAAAAAGTCAAGTGTTCCAGAACTGACAAATAAAAAGCATTTTGATACACAGATGTGTGTAAACCAAAGACAATAGTTATCAAAGTCGGTGGAGGTTAAACGAAAACAAACTCTGTCATTAAAATTTTACTGACATTATAGTCTTAGACGTTTTGATTGATGGTTAACCTGGCCATTCTCATATTCTTCATGACAACTTAGCAGGCTATAGAAAGAAAAAGGCGACACAGACAGACAGACATCTTAATAGTAGACTGACATTGTGGGACTTCCCCAATTGTTTTATATTTTTCCTTTTCTATAATTCTTTTGTGTACTAAAATTTACCCATAAGGTACAAACAACCCACAAGTTGAGTTCCTACCCCCAAATCACCCCACAATGTATATCTTGTAAAGGCAGCCTGATAGGCAGCCCGATAGACAGGCCTGACAGACAGACAGACAGACAGCAGCAAATTCTCTCCCACCGTGTCCTCAGTTATTGTATACACATCCGATGATGCGGTAACGTGGGACGTCCCATCCGAGAGGATGCAAGCTCAAGGTTACAAGCTCAAGGTTACACAAGGCAAACCACTAGACCCATTTTTAAAAATTTAATAACCGTTATAGATCGGTCTGTTCGGTCCGATTGTGAATCTTCATATCTAAAATGCTGCGGTGATTTAGCATACCGATTCTTGGAATTCTTTGCGGGACGTCGAGGTCCCTTGCTAGACCTGCAAGACGTAAAATGATGCTCTCAGTTGGTGCTCTCAGCTGGTGCTGCTAGCTGACGCTAAGCAAGTCATCAAAGATGTCCGGTCACATTTTAAACATGCATCATTACCAATGACAAGTGCAATGATGCATAACTATGAAAAAAAAACATCGTAAAAACCAAAGAACACGGCTCAGAGTGGGTTTTCTCTTTCCCTTTCCTTCCTCGTCGGAATAAACTTTGCTACGGATTCAAGGACCCGAACCCCCGTAGGTTGCTTTTAGCGTATAGCCTTTCAGCGTGTAAACACAACACCACATGAAAGGTTTAAGTTAAGGATCACTTATCCTAGAGATTAAACACCATGGATCATTAATTACCGGAAATATAATTGGCGAACTATCATCCAAATCAATCAAATGCCGAACCGCTAACAGCAATTAACGTCTTGATGTTATTACGCCTCTCATGCTGTGGTTACCAATAAAGCAAAGGAGCATATTATGAAAACATAAGTCAAATTAACTCACTGCTTAACAGCAACATCCACTCGAAATCTCCGAGTTACAGGTTCATGATTGTTCGTATAGATCAATAATCAAGAACAATAGATCCCTTGCCTGTGACGTCACAAGCCCAGAGAGCGCCCTTATGGAGACCAATCAATTAGCACGTGCACGTTTCCAGTGCTCAACCTCATTGCTGGCAGCCTTTGTAAAGGGCATAATTCAACATAGAGGACGTGCTTTTACAAAAAATGTTATTTCTGTGTTAAGACAACCTCCACGAAATAACAACGCAAAGGTTGGTAATAACTAAAATGATATTTAAACATGTATTATTTGGTAAATCTAACCAGTATTATTGGGGGTTTGTGTTGATATTTCCCATCCCCCCCAAAAAAAAAATAAATAAATAAATAAATAAATACATACAATCCACTAAATAAAAGAATAAATGTGACGTCACAAGCCCAGAGAGCGCCCTTATGGAGACCTATCAATTGGCACGTGCACGTTTCCAGTGCTCGACCTCATTGCTCGCGGCCTTTGAAAAGGACATAATTCAACATAGAGGACTTGCTTTTACAAAAATTATATTTCTGTTTTTAGACTGCTCTCACGAAATTACAACGCAAAGAAAGTTAATAGCTAAAATGTATTATTAGGTAAATCTAATCAGTATTATTGAGGGTTTGTGTTGTTTTTGTTGTTGTTGCTTCCCACCCGCAACAAATAAAAAATAAAAAAAATAAAACAATTAAAATAAAAAAATAAAACATTTATATATAAATACAAAACAAACAAAAACTCATACAGGTACCCGTTTTTCTCAAAAACTAGTCGATAAAATAAAAAAAATGCAAATATTCGGGGGTTACATATTTCTCGCACCGATATTGGATTATTTTGACGCGGTGTTCGTTAAACTCAGTAATGCGCATCCACTTTGTAGCTTCATCGGTTAAAATAACAGACATAGCAACGATTATGAGAGACTTTTCTGCTCACGTGACGAGGAATTCAATTGAAGGCAATCGTTTCCATGTCTTTTTTACCGGTTTCATATATTCAAAAGCACTGAATGGGGCCGTTCCTCAATGCATCGTAGGGATACAAAAATGAATGAACTGTCGTCAATGTTTCTTTGTTCCAACCCAAAATATTCAACATTTACCCAGTCAGTTTCCCTTGATTTATGTTTTTATTCTACTAACGAAAAATTACGATTTAAACGACCATTACGATTTAATCTTTAAATGTTTTGATAGGGCTTATAATGGAAATTAAACAAAGACACAAAACATACACATTACAAAAAAGTTCCCCTCCGTGTCTATGTTGAAAACAATGTCAAATGACAAGGATCTTTGTTGGAGTTATATAAAACAAATATTAAATGCATTTTGTTCGTGCGTTGTCGCAGAATATAATCACTCGGTGAAATCTGACTTTTCCATGTAGAATAATCCAGATTTCCCCCTGTGATTATATTATGTGACAATGCACTCATAGTATGCATCCAATATTTGTATAATTTAGTTGGGCAGAAGTCTGGGGATACTTTCTGCTGAAGCTGAAATGGGTCCTAGATTCACACTTACAACAGATATTCAGGCAGCTCCCCAGTACACAAAGGCAATATATTATTATATTAAATTATAAATCTTTGACCATAACCGCTCTCATCCTGTCTCATTGTGAACGTATCTCTAATGTCTTTCAACTCGTGCAGGAAATCATTTCAAATCCTTTCTACGCAATCCGAGCGTCTGGAAACCGGGCGCACATAATGCAATCAACTGTCTCAGAGTTTTATACTTCCAATAAAATTATTCGTATTTTCATATCCGTCGAGCAATTATTTCTGTTCCTAAAATCTATCAAACGGTTTTGAGAGATTTAAATTTCGATAACAATTGTAAAGAGGGGGAGGCTGCCTGGAAGTAACGCAACGGTGAAGAGAAGCGAGTACACGTGTACGTATGACCCATTTACAAGTCGCCTGGCTAGGTCTAAAATGGATACTGTAGCGGAGTAAGGGCGAGGACATCTCACTACGATCTGGCGGCATCGGGCCTGGGGACGGGGCACTTGTGTCATTTTACTGTGACACCATCAACGAGAGAAGATGCTGCTGCTGCTGCTGCTGCTCAGATATTAAAATTGCACTTTTATTATATCGCAAAAGTACAGTTTAAAAGTGCATCTCTAGTCCAAGATCAGTATCTTTTCAATCACGGCCACGCTCTACCAACAGTTTAAAGCAATGGCAAAATGTCAGAATCGGAGAGCTAGACCTTTCAAAATCATTAATGGATCACCTGGACTGAGATTGTTGTTATCGATCTTGGAAGACAACTGCTGGTTGCCGATGAGACAACATAACGGGTTAATTGTTCAATGTCTGAGCAAGTTCCTTCGAACTATGTGAAGAACGAGAAACTGTTATCTCAGTGTCAGCATGTCCTATGTTAGATGGATGTGCTTTAAAGAAATATTACGGGGTTTGGGGTTGTTTTTTTTTCAAAAGCAATGAGCATGTCATCTTTCTAAGAAGTATCTGTGTGTTTATGCTAATTTTGTGTCTCCGTGTCTTACTTTGTGAAAAAAGATCTTCCACTTTATCGACATCTTGATTCTCAAAGTCAACTGAATGTTACATTCGGCTGCGTTTAAATTGTGAAATGGTGGTTAAATAATCGTATGTAAGTTTTCATTTCTTGTGATAGTAAGGAACAATACATCAAAAAATATAAAATCTAAATATCGTTACAAAATCTATAAAAAAAAAACCATTACCTTATATTGTGATATATTTGTGTGATTTTCCTCAGCCAATGTTAACGAATTCCACAGCAATCAATTTCAGTTTTGTTGCATTAACTTATCTTGAATCCAACTTCCTCAAACCCCACAACCCAAATCACTTCATACAATTCAAAAGCAGCGAAAAATGACCTTCTTCGTGTAAGTAAAAAAAAATGCAGCAAAACGATTTGGTTGCACAAGGTCTGCTTCCCTGGCCCAATTGTGTCAATAATTGTTCACTGGACGCTCCTAAGCAATCAATAACAGTTCCTAAAAGTAGAATACCGGTGCTACGCCTACAGCAAACAAGTCATCCGTACTGTTGGATATGGAAAAAGGGGGAGAAATCATTAGGCTAAGTCAGGCACGAAGTATTTGCCTCCGTCTGTTGGCAAACCATGTTCGGATGAAGTGTTTGCATTGATCACGAGTGGCACAGTGTTTGGACTCAAAACTTGAATCACATACTGGTTTGATGTTTGTAGATGGACCATCACAACGTACAGGCATTTGATAATATAGAATGAGGATGTCATGCATGGGAAGGAGGGACGGGGAGGAGGGGGGGCGTCTAAACGATGACACTCCTGATTTCTGATGGCAAACGAAAGGTAGTGTGGCGAGACTGATGCACAACCCAACCAGAAGCAACTCTCCATGACAACATGCAGGAGCGGGGTTGGCCATCTTCTGGATGTCATGATCACCCAAAACACGCAGCTGCTTACTCAATGTATTTATTCACTGACGAGAAGGACATCAATGTGCTGGCATACATACTATGAGCTTGAAGATAAATAAGTAATTGGTGTAATAATACATTATTTGTGTAAAACTCGTTCCCTCCAATAAGCACCTGTTTACTTTCACATTGCTGGTAATTTTGGTCGTTTTTGTTGCGTGGTCCGCTTACACTTCCTGACACCAACCTAACCCTATACCTCTACCCAAAACAGTAAACACAGCCCCCATGTCACTTCCCCTGACCCAAATGTTTGTACACCATCCCACATCTGCCACTAAACACCCACTCTCTCCACTACGGATCCTGGGAGTTTGGTCGGCCGACCAAACCCTTCCCAACCACCCGTAGCATTTTGGAAGAAAAAAAATGTATCAATTTTTTCTGAGCTATATGCGCGGTTTGTATATCTAGGTTGCAACAGGCCAGGCCTTATGATATTTTCACGCCTAAGGAGGCAGTCTGCATTTCCATACACTGAGAGCTTACAGCAGATTTATCTTTTTATAAACACCACTCCAGTTGAAGACAAAAATGGGGTGGGGTGGGGGGGGGGAGGATAAATAAATAAGTCGCATAACCTCGCTGTTCCAAATTTGTTATACCCCCTCTAAACTATTTATGCAGGCCTGGTTCGCTTTTGAAGGCGAATGATAAAAATGGATCTGTCCGAACCGAGCCATGTGACAAGCGCTGAGAGGTAGATAATATTCAGGGCGTCAGGGGCATGTTACACCTCATGAACACCTGATAGCTCACAGGAATATGAATTATTGACACGAATAATTAATGACAATCCGCAGGATTGTTGTCATACGAAGCGTTGGCAAAGTGTGCACCGCGGTGGAATTCAAATAATGGGAATGGATTCTGAAAAACAATGAGCCCTTCCGGGGGGTATCAATCTCAACAGGGCTCAGGGCGGGACGGGGGGGGGGGATACGGTACATTATCGAGTTTGACTTGTATCTCCCTTCACCAGCATAATCGTCCTTGTTGAAGTCTACACTTACGGGAGACAGAATTTCAGTTTTGGTGTGAATTCAACACTTGTTGTCATTGGCCTTGAAGATTAATCTGTGTGAGTTTTGTTTAGTCTTTTTCTTCTTCTCAAATAAAGATAAAACCACAAAACAAAGGTATTTGCCTGAAAAAAAGTGAATGCAGACACGTTTAAAGCGGGAAAAATGAAAAAAGGGGGAAATGGGCATGGCACATGCAGATCTGTAGTTAACACTGGTTAACATGATCAAATATACGGACTTAGTTTACGTAAGTCCTTATAATTGCGAGTTGGACTCGAGTTTTCTATTAAAATTTCGTTTTGAAATTTCTTGACAGACCTCCCGATCGTGGAGACCATAGCACTGAGACAGGAGACGAGAATTTGAGGGACAGCACACAGGCTTTGGTAAAGCATTTTACTTTTCTTTTTTTTGCACGAGTGGAGTGATCTACAGCCACACGGCCAACCACGATGAGCCTGTCATGTAGAAATCCAGGCTGCCCATTAACCTCTTGTGCCCAAAGTGTCAACATAGAACTTCTCATTTCTGGAACGTTTTCAATGCACGGTATTGGACAAGATGCATACCCAAAAAATATATATATATATATTATCAGCCAGACTTCTATGTGTTCACCACAGCCAGCTGGCAGACTTGTAAGCGTCACTGCAATGGCAATATCAGTTTACCCCCAAACAGCAGTTTGAACTAGTGTACAAACACCGTACAACATGGCGGCTGTTGCAGGGAGGGGGGGTGCATAAAGACAGATTTTTCAGATTACGAATGTTGGCATGTTACACAAAATCAATTATACATGCACACCATGCAAAGCCGATTACGGTTGTCCAAGGATACGTTTTCCTGAGCTGCTATTATACGCAGAAAGTACTGCTTTACAAACTGTGCCAAAAAAGGTACAAAAGTGTGGAAAATACGGACTATTGCCTTTCGCTCTGCTAATCAGATTTGTTTTTCTAATAGTGAGCAAGTCTGCAGACCTTGGCAGGTATTGAAAATTGCTCCAGTATACGATCACATCAGATCAAAGGCCTCAAGGAGGTTACTTGGAAACCGAGGAGTTGATATAAGCTTTTTTTCTCCCTGTAAATTTAAAAGGAAATAACAGCGATATAAATCCACATGTAGATTATAAGGTATCCATTGCTTTCATCTTTAGGAGAAGTATTGCTCTTTAAAAATGTATTATACAAAGACACCTTCAAAAATTCACTCAATAGTTTGTAACTTTTAAAACGTCCGTACGTCCGTGCATATCAAGTTCATAATTTATGTTATTTTCACCCATCAAGAGGAACATTCAATTAGTATAAATCTAACCTCGCGTGTTAAGCCGTTTTATCCAGATCATAGTGTGTTAAGGTTTCCCTCTCCTGTTACAAAAACTAGGACAAGTGACATCACTTTAAATAGGTTTACGGCTTACATAATTCAATAGCTCCACGTACAAATTGAGGAAACAGATCCACATGGTTCGGCTATAACCAACCAACCTTGGTCGTGTCATTTGCGGATCGGCTCGATTGCAAAAGCAAATCGATCTTACACGCTAAAATATACACCCGATAATGTGATACAAACAATGATATGAAACAGTGACAGAATGACAGATATCAATCAGGTACACACAAGTCATATAACAAGTTGGAATAATGCATTTAAGAGTGCTATAAGATCCATATACTTCTTTCATGTGCAGGTTGAACAGTTCAAACAAAGAGTGTAGACGTGGAGACAGATAAAAGCAAACTGCAGAATGACGTCATACGCACTATTTCGTTGGACAATGCCTGCATTACAGGGTTTGTAAATCAGACACATTGGGCAAGACATATGTTTTTGTCGGACACAATGAGACCGTTATATATTGGTTTGTCAGACACACTGTGAACCATTGTACTGGATAAAAAGTCGGATATAATTATCTGAGCCTTATAGTGGTTTGTCGAACACGCTGGGGTTCGACATGATTGTTTGTCGGACACACTAGGGTGTAACGTAAAGTAGATAAACAAAGTCTAGTATAATGGTGGATACACTAAGTCTGTTATAAATGTATAAAACCAAGTAAAAAGGGTCTGTCTGAAATATATCATCAAGGTTATTCTGCATTTACTGCAATGGTCAAATGATCTGTTTTTCATACTTGTTGAGAATCACTGAAAATAGAAACTTGTGTGTCCCCCCCCCCCCTCATCTTTTTATGACTCCTTTGTTGTTAGGATTTTTGATTTTGGTAATTTTTTTTTCTCCTCGAGGGAGTTAGACTGATAACAAGCCAAGTCGTTCAAAGTAATATTTGGAAGGATTTGGCCTTAAGTGCCAACGTATCATATGAAGAATAAGCTAAACCATCATGTTTGCGTGTGTATAACGTCACAAAATGACATGTTTGCTGCACTTTCGCAACGTCAAAACATTAGTCGATTTTCTCAAACGGTACGGGTACCGTAATATAAAACATTGTGAATTAAAGTTGTTGTTTGTTTGAACGATTTAACAAAGTGGTTCTTCTTCATCTGATCCGACCCGACAAAGGGCTTGATGTTTTTGCCCCTCTCCGCGACGTTGGTAAACACGCACCGCGTAGATTATTGAATTGAGCTTTCACCGGAAAGACAAAGTAAAACTTCAACGGCCTGCGCGTGAGCATTGTTGTAGCCTATACACTCGAAAGTGCTTTACACAATTTGTTTCATAACTACTAATTCATTCTAAATACATCAGAGATATGTATTTATAAATTATAACATATTTATTATAATAACATAACAGTTAAGCCAACAAAACATTGAACTTTCTCATGCATCACAGTTCGTATAACAATACCAGGACTTCCACGAAGTTGCGGGGCTTCTTGAA
Source organism: Pisaster brevispinus (assembly GCA_023634235.1). Taxonomy (NCBI): domain Eukaryota; kingdom Metazoa; phylum Echinodermata; class Asteroidea; order Forcipulatida; family Asteriidae; genus Pisaster; species Pisaster brevispinus. The sequence continues at coordinate 8,948,724 of JAMKCF010000021.1, read as the reverse complement.
TTTTTGAAATTGATCAACGGGTAAGTTCTTGAGATACGTTCGGGTTGTACGCCATCTTATCTCTTCTGATCCATGCCTACACATAGACACGGTGTCCTATAAAAGGTGACATCTCTCAACCTTTTCATAGACAAGACAGCTGGACTAACACTGTATACTCTGAGCTCCTTGTTACTGTCTTCATTATTGGATTCCACTTTATTTCAGAAAAGGGAAACGATCACAGAATCTTCGCCAATTTCCGGTGGGACAAGAGAAGAAAAAAACATTGGACCGGTTGAGACGAATTAATGGAGAAAGAAGAAAGGAGAAAATTAACATTGCAAACTGAAGAGGGGGAAAATGAACTGGGAAAATTTAGAGTGGTCGACAGCGATTGTACCCAATGAGTGCAGTGATTTCTAGCAGGTGGTCTTTAACCAGTATAGATCCGTCTGTTAGTACTCGCAACACTTTACTGTCAGTGAAAATGCCTGAAATGGGCTATTCCCCCTTTTGCTTGGATTATCGGAATAAAACAGGTGCTGGCCAGAGGCAACTTTTAAGGGCTCTGCACTTAATCAACCCAGGGATTGATTTAGGTGTGGTCTGTACTTCAATACAACCCCCCCCCCACACCAAAAAAAAGGGTTTGTTTTTTGTAATTTTTGTAATTTTGTAGATGTCGTCACCGACGCAACGATTTAGCACACACATAGACATACGCTGGATACCAGTAAAAAGTAGCAATCGGAGAAAACGACATATAAAGTTGAACGCATTTTAAAATCAAGCTTTCCAACAAAATTTCAGGGTATTTTTAACAAGTTGTCTTATAATGAGAACTTGATGCAATGAGTTTCATATATACGGTGCTTTTTACTGCTTTCCGTCCTAAATCAATAAGCAATGAGTAAGACAGATTTGTGCTCGTTCGTGACGTCGAAAAAGAAAGCAAATACAATTTTGTTGTTTTCACGAACTAACACCATCCAATCTATATAACTATGCGTGTTTGTCAGTTAGTGAAAATGTAGGTCAATGCGCGCGCTCCACACAAGATTGGTGTTACTTCGTGAAAACGTTTTGGGTTTTTTTTCTTCTTCTTTTGTTTTTCTTTCTCTTTCTTTACGTTTTGAAGTTGGTACTCGCCGTGTATGGCAATGGTAAACTGATTCTTTGTGTTAGCTCGTGGCGACGAAAATTGCCAGTTTAGGTACAAAGTTGCAGTGCCTTAATATTGTAAATAAAAAAGTAAAGCTCCTGAAGCGTAAAAACTTCATAAAATTGTAGGCCTGGGTTAACATTTTTTAACTATGAAAGAAAATGAAAACAGAAAAGGTGGTTTTGTTCACTGTGTGCTAGATCGTGGCGTCGGTGAAGATGTGGTACACACGACTTTTTGTGTACAGTGGTAAAGGGTAAACGTGTCAGCCCCATAGTGGGAAAAAAAGAAGTAATTGGACACCAAACTTATCTGCGTGGCGTCGTTGGCTTAGAGCATTTCATAATACGTGCCGTGATATTAAAACTTTTGACCGTGTGAGTGACGCACTGGAGCTATACTTTCAACCATTTTAAAACGAGAGAATTACAAATTACACACTAATTATTCAGTTTATAGCTCACTTGAAGTTATTGTGGTCTTTACATCCATAACTGCAAACTGTGCATTTTGGATTGAAATAAACACAGTTATTCCTTTCAAAACAACTCTTTCCATGACCTATGAATTATTTTACGCAATGAGCAAGGCATTGTTCCCTGTACGGTGAAAGTATCTTTTGTTTGAAGAAAAAATATCACTTGTGGAAGTAATTCATCGGTATATACAGGATGTCTTCTTCTTTTATTCATTCTTCTTTTTGTTTTCTTTTTTTCTTTCTCCATGTGTCCTTCACACTGAATAAAGGTTAATCATGAAGCAATTTGCAAACTTGCAAATCACAGGCCGAAGACGAACCAAACTGGCTTATATGTGTGAGGGGAAAAAACACGTTGATGCAAAGTTAATTTCCTTCCTGCGAGAGAGATAGAGAGAGATAGAGGGAGAGCGAAATACACGAGTGGAAGGCCTTTGGCAAGTGAAAAACGGGGGAAAACAAGCCAAAACTGTCCGCGTAATTGACCGCCGTCAAGAACTTGCTGATAATAGGTTATCTCAGGTGGTCCGTGTGCATCAGATTAGCCTTTGTGATATCTAATCTAAACTCGACGGACTGAAAAAAAAGTGGGGGAAATATACATCTTACATATGCCTTGTATAGAGGGATTTCCATGACTGTGAGTTAATAACAAAACAAGAATAACAACTTAGCAGCTCCCTAGCGGACCATGTGAAAAAGTCAGAAACAGCTCCCGAGTAACCAATTAGAGGTGAAATCTCTGAAAAGAAAAACATCTACGGAATATTTTGCTAATCAATCTCGGAGCGAGGCTAATGATCTGGAGTACAAGTGAACCCTACAAGGTTGCAAACAGCACGTGTCGTGATCCGTCTTCAAATCACCTTCCTCCATGATCAGTTGGTATGCTTTAGTCAGCGAACGTCGTTAGCCATAATGGTCGGGCAGACCATGAAGGGAAAAAAAGAAGCAAATGTTATAGGTGATCACCCTACATCAGCTTGTAATGTGTGAGTGTGCATGTGCCTTCATATTCACTACCTTATGGAGACCGAGAACAAAACAGAAAAGGGAAAACAAAGGGTCTCCATAGGGAAAATCTAAAGACTGGGTTGCTCCACAAGGAATTTTGTGTACAAAGTCTATGGGAGGTTCTTAACTACAGGGACAAAGGAAAGAACAAAAGATGTCTCCACAGGGATGCAAAAAAAAGAATGTGTGTGTGCGACCATGTCTACGCATTCAAACCGAGGACTTTAGCAATAGGGATCCGGAAAAAAATTCGGGGACAGTCCTCGGTTTGTTTCGTGTACAAAACCAATGGGAACGTCGCTAAAAAAAACTAAGTCCACAGCATGGGATGTCCTCGGTATTATACCATTTACACACTTGTGCCCTTACATACGCCAACTTATGGGGTATTTTTAACAATAGAACAATGCTACCCCACAAGGTTTTCTTTGTTCAAGTGGTACCCCACAGAGGATTTCTTTAGAAAAGGGAATAATAGAACAACAATGGAAGTACCCCGTAACTGCCATATGTAAGGGTGTGTGTGTGTGTGTGTGTGTGGGCAAGCGCTACATACGCAGTGTGGACCTGAGAAAAAAAGAGGTCCACATAATGTAGGGATCTGAAGCACTATGTGGACTTACACACGTCCACACAACGTTATTTGCAGTGTTGAGGAATATGATTTTCCTTAAGTGTACAGAACAAAGGAATGTCCACACAACGACTGCAACACAGAGCGCTCAGTGTGTGTTTGGGGTTTTTTTTTGGGGGGGGGGGGGGGGTTGGGGGGGTTTGGTTGTAATAATATTTAATTTTTTGTCATTCATATTTTATGGCAATGGAAACAAACTATATTCACCCTTGCTCAGGCTTGAATAATGATAACAATAGTGGTTGCCAATTGACCTACCGTGCCGGTGTCCATGGGTGTTTCATGTGTGGACATATGGCGAAATGCCACATCTAATGGGCAAACAGTGTCATGACCAAAGAAGCAGGCACCACAAGCAGCCAAGCCAATCCTGGAATCGAACCCACCTTCTGTAAACAAACCTTGGTGACGGCAACATTAAGTCCTAACGGAGTGCTCATTCTTTCTTCATTTGACGATTCAAGACACTCCATCCCTCGGGAATGTTTAGATTTACTGTATGTCTCAGGTAAAAACAGGTATCACCATTAAGGGCCAATAATAAACCCGGTCAAATGCTCCCTGTGGCTCTCGCGCAGACTGGATTGTATCAGGAAGCTTATTACTGGTGCAGTAATTTGCGATATTGCTTGCCAATGCAACCGCTATAGTGTTCCCGCATCGGTTGCCCCAAAATAAAAACAAGAAACACGAGTGGACATGACCAGGAGGGTGGCGTGTGACTTATCTGTACGGAAGCAACTATCTTCACACTTCACACCAAGTGCAAATCATTGAGACCATAGTAATCAAAAGCAGTGTTGTGAGAAGTTGACACGATGGGTTCGAAACCAAGACCTAGAAGGGAAGTCCGAAGGGAGTCTGGTGTCGGAACCTGGTCAAAGATCTGCAGAGTCGCTACAAGGGCAGGGTCACTTGATTTAATTGATATCAGGGACTTTCAGGAATTGATAAATGTATTATCGATAAGTTGCATCAACAGCAAAGAAAGCACAGTTTGATGAAACTCTTTGATACACCGTCACAATACACAAAGATGGTGATATGTTTCCATATAACTTATATGATGTTTATAATATTTACAAGTTCTCATGGTTACCTGTGACCCATTCAGCAAACAATTGTCACGTGCTAGAGGCTGTCTTTCTCTGGTATACATGGATCTGTTCCATTTATTTAAATGTATTTCTTTATTTATTTTTAAAATATAAATGCTTTATTGGGTTATCAGATACTTTTTCCATTCCTTCAAAATCATTGCAAATGATGAAGCTCCACACTTGACCTTCATCTTGTCTTGTTTCCTAATGCGCCGCGGCGTTGATAAATACATTCTAACAAAAAAAAACTCCCGATTCGGAAACGACCCTGGTTCCAGGACCCAGGGGGCCTGAACCATTTCCGAAACAGGCTTTTAAAATGATGCATTCTGCGTCAGTTTGACCTAATTCCGATGGGTCATTTGACACATACTCTGGGTCATAACTGACCAAGAAGAAATAGGGCAGGCCCCACTGGGCCCAGAATCCGGTGCAATTCTGACCGGAAGATTTTGTTTTAGAGTGTACCGATACACATTCCCAACAGTGGCCTAGCTGCTTTTGCCTTTCAGCCTCGTTACCGGTTACACCGACTTCAATTGAAGAATCTTCAATTAAAGAACAATGAGGCTGTACCATGATTTTAAAAAGGTACAACATTTTAACTGACTCGACAAATAAATAATAACAACCAGAATCAAGTTATGTATGCAGGACAATTCAATGTTTGAAAAAAGGAACCTCTTAGCATCAATAACTGGGTTGGAACATTTGTATGCATACATCTTTTTGATTACTATGACTAATTCGTACCGTGTATGAGTCTCCGGTTTCCAATTGTGGAAATGCAAATTCCCCCTCCACCCCACCCCCCCCCCCCAAAAAAAAAGGGAGAGAGCTACAGTCCCTTTATTTTGTTTTCCTTCCGGAAGTATGTTCCCTAAATTGATTTACATGTTACAAATTTGGGCTTTTTTTTCAGGTGTGCCACTGACCAGGAATTCTTGTGGACTGGTGGAGGCGTTACCATGGTGAACCATCTATTGTCTATAACCGGCCGTCACTCATGCCGTAGCACTCACAAAGTATCAGGATACAAAACTGGAGATGAAATCCAATCAAATCTTGCGCCCAAAATCCCAGCCCTCCTCAAGGTTTGTCTATCTGGAAATCGGAGACGGAGCAATCTTCGCAATTGATGTACGGCCACCTCTTGCCCTCGACTCTGTATCTCCCTCCTCTCCTATCTCTCACAAGAAGAAAAAAAATGATGAGAGCACACACTTCTGACTGATTAGATAAAAATCATACAGCAAAGTGGAGAGAGGATGATTTTTTTTTTCCCCTTCCATTTCCCAAATACGAATGCAAGTCCACTCGTTGATATCTAGGAGAGGGTAGAGCCATGGCAACAGGATCGAGTTGGACTCTTACATGCCAATGTAAACTAATTTAAACTTTGATGTCAGAGGGTGCACAATCAGTACACTGCACTTCATGAGTCGCAGTTGTACTTTGAGTTGTACACGGTGATTTGCTTTTCTCGTTCCCATGAGAGTGAAGGAGCCTTGGACGGAAAGGGGAGTGGTTGGCAGTCTTTCCGTGGGGTGGATAACGTGACACAATGCAACTGTAAAAGGTAATTTCAACTCCCAGATACCGGATTAATGTCTTAAGGGTAATGTGAGTATACCGTTAGTTTGAACTCAGCGGACGCTACGCGTCATTTACCGTGCGACACGCACGCAGCTCTTTTTAATGAGGAAGTTACGTGGAAGAAGTACCTGATACGAAGGTCTCCATTTGAAATTACCCTTTACCTAAAACAGGAAAGTGCGTGCTCTTCTTTGTTCTGTGGTAAGGACTACGGTAATAATCTAAGAGGGCAGTTCATTTATTTAGTTCATTATTTATTGCTTATCCTGGGGGTACCTTTCAGTGAAAACTGTTAAGGTGCCAAGTAATCTGTCATTAATAAAAAATAATAATAACTATTTTTATTTTATTTTATTTTTTTAACCCACATGTACAAAGATATTACAGAGAGTATACAAAATCAATAGACAGTGAGGCAAAATCAAGACAAATTAGACAGAAGTATTAAAAATTGCACCTAGATATGCCTTCACAGTCAGTAAAAACAAGAAAGACCTAAATGTGTTATTTATTAAAATCTCAAAACATCGTGCGCAAATATTTGTGCATCATTTCATTTTTTCAGGAATGTCAATAAGTGAATCCTCAGAGGCGACATGCAATGTAACCCGTAGGCATGACGATCCCATTGTAGTGAGAAGGTCAGCTTCAGAATGGAAACGGAAAATCTCAAATATAAGGAAAAGTAAGGACTGAAAATCAATACGTGCGTAGCCTTGCCTAAGAAAAGGTTCGCTTGAGTGAAGACAGGGCAATATACCACCAGGGCCCAATACTTCAAAAGTATAGCTACGCGCAATAATAATATGCTTACCAGAATGAGGTTACCGGCCAAAATACCATGTCACATGTACAATTTATGACTGGTATCCTATTCGTTTTTGCTTTATTGCAGAATCCTTTTAAGCAATATTTTCTGCTAAGCAGCCCTATGAAATTGTACCCTGATTCTCAAATGGTAAAATCCAACGTTTGACTTAGGTTAAGAGACACTCACTCAGAAATGTAATGATCACGTGTTGAGATGGACAACTTGACATCGAATATGTGTCAGTCAATGGCTCAGTTGGATAGGAAACGTTGGCATAGACAACGGCAATTATTTTGAGTGGTCTCACTCTGTTGTAGGAATCAATAAACACCGGTCAGGAAGAAAAAGACGGTGCAACCTATTGGTAAACTGAATGACACTTCGTTTAAAACATCCAACTGCCATTTGAATGATTGTTGAGAGGCCAAGACTAGGGCAACTGGAGTGAGGCAATTCAAGTCCTGCTGTACTAGGGTTCATAATGCATAAAGGCCAGGTGGGGATATTCTGCCTGAACACGCTATGCCACCATTAATGTGTGAAGGAACTTCCGTTATGTCACTTAGACACAGTGGGGGCAACCAAGGGCAAATTACAGCCAGCTGCAGCGGCCTCATCGTAGTTCAAGTCTTCGAATTTAAAAATTAAACATAATAAAATAAAAAATATAACATATAAAATAAATATAAAAACAAGAAGGGAAAACAGTCTCAAACCGGGAACGCCACCATTAGCGAGAAAGAGAACGTCAATTAGAATGAAAACGCAATGTAGATTGGAACATTTTTAAATTGGCACTTAACGAGGCCAAGGCCATGGAAAATGAAGTAGACTTGTTGTACTATTCCAAATCATGCATGTTGATACCTTGACTATGTATAAAGCGACCATGCAGCATGATGCTCACATCATTGTAGACTTCCTAACCAATGTCGCTGGCCTGGAGGCTGAAGGAGAAGAGAAAAAAGAAACGAAAAAAAAAAAAAACACACACAACTGTACATAATAAATTTCTACTTTACATTCATCCGGCGACCAATTACAGTCGTCATCAAGTGCCCCTTGCATTTATTTGTCGAGTGTGTGCGCCGAGCGACAGCTCATCGGTCTGTTTCGTCACCTGTGCAAAGAGAGAAACTAGCAATTCGATGAGTATATCCCCCTGCTTGGGCAATCAGGTATAAGACGGCCACTTTACATGGAAATGACCCACCTCGTGCTCGTAATTCTAGGGGCCCCTCGGGCTACCAGTCTGCACATTCATTTCAAGGCACTTCATCTCTTTTTATTTTTTGCTTTCCACATTATTCCTCGATCGCGCAAAAGTCTTCGGTGTCCCGATTCTTTTTATTTGCGTTATCACCTTGGGCGGTTTTTTGCGCCTCTCTCGCTGTGTGCTGCTCGTGATTGTTCAGATTTCTTCTACGTTTGGCAACAAAAATATTTTCTGTAAACTATCACGTTTGTGTGTTTACAGTAATAAAAAAAAAGGTATACGTGTCTTAAAGCGACAGTACTATACGACGCGTCGCGACGGGTGTTGTCTACACAGACGCCATTTCCAATACTCCGTTAGAAAATGGTGTTGCAAAACTAATACAAAACAAAATGGTGCACATGTAGTTAAAAATATAGACGTCCTACAAGCACAGCGTGTACACCTTTCAATGAAAGAACTTATAAAAACTCATTTACTATGACGGTGTGAAAGGTTTATCAACTTTTATATCGAGGAAAGAGCACATATCTAACACGCAAGAAGAGTTAATTTTAACATCAGTTGCTTTCATGTTGAAACCAAGTTTACCAATTGAAAATGTACACAGAGTGAGAAATGGTGTCTTGCCAGCCACTGTGCACTTAAATGCAGACGCCTTTAGCAAACAAGAAGACATTGGCCATAACGCCTTGAAAATCTTCACCGATTTAACTGCTTCTGACCCGAGTATGTCAGTCTACATTTTCCAAAATGACAAAACATGACAAATTACAACAGCTGCCTAGCCTGTTTCTGGTTGTTCTCCAGTCACATTAACTTATTCATTATCTCTTTGTGTGGCTCATACGGAGTGATTATTAAAAACCAAGGAAACATTCCTCTGGTGTTGAGGAGCTCCAACGAAGGGGTCGTAATTGATTGAATAACTGGTGCACGGGAGTCGTGAATACCATCCTTTAAACAACCCATCTCGCTCGAGAAGTTCCTTTAAAACGAGGACGTCACAAGTACGACCTTTCTCACAGGACCGCATTCCAAAAGGTCTAAACCGCTGCCAATTTTAAAAAAAGAGAGGAGGAGTGATCAACGAAGATGGAAAACTATACGGTAATTTTCTTAAGATGGATGCCCCATTATTGCACCTCTTTGCATTACGGCGTTACAAGCCCATCTCGCTGTACAATTACGTTGAAGATGCATTGCTCTAAGACAACATTTAACAGCTGCCATGGCGAGGGAAAAATTTCCAGAGTTGTTTTTTCTTTTTGGTGGGTATCAAGATCAAGTGGTGTTCTCAAGTTTACACCCACAGGGCGAAACTGTATATAAAATTTACCACACGTGGATAGTTCATAAGTGCTTCTTCAGGGATCTGTCATATTTTCTCTTCTCCATTTTTCCCCACTTTTTTTAAGGAAGAGTTTGGGAAGATGTTCGATAACCATCAACTGTAAATCGGGTGTTTGTGATTTATCATCCTTAGAGGGGAATGGATTGGTTTTGTTTTAATATGTAACCGGATCTTCCCATTCCCCTTTTTCCTTCTTCTGTTCTTCCTTTGCAGCTTCGTTGTAGCTAGGGTCTGTCCGTGGAGACCCATCTGTGTCTGCTCTCTCCCGCCATAGTTTGTCTACATATCTTCGCCAGGACCAGTATTTACTTCACGACGGCAACGCTGTGCACGGCAACGGGTGGATTGCACATGATCAATGTCAGATCATGTAATTCATCCATGCGGAAAAAGAAACAATTCTAATTAGGAGTGCAATTAAAACTACAGCGTGCTGAACACCCCGGGGCCAGGGACAGTGTATTATTTCAACCCTCCGATACGCAAACTAAGGGCAATGCAAGCAGCGCACAATTCAGGCTTGCTTTCTCCAGCCCAGGGGGGCCCATTTTCTCAATTATCAAGCGTGTACTTTTTGTTAATAATCCACTCATCCGAACATTGGCTCCTGAAGGAGTTGCACACATCGCTATACTAGCTCTAGTTAATGCCAACTTGTACTTTCCGATGTGTACATGGCAACCTTTGCATCGCCAGGCAAGGCAAAACGTCAAGGTTCTCGTAAAAAAACACGATTATTCGATAAATAACACTTGGCAAAAGGCCATTACACCGACCGCCCCCCCCCCCCACGTGCATGCTGTGTAGCTAACCGAATCCACCATATCAGTGAAGAGCAAAATATATCCATTCCTTTAAACAAACATCAGTCAATTGTCATTTGAATTGTGATTTATTATTTATGTTAAACCTGACTAAGTCACATAAAAAGGGGATAGTAACAAGGAGAACCCATCAGTACCGTAAAAATCGTAAGGTGTAGGTCTAACAAAACGAGGAGTGTCCTTCGAAACTATGTACTTAAAACCCCCAATCGCTCAACAAAACCATTTTGTTTGATAATGAAGTATCATTGTGAAGTGAGGTATTCAACCCACCCTCAGTACTTAACAGCAGTTGTTCTAAGTATACTGTGCTTATTATGCTGAAAAGTTGTATTCGCCCATACAGCCTTGACATTTTTTAAACTATTGTGCACTTTTTGGGGGTCAGTTATATATCTGAACAATATACACTGTGAAAATCTACACACTGTTGCGGGTTTCAATGTTCAAAAACCTTGAGTGTAGTACAATGTAGCACATTGTTCATCTATATAATTTATGTTAACAACAACAAAAACAACAACAAAGGCTAGGCACATGACTGTGTCCAATCAAAATTGCAAAGAAATATTTGTTATTTTATCGTTGAATAAATCATCGATGCTCTCATCACGTAACATGGCCGCACCCGCAAATTACCGTAAAACTAATGAGCACTGTTTAAAAAATCTAAAACGGAAATACGTTTCCGTCGTTAAAATGTAATGTGTCTCGTTGCAATTACTTTATTTTTAAATTTCACACCAGCGCAACAATACAGTTTCATATTAGCATTACAAACATATTCCCTTTCAAAAAATGTCCACCATTTGGATGCTTTTGCATGCGAGCCTTGCCTCCAATCCTTTGGGCAACGTGGGGAACTTTACAGGGAAATCTTACTTATGCAAATCTTATTTATCGTAAACAAAACACATGAGATAAACTGATAAATGCAAACAATAAATGTCACTTTCAAGGGTTCGAAACTGCGCTATAGTGCAGCAGGACAGGGAACACGTATGGCGGGCTTCTCTTCTCATTACGCACATTGATTTGGCTTTCAGCATGCTATTTTTGGTCATGCATTAGTTAGCAAAATAGTTACTGTCACCGTATTGACCCATAGTCCTCAAAATCCATACTCATGCTAAACTATATCCTTGGGTTATTTTAGATGAGGGGGTTGAAAGGAGAGGGAAACCCACACAACGACAATCAGACTCGAGATGAAAGACGCTGATATTATTCATGCCTCGCTTTCCTACTTTGATTAAAAGCTCCGATGATCTTTACCCGGCGTAAAATAATCACTCTATGAAAACACCAGCCATTCACCATCTCTGGCTGTTTATGGTGGGATAGCTAAGCATGGAGAAAGGGTCACGGAAGCATTTTCATAAAATTTCTGAAAAAAAGTTTATGGGGTCAGTACGGGGGTATTGCCCTTCGCAAGCAGTGATGGGAACAAACACATGCCGAGTGAATGAATAAATAAGGCAACGCGTTTATTGCAACTAAAAACCAACACTTAAAATAAAATGTACACCGGGATAACAGAGACCTGACCTCACGAAAAAAGAAAAAAAATCACACCATCTCGGATTTATAAACGCAGAAGAAGAATGACACCCACACCTTTTGACTCGCGTTTGGCTGTTGTCGTTGAATGACGTGGTGAAAGAAAGTTTGTGCATGGCGTTGAGTCACTGTCGATGGTTCATTGCTTCCTTAACTATTACTCGATATATGGAAGCTGCGCGACACCGGGAAAACGAACGGATTACAATAAAAGATCACTTATTCCCTTAAAATCTTGCAACAAATGGACATTGAAAAAACAATGTCGAAAGGATTCAACGGCAAGCAAACAAAGCCTACGTCGAAACAGTACACATAAACCAGGGACACACTGAGAAATTTGATGTAATCGGACTTGCATCTCTATCAGGATCTATCAGCAAGCTGTTTCAACCAACATCAAAATGACAAAACGAATTACAAAACCCAAAAGCTTTAGACTCGTTCTTTAAACCACATCCATTTCAGGGCAAAGGTTCACTCGGTGACGGGTAGTCAGCGACCTTGCCTTGCGAATAATAAAGGTACGTATTTAACGATCACATACAGTGAGATGATCCAACGCAAAGTGTTACGGATTAACATTTCATGATAATTACACAATTTGAGCATTGATGATCAATTTGCTACAAGGGTCTGAGTGAAGAACTGTCTATAATTGCATTGAGGGAAAATAACCATGACTTTTGCAAGATATAAGAGGTATGCAAAAACTCTTGACCGTAAGGCAACTTAGTATTGCAATTCCGCACGGCCTTGTAGAAAAAAAAGAGAGGATTACGTTTTGCTCACCTATGGGGTCCTTTAGACATGAAAGCCTGGTGACTAGCAGTCATCAAATTGCAGTAAATCTTAACAGGCATGGCGTTTATACTTGCAATACGCATCCTGCACCAAAGTCAACAAACTGCTCATACACTGAAAATTCCCGGGTATAAGAATTTACCCAGATTCCGTGTACTAGGGATCCTCACCCAGTTCTGGGTTAGGTCGAGGCGGAAACTGGCCAAAAAGGGATTTAACCCGGACTCTGCATCAATTTGACGCATTCCTGGTTAATTTTGACAGATTCTGGGTCAAATTGACCCACAAAATGGGTCAGGCCCATGACCCGGATCCAGACAAACTCTGACCCGCAAGCTTTTAGAGTGTAGGATCGAACGAAATGTGCTTAACATATAATAAAAAAAACTAACAAAAGCAAATAATTATTAAAAAACAAGCTGCAGCCAAATTTCCACCAATATAGTGTTTGAGAGACTGGCTCGCCAGTAATGGAGTAGAGAAAGCGTTCGGCAACATATTTTGTTCCAACCGCTCCATTAAACCAGTTTCCAGTAATATGTGCGGACCAATCGCACAGGATTGACCAAGCTCCCCTCCACGAAACCAATTTCAGAAATCATGCCTGAAGGTCCCCGAAGGGTGCACAAATACTGTTAAACGCGATGATGAATGTAGACTTAATGAAGCACCTTTGGGACCCATACGATTGCATATGGCAAAACATTCTGGCAATCTCCTCCAGCTTCCCAAGTGCATGGACTGAGGTCTTAACTGTTTGCACAAAAAGGACGATTGAATCTTAAGGGGGTTCTTTTTCAGGACTGTTGGAAGATGAACGTATCGTTCAACGAAGATGCTTTACAAAACACACATTCTTGCTATAATTTTGTGTCACAATTTGACACGGCGCCTTATAGGCAAAGTATAGCTTTGGTTTTTGGAACTGTTCGGTACTTTAGCTCCTTTATACATGTAGATATATGCAATAAAACTAACCGGTGACAATTTAATTTCAAAAGGTGGTGGCCTTTTTGAGATTTTTTTGAGACATCGCCACAAATCTGGAACGGTTTTGTCCACACAGGAAGAATAGTCCATAGTTGGAATATCCTACACAATCTCGGAAATGCTTTTCTCAAATTTAAATTGTTTGAATCCCTTTCTCTTAAACCACATTCCTTAGAAGGGGAACGTTTTTTCCAAATGTTATACAGTATCAACAGCTGAAATGCTACTTTAGTTACCAAGTAAGTTTTCATGCTCAATAGTTGTTGGAGAAATTACAAGGTATACCCTCTCTATAAAAACACAACAATGGAAAATAAAAAACGGAAATGTCAAACAAAAAACTAAACATGTAGTGCATAGTATTAATAACTTTGCAAACACTAGTTGTTCGGGCTTCGAGAATGAAAGTAGTCATATGGTAGTTTGACAAACTTAACATTGAAATGTAAATCAACAACTGATGACGGACAAACAAGAAAAAGGAAAGGAAGGGGAATGTAGTTTAGGGGATATGATCTTTAAAATGAGCGTTATCCATCATGACGCCATCGTTATTAAAAATGCCGTCTTCTTCTTCTTCTTTTTTTTTTTTTGGGGGGGGGGAGAGAAGAGTCTGGGGGAAGAAGACGAACAAAGATAAACATTCGCATTTACCGGTTGTGCTCAAACACCTAACGAAAAACACCTGCAGTCATTTTTAAGGAGACCTATAGTTATCACTAAAGATCTAAAAGCAACAGTAAAAGGCATCCATAAGAAATCATTTCCCCAGGAGCAGCTTTACAATTCATATCTTGTGGGAAGCCCCCATGTTCCCAGCCCCAGCAGGCAGCAACCCTGAGCTTAGCAGACCAACATGCATGATAAACGATCCAGTGTCTCATGGGTTACCAGGGCGGGTATACGAATTCCATGGTGCCCCAACAAGATAGCATCGTTTGCCTCCCTGTAGGGTTTCTGGGAGAATGAGTGGAGCAATCTCTGATCTCACCTTGGGCTGTACTCATGGCATATCCCCATCAGGTCACATCTCGTGGTAATCCTAGCATGAGTTGAAAATGCTCTAAAATGTACACGACTCTTTACGTGTTTATAAGGTATATATATAGGGGCGTCATCATCTTCCAGGGGTTTCCTTGTAGTGCTCCGTAAACTGATTTTGTCACAGCTATACAAACGAAGAAGTAGAGATCTCGCCTTTACGGCTTCCTGATTGCTTCTACTGGTTTCAGAACAGAACAAAACAGATCGACCCCATTGGGGTAGTATTGTGTATAATAAAGTTGTTATACATTCTTATACATTAGCGAAGAAGTAGTCTTGCCTAAAAATGGCACACTGACTGGTTACCGTTGTTATTGATATTTTGAAAGAAAATTTTCCGATTTCAGCACAGGGATAGTAGAATTAGAAGCTCTTGTGTGATGGCTACCCAAATGAATACCACACTTAAATATCCTCATTGGGAAGAAGGGGTTTCCAATCAGGGTAGTAGACCCCCTACTGTCAAGTATAGACACTTTTTTTTACAGCTTAATAACGAATAATTATGTTGTACGTCATTTATAAAGGCTTTCCGATGTGCTACCATTGATTTCCCCATTGGGTCCAACAGGGTAATGGTAAACATGCCAAATGGGATAGTTCCGTCGAAAACTTAATAGACAGTGACTAAGAGGAGACGCCGCTTTCGCCTAAGGGTTTCTCGATTGGTACCATTGGGCAGAACTGGCTCATATCTGGGATACGCTATCAATATCCTAACAAAATCTATCAATTTATTTTTGTTCATCAAAATCCTACTTCCGAATTGATACCCCCCCCCCAAAAAAAAAAATATAAATAAATAAATACAAAAAATAAAATAAATAAAATAAAAAATAGAAAGACTGTATCAAGTGCTCGTTCACTCAGACGACAAGGTGTTCAAATGCGTTTAGATATAAATCTCGCTTCTCACGGAGGAAGTTACTCCCTCACCTTCACAGCATCCATGACGAAAGAGATTAAGACTCGGTATGGGCCTGCCCATCCTGCCCAGGGGAGTATTCGATCAAGCCACTGGCTGAAAATTCTACACATCTCCGGTTTATTATAAATGGAGCCAAATGACTGCTCTCCCAATACAAATGTTAGAAGTGACCCTGAAACAATGCCTAAACTACATTACATTGGCGTTACATTACAATGCAATATATTTACATTTTAAACCATACCAACCGAGTTTTAGATTCATGCATATGCTATACACGCTTACTTTTGCAATATGGCCCAATCTCCAAAGGCAGTCTAAATCAAAGCTTTGCTTAACATATGTCAGTTTTGCTTAGCGTCAGGTTAGCAGGCTTAAAAACCAGTTGAAATAAACAATTAGTAAAGCGACAGGTTGTACGGTTAATTTATTTGTTTATAAAGTTGTCTTTTAGGTGTTTTTTTTTAATAGGCCTAGGCCTATCTATATATTTCCATTTTATGATGTTAAGTGAGTATGTAAAGCTTGGGCACAATATTTATCACAACAGCTGCATGAAACTCGACCGGTCACTATTTGATGGGGAAAGCAGAAGAAGTTCCACTTATTAAAAAAGCGCAACTTCATGCATTTCATTGACTTCCTTGGGCAGACAAGTATTCGTCAGTTCCAAAGCTAGCAGAGGAAGAAAAGCTCACAGAGTACAACAGGAGGCCTAGTAAGCAAATACCAAGGGTTGTTATTATTACAAAATAACGCGCAGACAGCTTTATTTATTTCAGCTCACTGGAAATTTTAAAAGAGCTTATGTGACTTTTGTGTAGGTAAACAAGGATCTGCCGATTCCAAAGCTACATAAGCTCAGTGAGCATATAGAGACCCAGTGTAAAGAAGATATCAAAGGTTGTAACCATTACGCGTAGAACGCCTCAGATCACGGCTCACTGAATATCTTAAAAAGAGCTGACATGACTTTTGTAGGCAGAACAGGATGTACCGCCCTTCTAAAGCTTTAGCAGAGGGAGAAAGGCTCACTTAGTAAAACAGGAGGCCTAGTATTAGCAAAATATCAAGGGTTTGTTATTATTATCAAGGGTTGTTATTATTACCTGATTACGCGAAGAAAGCCTTATAATTCAGCTCAATGGATATATTGAAAGAGCTTATATGACTTTCGTAGGCAAACCAGGATACACCCTTCAAAGCTAGCAGAGGAGAAAAGGCTCAATATATAAAATAGGAGGCCTAGTTAGCCACCAGCAAGGGTTGTTTTTATTACCACGCATAAAGCCTTATAATTTCTTGAAAAACCTTACAAGACTTTTATGTAGTCAGACAAGTATCTGTTGATTCCAAAGATATCAGAGAAAGAGAGAGAGAGAGAGAGAGAGAGAGAGAGAGAGAGAGAGAGAGAGAGAGAGAGAGAGAGAGAGAGAGGACGAGAGAGAGAGAGGAGAGAGAGAGAGAGAGAGAGAGAGAGGAGAGAGAGAGAGAGGAGAGAGAGAGAGAGGAGAGAGAGAGAGGAGAGAGAGAGAGAGAGAGAGAAGCCCAGTAAGAAGAAAAGGAGGCCTAGTAAGCAAACAAGGATTTAAGATTGATACATTTTGGTATCGAAAAACCTTGATAATAGTAACGATCCCTTGATATCTGCTTACTGGACTTTCTATTACGCTTACTGAGATTCTCTCTCCGCTAGCTATAAAATCGGAAT
Source organism: Pisaster brevispinus (assembly GCA_023634235.1). Classification (NCBI taxonomy): domain Eukaryota; kingdom Metazoa; phylum Echinodermata; class Asteroidea; order Forcipulatida; family Asteriidae; genus Pisaster; species Pisaster brevispinus. Next base: position 8,931,516 of record JAMKCF010000021.1, on the reverse strand, counting down.
ACATATCCTTGCTTGTGTGAAGAAAGTCACAATACCCTCAAAATACAGCTCAATGGCAATCTTGCCCCACAAGTCATGCTTAGAACAGATCGGTTATGCCCATATTCCTACCCCAGTTACCAACTAAATTTCCAGTGAGTTGCACTCTTTATGGTTGGCTCTGCACCGATCCCGCTAAGCAATTACATTGTGTAGCAATGTTTAGTTTTGAAATATATCTCTACGAAATGTAACCCCTGTGTCAACAACTTAAAACACATTTCACACAAGGGAGCAGGTCAAGTTTTTGATTTATTAAAGAAAATGTCGGCAACTGCTTCCTGATGTTGGGAATCTACACATTACGGTGTATATAAACAACTGGCGATTGAAAAATGCTTGATGTTTATGCAAACGAACACAAACAGGCCATATACCTTGACAGGAAGCAACATCAATTTTACTGGCAGTAGAGAGATATATACACATAGGGACATATACATCCACTGAATATCAAAAGTATGAACAAGATCCAAGATATATGGTGAATCCAAACTGAGATTAAAGGAGTGAGTTGCAGTAAAAAAGCAGTTGAACAACCATAGGTAATGTGAGAAACTTTTTACCGAGTGACGAAAGGGTCGACTTGGTTCTACATTAAGCCTAGTAACTTAACCTATCTGACCCTTGTTTGGAACATTTCATAGGATTCAATGACTTCTACAGACAATACAAATTATATAAGATAGAACAGTTCAGCTGCAACCCAACCGAACCCTCCCAGTCACACACATCCACACGCAGCTCTGTGTTACCATAAACTCTGTGGACTTTCCTTTGTTACCATGTCTTTGTATCCTTTAACACTGATGAAAACACTGTGTGGACGTGTGCAAGTCCACACAAAGTGTTCCAAGTCCCTACATTGTGTCGACCTCTTTTGTTCCCAGGTTCACACTTCCCAATACCGCCATCAGTTGCTGTGGCATGTTTCTTATTGGAAATTGTACAAAAAGCCCCGAAACTAAAAATGAACTACCATATATTGTCTTGTAAAACCATTCAACGGAGTAAAAAACAATTATTTTTTTGCTTTTTTTGTTCTGTCCTTCTCTTTTCTTAACAAGATAGGTTTAACGGTATGCACAAATTGGTAACACTGAAATAATATTAATGACCACTAGATTTGCACATCACTTGAATGGTGTGGAGATGGTCTTGGTGGCAAACCTCCCATGACAGAATTTTGCTTGAAACAGGGTAGCTTGTGAGAAATTTGAAGAAAAAAAAACAACAATCCCAAAAACAAGTGTTAATCGAGAGTTAAAAAAAAAAACGGTATTTAAAACAGTGAAAACATAAAAGGTGTTTTTCGTGACTTCGATGACCAATGGAGCTTTAAATTTTCACAGGTGTATTATTTCATGCATGTTGGGTCACATTAAAGTTGCGGGTGCTGGTCTTTTCCAACTACCGATGCTGTATGCATGCTTTAAAACGTGTGTTTTTAAATAGTGTTACCAAACACCTTTAACGCATCGGTATATCATCCTTTGTCAAGCCGAGTTTATACACTTGTCAACGTGGTGATCATGAAAATGGAATCCTTACTTTGACACTTTGGATGCTGAGTACAGTTTTATGTTTCAGTCCATAATGTGTCATGTGTCCTTCATCATGCATTCTCCCACAACCTGGTGACGTCCCTCGACCAGGGACGTCAGGGAGTCAGGGAGACAACAGGGTTCACTTGGGTCTGCATTTCAGGCAATCTAATCAATTATTGTACTACTTTTTCTCCGATATATCACTTGATGTACTTTCAATTTTTAATATTTATGAAATAATAACTTTAATGTCAAATGAATTGATCTAGATTGAGTTCACTGGATTTAAATGAATAGATTTTGGTGGGGCTGGTTGAGGTTAAATGAAATCTGTTCAGTTATATTGAACTATAGACCAATACAATTATTGACTAACACTGATTGGTTAAAAATGTTGCTACCATCAATCAGTCAACGAATTAATCGATTGATTGGTTTGGTTAATCAGCCAATAAATCAATTGACTAATAGCAATCAACGACTCAAATTATTGATTGATCATTCCAATGATCAATCAATAGATCAACGTATGGTTAATAGGTTAATACAAGTTTATGAACATAATAACGTGTTTGTGTGTTTGTCAAACCTTGTAGATGTTTTTTTTTACAGCATTTTTGCTTTACACAGCCCTGCAACATTATGACATTAGTTCAGCCATAGGCTTTTCTATGTGACGTAAATTAATTTGTAGAAAAACAAGTTACGAAGGTCTTCTCTTGTCAGATGCACATGGGAAGAAGAAAAAATATTAATCATCCCGCTGACTCTATCTAAATTGGGTAGAGTTGAAACCACCTGCATCGACAAAGGTTAAACTAATTCTTTCTTGTTTTGTTCAATGTTGTTTTTGTTTATGTTGTTAATTGTGTTGCTGCTGTTACTGCGTATGCAGCGGCGATGGTAGTATTTTGAGTTTGCAATGGTGTGTGCTTGCGCTGATTGTTGGCGTTGGAATTGGATTTGGCGTGGTGTTATCCTTGTTCTTTACTTTATATTTCCAAACAACATTACAGGGAAATCAAAACGTAACAAAGGCAAAACTTTTTATTATATTATTATTTTTTGGTTTAAGTAGCGATAAAAGGAGATTACCCTTCGAAATGTGTTATTTTTGGGGAAAATGAAAATACAAAAATGTTCTTAGCATTTTATAATGAGCGGGGTGGGGGCGTTGAATAACAAAGCAAATAGAAGCAATGAAAACTGCCCACTCATCAGGTATTTTAGGTATTTTACGTGACCAGTTAGCTGGGAAAGTGTCTCTTTGGGATTCGAGACAACCATCCCCGAAAGAACCGAAAAACAACATTACACCACCACAGCCTTGGAGACACTATGGCCCCACGGTCTGCTCTGTCCCACGTCCCACTATCCCACGTTCCTCGATACACTTAATAGATTAATCGGCCAGGATGTTGCTAAATCCGAAATCAATCATTCAGCGAATCTTATTTGTTACATTCAGTCCAGCCTAATCCTGACCAAAAAAAGCTTTCTCAACAATCTGCCCCTTAATCCTTTCGCAGCCCTTCATCTATAATGTAAATCTATATAAGGAACAGGCGACCTATATAGGATACTGGTATAGTAATCACTCTGGATATCATGTGGCGTGAGAGCAGGTGATACCGTAGCCCTGTATTCACTAAAAGATAGCTTCCAACTATTTTCAAATCAATTCTCTATATAAAGTGATATTGTTCTCAACCCAATTGGCTTAAAATGCTTCTCTGCTAAAATCATACACTGATTCGATTTTGTTCAACAAGAAGAGACATTTCATACATCAGGTGCACCAATTACACGTCAAATGTCGAGCACTGAGTGGCAGTGGTGCTTGACTGTTTATATCGAAGCTGCGTGCATGGTCTCATTTATGTGCAGTTAACACCATTTGCTGGATTTGTACTGCTGCGTACAGAGGGAAAACGATAGGGTGTTATTTTTGCATGATGGATTTAATCAATTTAGTAGTTGATTGATTGTATGGTTGATTGATTAGAGCAGCATCCGTGATTCCAGATAAACCGTCCAGCCTCAACTAATGTAGCGTGTGAGAAAAGGGTATTACCCTCTCAAAGATATCCCCATTTATCAATAATCTTAGTTTGTCGTCCAAACATCAAACACAATGTATCAAAGGAATAATTAAATCGTGACGAGACCAAAATGTGAAATATTCGCCCAGTTGGATGCGGCATATGGAAAACGAAGATTGTATCTTATGTACAATATACGTGAAATGAATCTACTTAGTTTGTATGACTGACCACTCACAAATCACCATTCATGGGTCTGACCTAGTCCAATGAGACGGTCATGACCAATCACAGAGTCATGTTGCTCTTAGCAACTGACCTGGAGTTCTAGTTTGACTGACCGGTAATGAGGGTGTGGTCTGACTGACCAGTAACAAGTCTTGGGGTCTTTTCTGACTGACCAGCCACGAGTCATGAAGGTCTAGTCTAACCAGTCAGAGTCATGGTGTTCCAGTGCCTGATCAGTCACAGCCACGAGTCCTAAAGGTCTAGTCGACTGACCAGTCATGAGTTATGTTGTTCTAGTTTGCTGAGCCAATCATATTGACTGACCATACATGAGTCATAATGGTTTCGTCTGACTGACCAGTCACAAGTCATTGGGGGGTCTAGTCTGGCTCACCAGCAATGCGTCATGTAGGACGTCTAGTCTGACTCACCAATAAAGACTTAAGTTGTTCTAGTTTGCCCAATCAGTCATAATGACTGACCAGTCAAGAATCATAGTTGTCTAGTTTGAATGATCAGTCAAAAGTCAGGAGGGTTTATTCTGACTGACGAGTCTAGAGTCATGTATGTCTAGTCTGACAGACCAGTCACGAGTAAGTTTTTCTAGTTTGCCGGATCAATCATGTTGATTGACCAGTCATGAGTTACAATGGTCTAGTCTGACTGACTATTCACGAGTCCTGTATAGGTCTAGTCTGGCTGACTATTCACGAGTCCTGTATAGGTCTAGTCTGGCTGACCAGTCACAAGTCATGTAGGTCTAGTCTGACTGACCAGTCACAAGTCATGGGATCAAGTCTGACCGACCAGTCATGAGTCATGAGGATCTAGTCTGGCTGACCAGTGACAAGTCACGAGCGTCTAGTCCAACTGACCAGTAATGAGTCATGATGGTGTAGTCTGACTGACCAGTCACCACCATAGCGGTCTAGTTTTACTAACCAGTCACGAGTCAAATCTGAATGACCGGTCACGAGTCATGGGTGTCTAGTCTTACTTACTAGTTACGAGTTATGAGGCTTAAGTTTGACTGAACAACAGCGAGTCCTGTAGGTCTAGTCTTACTCACCAGTAACCAGTCAAGTTGTTCTAGTTTGCCGGATCAGTCAAATTGACTGACCAGTATGAGTCATAGTAGTAGAATCAAACTACCCAGACACGAGTCACGCGGATCTAGTCTGACTAACCAGCCTAGAGTCATGCGGGTCTAGTCTGACTAACCAGGCACGAGTAATGCGGCTCTAGTCTGACTAACCAGTCATGAGTCATGCGGGTCTAGTCTGACTAACCAGTCACGAGTCACGCGGATCTAGTCTGACTAACCAGCCACGAGTCATGCGGGTCTAGTCTGACTAACCAATCACGACTCATGCGGATTTAGTCTGACTAACCAGCCACGGGTCATGCGAGTCTAGTCTGACTCACCAGCCACGAGTCATGCGGATCTATTCTGATTAACCAATCACGACTCATGTGGATTTAGTCCGACTAACCAGCCACGAGTCATGCGAGTCTAGTCCGACTCACCTGCCACGAGTCATGTGGGTCTAGTCTGACTAACCAGTCATGACTCATGCAGATTTAGTCTGACTTATCAGCTACGAGTCATGCCGGTCTAGTCTGACTAACCAGTCACGATTCACGCGGATCTAGTCTGACTAACCAGCTACGAGTCATGCGGGTCTAGTCTGACTAACCAGCCACAATCATGCGGCTCTAGTCTGACTAGCCAGTCACGAGTCATGCGGGTCTAGTCTGACTAACCAGTCACGAGTCACGCGGATCTAGTATGACTAACTAGTCAGGAGTCAAGCGGATCTAGTCTGACTAACCAGCCACGAGTCATGCGGGTCTAGTCTGACTAACCAGTGATGAGTCCTGCGATCTAGTCTGACTAACAAGTCACTACTCATGTGGATCTAGTTTGACTAACCAGCCACCAGTCATGAGGGTCTAGTCTAACTAACGAGTCACGAGTCATGCGGGTCTAGTCTGACTAACCAGTCACGAGTCATGCGGTTCTAGTCTGACTAACCAGCCACGAGTCATGCGAGTCTAGTCTGACTCACCAGCCACGAGTCATGCGGGTCTAGTCTGACTAACCAGTCATGACTCATGCAGATTTAGTCTGACTTATCAGCTACGAGTCATGCCGGTCTAGTCTGACTAACCAGTCACGATTCACGCGGATCTAGTCTGACTAACCAGCCACGAGTCATGCGGGTCTAGTCTGACTAACCAGCCACAATCATGCGGCTCTAGTCTGACTAGCCAGTCACGAGTCATGCGGTTCTAGTCTGACTAACCAGCCACTAGTCATGCGGGTCTAGTCTGACTAACCAGTCACGAGTCACGCGAATCTAGTCTGACTAACCAGCCACGAGTCATGCGGGTCTAGTCTGACTAACCAGTCACGAGTCACGCGAATCTAGTCTGACTAACCAGCCACGAGTCATGCGGGTCTAGTCTGACTAACCAGTCACGAGTCACGCGAATCTAGTCTGACTAACCAGCCACGAGTCATGCGGGTCTAGTCTGACTAACCAGTGATGAGTCCTGCGATCTAGTCTGACTAACAAGTCATGACTCATGTGGATCTAGTTAGTCTAACGAGTCACGAGTCATGCGGGTCTAGTCTGACTAACCAGCCACGAGTCATGCGGGTCTAGTCTGACTAACCAGTGATGAGTCCTGCGATCTAGTCTGACTAACAAGTCATGACTCATGTGGATCTAGTTAGTCTAACGAGTCACGAGTCATGCGGGTCTAGTCTGACTAACCAGTCACAAGTCATGCGGGTCTAGTCTGACTAACCAGTCACGAGTCACGCGAATGTAGTCTGACTAACCAGCCACGAGTCATACGGGTCTAGTCTGACTTACCAGTCACAGTCAAGCGGATCTAGTCTTACTAACCAGCCAGGAGTCATGTGGGTCTAGTCTGACTAACCAGTCACAAGTCACACAGATCTAGTCTGACTAACCAGCCAGGATTCATGCGGGTCTAATCTGACTAACCTGTCACGAGTCATGCGGGTCTAGTCTGACTTACCAGCCACGAGTCATGCAGGTAGTCTTACTAACCAGTCAAGAGTCACGCGGATCTAGTATGACTAACCAGTGATGAGTCACACGAATCAAGTCTGACTAACCAGCCAGGAGTCATGCGGGTCTAATCTGACTAACCAGTCACGAGTCATGCGGGTCTAGTCTGACTTACCAGCCACGAGTCATGCGGGTCTAGTCTGACTAACCAGTCATGAGTCAAGCAGATCTAGTCTGACTAACCAGCCATGAGTCATGCGGGTCTAGTCCGACTAACCAGCCTCGAGTCATGCAGCTCTAGTCTGACCTACCAGTCATGAGTTATGCGGTTCTAGTCTGACTAACCAGTCATGAGTCACGCAGATCTAGTCTGACTAACCAGCCACCAGTCATGCGGGTCTAGTCTGACTAAACAGTCACGACTCATGCTGATTTAGTCTGACTAACCAGCCATGAGTCCTGCGAGTCTAGTCTGACTAACCAGTCACGAGTCACTCGGGTCTAGTCTGACTAAACAGTCACGACTCATGCTGATTTAGTCTGACTAACCAGCCATGAGTCATGCGAGTCTAGTCTGACTAACCAGTCACGAGTCACTCGGGTCTAGTCTGACTAACCAGTAACGAGTCACTGGATCTAGTCTGACTAACCAGCCACGAGTCATGCGGTTCTAGTCTGACTCACCAGCTACGAGTCATGCGGATCTAGTCTGACTAACCAGTCACGAGTCATGCGGGTCTAGTCTGACTAATCAGTCACAAGTCACGCGGGTCTAGTCTGACTAATCAGTCACGAGTCACGCAGGTCTAGTCTGACAGACCAGTCACAATTATATTGTGTCCATCATAATGATTGACCAGTTATGAGTTCTAGTTGTCTCGTGCGACCGTCTAGTCAGAATTCAGGTCAGTCAGGCCCAAATGACTAAATTTAGAGGTGCAAATGAATGATGAGGATTTGATTCTCTCCTTGGGTCAGGAATCATGCCGAATAAAAATGATTTTGAAGTCATGTAGATCCAGACCGACTTAAACATTTATAGCCACCTGAGTTGAGAAGGTCACGCCAAAAGATGGCATTAGGTCTCGATGGGTCTAGGCCGAGTTACGAGTCATAAAACCGAGTTCTAGTCTGTAACATGAGCGATTGAAGTCAGTACAGGGTACCAAAAACATAGTTGTCTTGCATCCATCATTGACCACTAACATGGATGTATTACAGCTAAGGTGTCGAAATTGTACGGTCGGAGGCTAAGGCCAGAAAGACCGCATTTGACAATTTGAAGAGAGAGAGAGAGAAGAAAGAAAAACAATCGCAACGTACGGAATTCTCTTCTTTAAAACCACTAACAATGAAGATGACTTTGAATCTCGGGTGACCTCACCTTTCGCATTCATTAGAAGTGCAAAGACCTATAACTGGGATGCAATAAAATGTTTCCGCCGATGCACTGGACATTATCTCAAATTGATTAGATTAGTTCCGTATGCCAAGTCGCTGTCGTACTTTGTATCATCCTAATTTAGCTCTTGATAGCTACATCTTCACGGGGTCTTACTTTAAAGAATTCCACTGGGGGGCAACCATACAAATGATAAGCATTAAAAGTGTTTTCAAACCAAGCGTTACCAATGCAGAAATAGCTTCATTCAGTTTTAAAACTAGCCGGGACCACACATGTACATGATTTTTGACGGTATACAATAGGTAGTGGCTTGTTTTGTGGGCTATTTTCTTTTAATTTTCTTTCATTTAGGAAAATTGTGTGTTTAGCAACTTGGATAAAATAAGAATAAATACAGATCTAACACTTCATGATTTTGTCAACATTTGGGTACTGTCTTCAAATATGAGTTTAAAAAAATAAAAATACATACACCTCGGAGAGAAAAAGATATTTGATATAAAAAATACATGATATGCCCCTAATGGGGAATTTTTTTTGGAAGAGTGGCTGAATAAATTTACATGAGAGGCTTCCTCAACAACACAAGGCCAAATTCAATTATTAATAAACAAACCACTTACATCAAAGAAACTAGAATATAAAGAAACGAGGGGGAATTCGATGGCCGTATTGTGTAGACCGGTTCTTATTAAAAGAAAACATTCTGCAGTTTCCCGGTGACGGGCTTATCGGCATGCAACCTTGCGACGAGAAAGGAACCGAGAAAACAATAAGAGAGCGCCCGGCCCGGGAGATCTTTAATACGGCAGAACTAATTTCTGTGATTAAAACTATTGCATCGGGTCGCGCGCAAACACGAACGCGTCTGATCTCCACTTCTATCTTGCATGCTGGAGTTCATCAAGCTCACCTGACTCACCATGCATGAACAGCTGAATTGGAAAGCCCGTAGGTGACAAAGCGTAACCCCCGCCCCCCGGAAAACTCTAACCATAGCTAATTTAAATTCAATGTTTTTTCATTATTTTTTTTTGTTTTCAATCAATACCATGCTTGGATTGCAATGACATTCTTGACGATCTTCTTTTATAACAACAACAAAAAATTTCCATCAGCAGAAATTATTTTCGGTTTTGAGTTGTTTTTATTAGTTTCGAATCCTCAACCTTCCCCTTAGATAGTTCGCTCAATCAGCGTAGTTACAAAGATAGGACGTGTATCGTGACGTCAGTTGTTTACTATGAGGCACAAAGGGTGAACAAGTCTGTTTAAAATTGTGCGAAGATGCCAGTGTACTTTTAATATTGTACTTTTGTTGGTTTTTTTAAGGGGGGTTAAATTTTTTATTTTTTTTAGTTTGGTGAACATCTTGTGCATCAGTTTTTTACTGCAACCCCCAAAGTTATGGGAAAATTGCTTTCACAATGAACACTTTTTTTTTTAGAAACACAAAACTTTTCCCCCGTCACTAAAGTGTTCAATTTTCTATGAGTCCGAATGGATGGAATCGTTTACGCATACTGCACTCGCCAAAGTTACAGTATTTGTACCTGCGCTCGTGTTCAAATACTTTTAACGCTATATTTGTACTTATTATTCTCACTTCAGAATGTAATGTTGCTCAGCAAATACTTCTTGTATGCAAATGTCGCGGCTTATAAGTAAGAATTTTGATGAAAAAACAACAGCGATCAGATTTTTGTTTGGATTGTTCACAGGGAAAATACATCAAACAAAGTGGGAATCGTTCAACGAAATGGATGCTCAGGTGTTTGTGAAAAGCCTACCATAACGGCTACGCGTCTAAGTGTCTCGCCTTGTCAGTTACGTCCCTTTTCAACCAAGGATCAGTTTGCCAAACACTCGACTCGGATCAACGCTTTCGACCTACTGTGTTCGACTAACTATATAACGATCGACACATTGTGTCCCATAAACCATAATTAGACGGGCAACAGTCCTGATGACTCACCGACGCAGATATAATGGTTTGCCACTGTCGGTCGGACATGGCGATTTGTAAATCACACGTACGTAATGTTAAGTCTGACGTACTGTGTCGGACAAAATGGATCGGCATCAAGATAAAGATCGGTAGTCCGACACAATGGTCCGGATCGCACGAGAGACACGGAAGCGCGTCAGACAGTGGCAGATATTTATCACTGACGTTTCTTCATCAAACAAACAATAAGCCTTTAAAGCCGTCGATCCGTTTCAATTTACTTCTATAACATGGGCCAGTCGACACGTCTACATTACAATTTCCCCTTAACTAAGCACACTGCAGACAAACAGTCTGCAATGTGCTGATCGCATAGTACGTAAGTACGGCCATTAATTTCAAGTTCATAAATATTGCAAGTTGGAGACAGTCAAGCTAATATACAAGGCCACCTGAGGCTCCTCAAATATTGTTTCAACAAAATTCTGCTAATTTTATGAATGATATGTCTTAAATAACGTGTCCATTACACGTAAGCACAAAAATGGTAATTTATAAAAAAAAATGTCAAATTTCTAAGTTGGGCTTTCTGATAAACAGTGGTCTTGCTGCCCTTGACAAACCAACTTATATTACCACCCCCCCCCCCACACACACACACACACATTTTATAATGCAACTTGGGAGTAACCAACAAATATTCAAAAGGAAATATTAGTAGCATATGATACATTTTTTAGCCATTGTCTCGTTCTGTCCCCAACAACCTTGTCTGACCAACTAGCCGTGGGTGTGTTTTCTTCTGGGTCTGAGAGAGTGAAATGGCCTTTTGTTATAAAGGCAGCGCACATTTTATTTATTTATTTTTTATTTATTTATTTCAAACCATATTTAACGAGGGTGACCCATCCACACAGCTGATCATTTGAGGCCCTTACATTATATAAAAATACATCAAAAGTTAAAATACTCCAAGTGACATTCCTCATAAAATCACTAGTTACACACATTTTTTCACTGTTTCTTTTTCATCTCAAAACAGCACCATTTCAATTTGATTCGTTAATATTCTAGTTGCATGAGTGTTTGTCTTGCTCGACGTTATATTAAGCCTTCCTTCACCAGCAGCTCTTAAACATGATAATGTCTGACATGTTATTCTTGGTTTTAAGAGACTTTACGGTATTCCAAACACAATAACATTAGAAACAAGTACCACTGATGAGCCTTGTTGAGGCTAAAGAAACACGCAACACATACCAGCCACGTCAGTACTTCAAGCAGGTAATAACGATGTGCTTATTAGAGTAAACAAATCTGTTTTCAGATGTCCTCAAGTCTAAGAAAGTGACCATGAAGAAATGTCGATAAAAGCTCCTTGACCGATGATGTACCTCATCTGTGTTCACAGAGAATTGTCATAATCGTGTCAACAGCTTTGACATTTCCAATGTATTGAGACAAAAAAAGGAGTGGGCAGCAACAGTTGCGTCAACACAAAAACGCAACATTCATCTTGAGGGACTATGTAAGAGCATCAACTTCCATGAATGTTTTGATTCAAAACGTGGTAAAGTGCACTAGTACTATAGCTACATCTTCGCCAGCATCAGAACTGGTACTGAACCTCATCGTGGTTCAAGGAGATAAGATAAGAAAGACAGTGAGCACAATCTACTGTATTAGGCTTACTCCTCTTCTTTCTAAATCTCAAAGACGTCATAGTACTTTCATGTGAAAGTAGAGTATAAGTAGACTGAAACAGCATTGAAGCAAAAACACTTTCTAACACATCACCACATGCTTTATCTTATCTTGATTCATAAACATTAAGCAATCAGGTAGCGATTTATATGCATAGTTAACCAATGAAGAATCTAAAAAGTAGAATAGTGAGAAGTTGAGTCGTTGATAGGGAAGTCTGCCATCTCTGGTCCCCGTTTATACGCAATGTGCACACTGACTAATTCTTTGCCTAGACGATGAGACGGTCTTTGCACCACTATGCAGACGTACCTTCACCTTGATTAACTCCGTGATAGAGAGGAGGCAGGACTTATGCATGGTCAATTTAGTATAAGGCTACTATTCAGTGCTGATGTAGGTACCCTGCACACACGCTCTGTGGTGCATTCACTCTGTGGACATTCCTCTGTTCTGTGCACTTAAGAACAAACGTAATCTTCAACAAGGTAAACAAAATAATTTAAAAAAAAACAATACAAGAATGTGTGGACGTGTGTAGGTCCACATAGTGTTTCAAGTCCCTACATTGTGTCGACTTCTTTTGTTTTCAGGTCCACACTTTGTATGTAGCGCTTACACGCTGTCAGTCTCCCACAAAAGCTTTGCATCATTCTTTGACCTGGGCAATTTGTCGTTGTCGGTTTAAGTAAACACTAGACTTTGCCACGAAAAAAACCCAATAAAGTTATAAGAAGTCAAACGTCTGCAATCAGGACAAACGCTCACCCTCCATCAGCCCGCCCATATTTCCAAACAACTTTTGACCAATGGTGCCCTTTCCTACGAGATTCATTCTCACTGTACGTTCTGCCCTGGATGATTCATTTGCGAGGAGACATGTAACATCCTGTGTACGGCTAGGCCCCTAATTTACAGGTATGTGCTTTAAACATGGCTGATCACCAACTACCCCAGCAATTACTCGGACTAGTGGCTTCTGATGAGTGTGGCTGAACTTTTTTAGCTTAATGAAAATGTGAGGAACACGGAGTATTTTTATGTTCCACTGCCAGTTAATCATTGCCACTGCTTTCCAAGTGTAAGTCGCCGTCAAGATCAGTCATGCAACTTTGACTAATTCACCGGAAATTGCGGAGAAAGGGTTGGGGGTCGGTGGTGAAAGAGACAACATATTTCGAAAGAAGAGAAAAAAAATCGAAAGTGAACAATTTCCACAGGCTATACATCCAGATTGTGATTCGTGCACATGTAAACAAATTGCTTATCTGAGAAAAAGAACGTGCTGGACAGCACATCCGTCACGTATTATGGCTGTGGCCGCCAAAAAAGTGATGGGAAGTTGACACGCACAAAAGAAGCTGATTAGATTAATTCACTCCAAAGCTGACCATCAGTCGTTTATAACATCAATGCTGGTTAGGTCCGAGCATCCAGCAATCCCAAAAACATTTTTATGTTTATTAAAGTTAAAATTAGAGCAAGGTACGGAACATTTATATATACAGCACTGCAATCAACTGCCAGTGTTCTCACTAGGTCTGACTCTTTTATGAAAACATATCACTACAATCACTCATATTATTTCGGTTTGTTGATCGTGAAAGCACACGGGAGCAGCATGTCGGCCGCCGTTTACCACACCATGATCATAGTGATGTCGATAGTAAGCACGTGCAAGGTGTTGTTCGATTGATTCAACAATTAATAGTCAGCATTCGTAAACCGATTACAACTACCAGCTTTTACTAATAGGGGTAATCCATTGGTGTAGAACACCCGCCCAAACTAAGGAACCAAACCCATTTACTCCCCCGTCACCTCGTACTCTCATTGTCACTCCCTATTTTTACGAACCCTTCTTCCATACGCTATTAAGTGCTGTTCAATGTTCTTGACTGCGAGCCTGGGTAAACAACCTTTTTCTCAACCTCATATCAATGCCAAGTTAGCTTGTTACAAACGCTTGATGAGACTTTGATTGTACAACCTTTCGAAACCATCAGCCTGCTATTACTTTTCAAATATTCAAGCATTCTAAAACATTCCACGGATTTACGCAAACAACAACACGGATTTACGCAACTGACATATACATACGAGCAAGGAATATTCGGTTCATATGAGACCATAAGAGCTTTCACCGATGACATAACACATTGTGCATTAGGTTCCTTCTGCATTGGAGAACCTCTACCTCTACGGTCTAAAGGATCCTGCATCTACAAGGCAAACTTCCGTGGGACTGCAAGCAACGGAATGACTTCCTTCTGTCCTTTAGCTTTAAAAACATGTGTAACTTAAAGGTTCCACAGACAGGATAATTTAAGTGGATTCGGGACCTGCTCCTAGCCGGATCTCCAGGAGGCTTAGGAGTTTAAAAGGCTCTCCTGCGTGCGACGCTTCACGTTCCACATGACACATTTGTTCATCAATCACGTTGTAGAAAAACATTACATTTACAGAGTGGCGTTCAAGGTTACCATCTCGACGTGAGCATCAAAAATCACTTCGTTGAACCGTTGTAAGGAAAACAGTTAACAATAATTACACGAGTAATAAGAGCTGTCCGTTAAAAATATAGTCTAACCCAACACTGGCAAAGTTTGGACCAGGTTTGAAAAGTGATTTCTTCATTAACAGTTCTTCTTATTATTAGTTTCAAACATGGAGAACATGCTTTAGATCTGCCCCACACTCTGCCCACTTTTTCTCTTGAAATTAGAGTCTGCCACGCGGAATGACCAACAGGATGTTTGGTACAATTCGTTTCAGCAGATGCCGAGAGTTGCTTTTAGTTGATGTCGTCTAACTATTTTTAAAATATTTTTAAAGGTGGAGGAACAACTAATGGCAACACTTTTTTTAATAGGGATTATTTAGAAAGATCCAGAGCATCACCTCTCATTCTCAAATTTACCTGTTCGGCAAATCAATGTAAACCCCAACTTTATCTGAACGCTTCATAGAAAACAAATGGTGGGACCAACTTTATGTTATGCCAAACGCAGATTGGCTCGTAGTTTCAAACTAGGATTGAATGCAAGTAACCAAAACCTAACTAGTAAAACCAGTAAACAGTCACCGATAAACTGTCATCTGTCCGTTGGAAAACAGCCAGTTCTTTTTTCAATAACATACCGTTCAATCGAGAGAAAAATAATAATAAATTAAACTCAGAACTACTCCCCCAAAAATAATAATAGTAAATGCATAAATAAATAAACACAAATAAAAAAAAATTAAAAAAATAAAGTATATGTCGGAATACGGCACAAGAAGACAAGAAATCCGTTAAAGATGCCGTGATGTTGGCCTTCGTTAAATTAAGATCAACTCCTGATTGGGAACACACAATTAAAGGCTCTGTGTGACATAGTAAACAGGTCAATTAGCAAAACGTGGGGTGACGTACAGCGTACGTAGCTGCTGGTTAAGTGCTTGGGCATACATTATCCACTGACTTGTGTTCATTAAGTGCAAGGCGCCATGATTGTGTGGAGAAAGACGCGAGGAGTTGGCGCGTGATTCAATTTAAACACGCCTTGGTGAGCGCTTATCAATCAGCGGTTCTGGAGCGCGGTCTATTATATTAAATACATATATTGTTTTTATATACACAGTTGACTTAAGTATTAGCCCAGTTAGATCCATTGACATAAACCATTAATACCACACACCATCATGTCACCAGCAGCAGACTGGTAGACTATGTGTAGATGTGTGTTATCTTAACTTTGTTTTAATCACATAAATGTTTTAATGACCGAAAACTGCATTGGGAGTACAAACAGTTTGTTCTGTATCCTGGTTACGAAAGCAAAAATAGATATAATGACCCTCACCGAATGAAGGGCAGACTAGTCTACACCCTCAGCCTCGGTTTGGAGATAGTATGATTGCAGCATGCTGATGGTCAGTTAACCGTTAACTGTTGAGGGAATAGACCAATCCATTAGGCTCCGCCCACGGCGCACGTGTGAGCACGAACACGTGAACAACTCCAATGCCTTCTGCACAACTCTGCCGCGCACGCCAAGCATACGCGCACGCATGTCGGACTTTTGTCAGACTTTTGGTTGCGCAATCAGGGCTTTGATTGGTCAATACGCAATGGGGCGGAGCTTAATGGATCGGTCTATTGACTTTTCTTTTTCTTTCTCAAACTGACGTGTTCATTTTTGACATGTAGAACTAGACAATGAAGAATCCCCAATTCTTCCATTCTTCCAAGACGCATAGAAACTCTTGTGTATGTTTTAATTGTATGTATCTAGGCCCCCGGGGAGAACAGATCAAAGGAAACTGATGGCGGGTTATCTTGTTTTTCAATTTTTATAAATACAACGAAATAAATAAAATAAAAAAATGAAGCAGGTGTGTAAAGAGCTAACTCGGCTAAAATTCAATTCCAGTAACGATGACGCCATATGGGAGATTTGCATGGTGTCCTTTTGTACAAAGCCATTTAAATTATATGTTGTTGCCTAGTTGTAACGGCCTCGTTATTAGGGGAATGAAAGAGCAGGCGACGAGGTCTCAAACGGCCGTTTTAGACTGAGTCACCAAAAGAGTCTTATTCCCATTTATTTATAAGTACCTTTCCGTTAGAAACACCAACAAACCTTTAAAAGCTGACAACAAATCTGGACAGTTTAGCCTAAGCTCGCTTCGACTCTGCGTTTCATAATATCCAATTTGAGCGCTGAGTATTTTGTCGCGCAAGGTTAGAACTTGCGCGAGCAAAATATGCGACCTAACCACTACCAAGCTGTAGTCACCTAATGGATACGGCCATATTGAATGGTCAAGTCAACAGGCGGATTGCCTATGTGCTGTTTGGATGCAATTACCGCAATGATATCATAACACATTTTGACAGAGTGACTTTGAAGCAATATATAAAACGTGTGACTGATCACTTAATTGATGTGTGCGCTGTGTGCAGTCTGGATGCAATATTAACTTGTTTGTAGGCCACAGCATAGTGCCTTTATCATATAAAAAAGCATTTAACAATTGAACCATAATGAATGATTCAGTCATCAGGTATGTTTACTGTGTACTATATCTATATACAAAACCACGGGCAGGCATGGCGCCTTTATTACAGAAAATCATCGAAAGACATTGAATGCTGAAGAGCCAGCTACGAGTTTAAAAAGCAAAAGTCAAATGATCGTTCTTGTTCACCGCATCCTCAAAAGCTGCAACAGCCGAAACTCCATCCTTAAAGCCCATCAAACGAGCATGTATTTTTTATAAAAACAAGCTCCTTGCATCCACAATCGCTAAATCCCTAAAAAAAATAACTGTCAAATACACAATTCCTTCCAACCCTGTAACTTTGGACTATTATAAGTGGACCCTCTTTCCTCAACCAATACCCTTTCCCACCATAAGCTATTCAGAGTCAACACTTATTCCCTCCCCGAAACGAGATGCGCCCGCCGTGTACACTCCCCAGCCACCGCGTGCAAATCCTTCTCACAACCTTCCCCACAGACACACAATGACAGAGATTAAAATCTCTTACCTCGCTCCTTCAAGAGTTGACAAATCTGGTCTTGTCCCCGCTTGTCTCCTCTGACATCCAAGGTGCCATCGGTGAGGTCTGTCAGTATTGTCTTGGCTGTCTCCCGTCCGTCATTCAGGGAGGACAGGATGACTCCGGTTGGCCCTCTCTTGACCCAGCCACTACAGTACAAACCTAGGAAAGAGGAGTAAAAAAAACAATTATATATATTATAGGCCTATATATAGAGAGAGATAGAGAGGGAGAGGTGAAGAATGTCAGATTCGTAAAATTAGAAGCAGTGGGAATCTGGATTGTTCCTTTAAATGATTGTATAACATTGCCAATGTCAGCATGTTAATAAAGTTAAGCCCGCTGTTGTTTTGGGTTGGGTTTGGGTTGGGGTTTTTTCCTTCATTTTTCTCTCTGTTTCCCTATAGACATCACAAGCACAGCATCTGTTACTACAATGCTCGTAACATTGTTATCATTTCAATAATGAACTTATCTCGAAATAAGCCAACGGTGGATCAATGTTACACGTTTTGATTTAGGGGGAGTAACAGAATCTATAATCCTAAAAAAAAGAGAGAAAAAGAACGACTTTACTCGAATACAACGTAGGACTGTGGTTGAATCTGCACTGCAATAAAAGCACCAACAGCACAAACACAATCAATATATTAGTTTTGCAGGTCCAGGTAGGATTTGCACTGCTGTCGTATAAATGTTAGGGGGGAAACGAACAGACCGATGGTACTGAGCTCTCAGTAGAGTGTAGATGAAATTCATTCTACTTTGTGTAAGGCAGGAGAAATAACACGACTTTCTTAGAACTAGAGTAGGTAGAACTATGTGCAGGTCGTCTTTTAAAATGTTACATCATGCAACAAATCTTATTTCACAAGCGTGCAACAGATAAAGAGAGAAAGACAAGGAACAACGAAGAAGTGCAAATTGTTGCTTAATAGAAAACACAATATATTTTTTGCCAAAACGCTGTTTTACTACATGACCCTGTAAAACAAGAGTTAAAAACCATGAGGTGCCAAACAGCATCATACTCTTCACCGGTTTATACAACGATATCGCTCTTTAATGGCTTCACAGGTGATAGTTCTACGAATTGCAAAAGGGAAAAAAAGACAGAGGATCAAAAGGACAGGTGCGTCTGACGGGGGAAGACCCCACGGATCAATGTTCAGTTCTAAAGGCTTACAAAGCCAGGCTCGACCCAGCATGTACCCTGGCGTGAAGGGGAAAATCCATGTTGGGAAAGATTCAATAAGAGGAGCTCCACCACGGTGACGTCACGTAACCCTGAATACCACCTGCCAAGAAAAGGAACCGCTAACAAATGATTTATAAGTTATTTTTTAAAGTATAGAATCGGAAAATTGATTGCTTGAGCAAAGCGGAAATTGTGTGCTATTTTAGTGATGAGAAGAGGTTTTTTTTATTCCATTGCAAATAGAAGTGGTGCAGTTTTGAATTGTTAATACACCACATTGATCTCCAAATTGACACAATGGATTCCAAGAATATCAATAACTATGAAAGAGTTGTAATCGTGCACTCAGTGGCATATTCGTTGTACTACAACAATCGCAAATACTGAGTCACAATCTTCAAAAACAAAGGGAAAAAACAGATTGCTATTATTTTCAGCCGCTCAGTTGGTTAGGACCGTCAAGCCACGCCCACCGTGCTTAACGTCCCAATAATAAAATGTAGTAAACGTCCAGAAACAACTGACAAATAACACAATTTCCATTACATTTCCATGAAAAAAAGATTTGAGCATGAACTTAAGGTAGCAATACCTAACTTCTTTTGCCTTACGATCATCACGTCAGTATTTCATTTCATAAACTCAACATAAATAACATCGTGAGTTTCATTGGCGAATATTATCAGGTTTCTGTGACAGGGCATCGCCACTGATTCTTACGTAAATGCAAGGAATGCATAGCCACAGCAGTCCTGGATTCCTGCATCGATTCAAACAGGAACAAATAGGATGGCTGATCATTTAAAAACATTTACATCGATATTCATCTTTTTGTAAAAAAAAAAAAAAACGGCCGAAACGTTATAAATGGGTGTGGCCTTGTATTTCTTTGCATTCTCATTTACGCCTATTCTTTCTTTTTTTAACTACCAATTACATTGATTTACTCACATTTCTTCAAATTTGTAATCAGGTTGATCAATTCAAAATACGTCAGAAGGTAAAAGAATGTTGTCAACACATGTATTATTATGGTAATGATTTTGTACTTTTGCTTTGTATGTTTGATTGGTTATATTTATGTTCGATTTTGTGGCGGCATCAATCCTGTATGGCCCGTGCCCAAAACATAGTAAACTTAAACTTTTTTTATTTAGCTACTTTAGTTCAGTCAATTGGAACTGATGAAAACGGGTACAGGTGTTACCCAGCCCTCGGCCAATATGCCACATGTTTCAGTAATAACTTCTATTCATTCAAATTGAATGTGGGTCTAAAGCAACAGCTGTTTATTATATATATGTGCCAGTTAATATTACCCAATGTCCTTTCCAGGGTATCTTACTTTTACTGAACAATCTAAAATGGTTATAAAAATTTGCTGTCTTGTTTATTTCTATTTTTGTTCCCCCCAACAATCAAACCGATGTGAGAAAATCAAATTCAATGTGACTGGAAGACGGGAGTAGTCTGGTGTCCTGCTTGAATAAATGGAAGCGTTGGTCAAGTTTGCACAGGAACCGTTGGTCAAGTTCGCACAGGAACCATTTTGTCGACGAAAGGCCGACATTTCCTGTATACCCACAAACATGTATTTGATGATGAGTACCAGTTCATATACGCCGCTTGTCGAGGTACTATACGATAGGAGTGGATAACGGTTATAGCCTGTCTCTTGAAAAGACAGTAGGGTTACCGTCGAGTTTTATTTAATAGACCCCTTGCATTGACCACCAAAGCCGAGATTTTTTTTAAATGGAAACGAGCAAGTGTGATCGCGCCGTGCACAACTCTCAGCCAATGAAGGGTTTCCCTTTAAAATCTGTGAGGGCGCTGTTCGGGCTTGTGACGTCATATGTAATGCGTCCGTATTGTGATAGATGTCTTATTTTAATAACGCGATCGTGGTTTACGGTAGAGCTATCTAAGTTAACAGGTGATTAGTACTACTGGTACACATATTTTGCTATAAATATAGATGCCATTGTTATAATTTTAAAACAATCTTGATTTTCATGCGTATAAGAGGCTGATGTTTTCGCCACTATAACAATTTTTGTTTTCATGACGTCTTAATAAAATCTGCTACAGCGCATAATAATGCCAATAACAGACTGAAGCCATTTGTTTGTTTGAAACACAATGAACATGTTTTCATTGATTGTCGACTAAAACATGCTTGGCAACTGAAGTTAGTAAACTCTTTCTATGAAGTCACATCCCTGTTTTCTAATGCCTTTTAATAAGTTTATTATAAGTATGTATGTATGCCTATTGATGAACTGAATGTAAATAAAATTGCTCTTATGTTTTGTTTGTAAAGCGCATTGATATTCCTTACTAGTTTTGAAATGCGCTATAAAAAAAATTAGCTATTATTATTATTATTATTAAAAAGAAGTTTACGGCGTATCAGATAAAAATAATATAATTTCAAAATCGGATAAACTCTGTATTGCTTGTTTGTTCTGGAAAAAAGTAGACCATCGGGTCCGATCATGAGGTTTTTGTCATTGTGTTTCCAAGACATTACGTCAGACATGGGGGAGGGCAAATGGTTTGTCGGACAAAATGGGTCGGACGTTGACATGAATGTTTGAAACAGGCTCGGAGATAATGCTTATTTTGGATGTATAGTAATGGGTTTTTCGGACATAATGGTTTGCCAGACATAAAGGGTTTGTCTTTAACTACCCGGATTAATGGTCTGGCGTAAATATTCGAAAATGATTGCTTGTCTGTGGACAAAAAAGGTTCGTTTTAATGGGTTGACATGATTGTAAGAACCAGAGGTCGCATATTGCTGTGTCACTGTCACCGGGACATAACGGTACATGTACAGAACACTTCCCAATTTTACGGTGACACGAGAGACAAAATTGCTCATACACTGCTCTATCTCTCATTTGTATGCAGAAGTTATAGACTAATTATGTGTTCAGAAGGTGAACATTTTTTAAAATAGGTCTAACTTCTAGGTCCCGTCAGTATTTAAGATTGAACGTAACTAAATTATGAATCCAATTCAATTCCATGATGAAAGGAAACTAATGAAATGAGCGCCTAAATTGGTTCTTTGTTTCTGACCAACCTCCCTACCATGTCTAGGCAGACATTCATTTCAGTGAAGATGAACAGTTAGTAATCTCTTTATGGAATATGTACATATAAATTCAAACTAAATGCAATGCTTTAATCAAATTTGACAGTCAATTACATGGGTAGCCGCAAATAGTTCTGTTCCCACTTCAGTTGGGGGGGGGGGGTGACGGGCGGGTTTTTGTTGACCATTGCATTATAAATTTACAAAAACCCCGCAACAATATAAGGTTGAATGTCGAATTTTGGTACATCATCTTTACTGTCATAACTTGAGTAAAAAGTGAAAGAGGAGAGCTTCGTTTTTGACGGTCAAAGGATGACAGCTTTTTTATTACATTTGCCTATCATTTAATAATGATGCAGCAATGTTTACATACAATCCAAATATAGTTGGCCTACAAACTGTCAAACTTATTTCAATGTACCAAATATCCCAGGAGATTTCCTTGATGATTTTTTTTCTCAGTCTGTGTGCCTGCACTACTTAACTGCATTCATGGGAGAAAGCAAACTGGACTAATTTCATTTTGCCATAATCTGGAGTCCTTGGTGAGAACACACACAAAAAAGGAGTCGTCCGTGATTAGTTCCACGGCTTCAAACAGACGAAACCTTGTGTATCCTAACTGCATAATGAATTAACACCGCCGCTTACCGGTGACTTCCCCGATTATGCATTCATTGGGCTTCACCGCCAGGCTTGAATTATCCCGTAAACAGGTCAGTCACTTTGGCTTTACACAAGAAAACAAGCTCCGGACGGATTCGTCAACTTGGAATTGCCGGTTTGATTAGGGGATCCGCAGGGATACGGAGGTATCAATGCATGAACCTCCGAGTCGCAGAAGGGCCCGCTTTGAAGACGGGCAAATTGTGCCGCAAAACGGATTGCAAACCTTGGCGGGGTTTTCACGCGCGGTGGTTCGACTTAGTTTAACATTTCATCAGCGTGCCTAGGAATGATTTATGCCCTCTTTGGCGGGAACTTTTGAGATCGAGAATAGTTTTAAGATCGCACGGAAATGGAAATTGCAATTAACAGAAAATCTAGCCCGATTTGTTTCACTCGTGATTTAAAGGGAGCTTGGAGAAAATCCGACGATCATCTGGCAGCTAATTGCTATTTCTGCCGCTGGTTCATTTCAACGTTCCAATGCCTGTATATAATGATGAACGGGCCTTCTGCCGGTGAACGCAAGTAAAGCTACGGTTAAATAGTTGGTTTGGGGGAAACCCAAACGGAGTATGTTTATAGCTCGATCCACTAGTTCTATAAGTACCAAACAACCAACCTTTGGTGGTCGCGTCTTCAAGAAAAAAAATATTGTACAATTCTCGTTTTGTGGCGTTCGCATTGAGGCTAATTTTAATTCTAATAGCAAATTGGAAAATAACTTAGACCACTCTAAAAACTCCCAGGGTCAGAACTGACCCGGTTTCCGGGTCCAAGATCCATTTCCGGGTCAGTTTGACCCGGAATCTATGTCAAAGTGATCCGGAACCGGAGTCAAAAGTTCTCAGTTTATCGAAGTTATTGAGTCACATATTTACACAGAATCCCTGTCAATTCTGACTCGGGAGTTTTTAGAGTGATACTCAGTTCTTGTTTACATCAAATTATCTTTCAGGATGCAGTTTTCGGACGGGTACTGTATTACTTCAATCTGGTACCGTATATATTCGCGTATAGTTGCATTTTTCGAGACTAACAAAATTTCTCAGAGGCAATATAGGGCCTACTGTGTAAATCTCTCGTACATTTAAACGTTAAAGTGCGTGATTTTGCTTAATTCATGACGTAATTAAAGCAATATACATGGGAATCCAAGGTTCACACATGCCCTGTGTTTGAATGCATGAGACTTGCACTGTCCGTTTCACCTACAGGTATCGTAATGTAAAAAGCTTAACAATTTGTTTTCAAATTTGTACTTGAATAATTAATTTTATATCTTTACAAATCGAAACTGTCCGCTTTTCTCTTTGCCATGCTTGGTTTGGCCTGAAGCAGTAGTTCTTGGCATCTGAATTGTAAGCAAACTACACAAAAGATGAAAATAACACCAAGGCCTTAAAAACGTTTCCCAAAGTGACGCAGTTTCTGCTCTTCTGTACTTAATAAGGAGGGTTTGGTTTTTATTTGTTCCTTTTACGAACGCTAATCGCACACTGACCTTTTCATCAAAGGTGTATTCAAGCAGCAGCGTAATTTTTAAGTGCCCACTGCAATTTCTGAAGTAAAATTTATGAATTATGGAAGTGCATGGTAGCTTATCCGTTGGTATTGTGACCTTGTGTGGGACGGTTTAATGACAGGAACGACCGGGGTTCTCTATTGGCATACAGTTTGTTAACCACAGATTTTAAGGAACCAAGTAATGAAAAATGAAACTAATCTGAGGATGTATATTTATCCGTCAAGCACTGCATAGAGCTATATTTCAACACAAAAAGTAAGCAAGCACAACATAATTTTGCTTACCAGAATAAGGTTACCAGCCAAACTACAAAGTTAAAAGCAGAATCTGTGAGTATCCTCCTCGTTTTGCTTAGCATAACATTTTCAAGCAATATTTCAAGCTTTTAAGGAAATCTATGAAAAATTGGCGCTGGTGACAATAAAATAGGCGTGTCAGTTATTGCACGCTTGTTAAAAACATTCGAACGCTTGTAGGGCGCTTGTCGGGCGCTTAGTACGCGCGTGTAAAAATGCACGTATTTCGACGCAATACGTTTTAAATGAATCATGTTTTTACATGGTCACCCTAAGCTGCATACAGTTAGACGAATCACAAGATCGAAAAAGAATGAGAGGGGCCAGTTGCTCCATGACTTGATGCGTCCTTTGACAGCGCGCTCTGCGTAGGCCAACACAGAATGGATCAACCACAGGACTAATTAAAATATCCAATATATTTGGATATTTTAAAGTCACACTTTCAGGGGTTACAATCGAGCAAGGCATTCTGGGAAAGAAAACAAAAAGGCGCGTCGAGATCGTACACCACTGGGAACGAGGTTGCACGACGCCCTACTACATCCCATAAATAACCCAGCCTCGCTACCATGGGCAGCGCGCCGTATCGATACCTCTCGTCGCTAAACCCCTGGGAGGGAAACACTGAAAATCAATGCTGATTGGCTAACCAAAATGTACTGCTTTGCGTGCACGCTTGTTAAAAACATTCGAGCGCTTGTAGGACGCTTGTCGGGCGCTTGTCGGATCTCCCCGGACGCTTTATACGCGCGTGTAAAAATGCACGTATTTTGACGCAATACACTTCAAATGAATCATGTTTTTACATGGTCACCCTTAACTGCATACAGTTTTAGACGTATCACAAGATTAAAAAGAATGAGAGGGGCCAGCCTCGCTACCATGGGCAGCGCGCCGTATCGATACCTCTCGTCACTAACCCCTGGTAGGGATGTACTGAGAAACAACGCTGATTGGCTCCCAATGGTGACTACTTTGCGTGCACGCTTGTTGAAAACTTTCGAGCGCATGTATGGCGCTTGTAGGACGCTTAGTACGTGCGTGTGAAAATGCAAGTATTTTGACGCGATTCCATTTCAAATGAATCATGTTTTTACACGGTCACCCTTAACTGCATACAGTTAGACATATCGAAAATCAAAGAAGAATGACAGAGGACCAGTTGCTTTTTGACTTGATGCCTCTTTTATGGGTTACCGTACTTGAGCGCGCGCGTAAAACGGATCGGCCCAGGCCTAATTAAAATGTGCTAGATTCTAGCACATTTTAATGAACCAATTCCAGGGGTTATGATCGAGCAAGGCATGCTGGGAAAAAATGGCGCGGCGAGATCGATCACCCCTGGGAACGAGGATGGAAAGGGGCCAGTTGCTCCATGACTTGATGCGTCCTTTGACAGCGCGCTCTGCGTAGTCTCTAACACAGAATGGATCAACCAAAGGACTAATTTAAATATCCAATATATTTGGATACTTTGAAGTCACACTTCCAGGGGTTACAATCGAGCAAGGCATTCTGGGAAAGAAAACAAAATGGCGCGTCGAGATCGTACACCACTGGGAACGAGGTTGATATTAACCTTAACTAACATGAGTAATGACCTCTATACCCTAACGTCTCGCACGACTACTGTCTGTCCATGGTCTGCCATTTGGGAATCAAAGATATGGTGCGCGTATAACCACGCGCGTCACTTTATATCCGCACTGCACAATAACACTTGGAAAATCCTAGACTTCCAAAATGGCGCAACAAGGATAATCGTTTAATGGTGACAAGTGAATTGGGTCAATACTAAAGCGAGTTTCATTACACTACACTTAAGTCGGTCACACAGATACAGTTAGGCCAGCCACACAACTCCTTAGACCAGTCGCAACTACCGTTATGCCAGTCAAAACTGTAGCTAGGCCAGCCTCAACTAGGCCTACGGTGCATCTACAGCTGGGCCATTTAGCTACAACTGGAAGGATGTGGAGTGTAGCGTGGTCATTGATTATGGTCTCTAAGGTGTATATCGGACAGTGTTAATGGTCTCTAAGGTGTTTATCGGACAGTGTTATCTCAACCCTCATGGGTGCCTATACTCACATGGGTGAAGAGGAGCCAATTATAATTTGTTTCATGAAAAATAAAAATAGTAATCACAAATCCCAAACCAATATTTTTAATGAGGTTTCATTAGGCATTGATGCACACTGTTGTAATCCGTGGACGGTTATCATCCACACTGCCCCAATTGGTAATTATTTTACCCAGGTTGTAAATCTCCTCTTTTTAATGAGAGGTTATCAATGGTAACCGTTTGAAGACAACAACACTCATGGTTAGTCCGCGGGTAAACTATCTCAAACAGGAATACGTTAAAAATGCCCTATTTCCAAATGGTGCTAGGAATGTTGACAACTAAAGGAAATATTTTGCTGGCAACAACATTCTCAGTCTCTTACATTTACCCAACTTTCCCCAATGAGGATATCAGTGCTAAGTATCAATGTGGGAAACCTTTGGATAATAGACACCACACTTTCCTTTTCCATATAATTTATCGTCTCACTGGGTCGTTTTTACGCAATTGTCGCAAATGGGGTATGTGAGTACCCTCTTCCCTGATAGGGAGATCAAAAATTGTACCTAATTGGGGATACATTGCATATGCTTCCTTAATCTCGTAGTGTTTGTTGAAAAGAACATTTAACAAACAAAAGTTAACCGTGTAAATGGACAATATTGTTCCAAAAGTGAGTAAAATTTGAGTTGACCACAAACCCCACGGCGGTGTCTTCGGAATTCAAACCCTTAAGTGACTCAACTTCAAATTTATGCTCACAAAGCAATATTCCCGTTGGTGCACTTAAATCCTCTACTTCCCCAACGAGAAATCCTAGCAAGCATCAAGGACTCGAGATCCTTAAATTCGCAGATAATGCAAGATGAATATTGTTATCCATTCTCGATGACTGCACTCCGTTCACACACACACACACACACAAAGAACACCCACAAGTGGAATGACCTATAGTGTTGAGTAAGAAGGTTCTTCAACTCAAGTAACATTTCTCGATTTAACTCTGGTCCCTTCGAAATTGTATTGTATGCAAAATCTAAGAGAACAGATACTGCAATTATCGAAAAAAAATATTAATCAGATTAAATCTGAAAGCTCACTGATTATAAATTTCATACAAGAACCAACCCTTCAGATAAACATCTCTGTCAATGAACTGCGATATAGCAAAAGGATGTCAGATGGACATCCCAAATCAATGTTACTTATTTCTGGTAACCAGAATAGAAAATCGAAATATAGCCATGTCCAAATTAATGGAGTGCTTTTTTTTTAATGATAAAATTTACTCGGATCGATTGGTTGGTGTATTTATTGAAAAGAGTTTACCCTTCATCCCAATATATAGTATAATTTAACTTATTTCCTTTCCCTGTACTAAGTTTTATGTTTTATAATTTGTTTTTGTTTTTTTCTTTCCTGGTTATTGGTGTAGATATTCTTGTATTTAAGTCATTTTAATGGTTGACTTGCATATTGTTGAACTATACTTAATATAATTTTTTATTTATTTTAATTCTAAAAAACAATTTACGTCGTTATTTATTTTTAACTTTTTATGGTTGTGGACATAATTGTTTTATTAAATGGTTTCAGTGCTTTCTTATTTTCTTGATAACTGTTAGTGGCGGTAACCGATGTTGGTTATCAATAAATAAATCCCGGGTCACTATTGACCCTTGACCTGGGTAGCATGGGTCCTGACCGATTTCAGGGTCAATAAGGCACAGAAAGGGGTCAAACTGACGCAGAATATTAATCCAAATCTCATTTGTTTGACCAGTTTCCTGGTCAGTCCGACCGTGAAATGGGTCTGGGGACCTGGCATAATTCCGTATAATTTCTTACCGGGACTGTATAGAGTATAATCAACAGTATAGAAGCGGTCACATTTGGCTGTTAAGATTTTCCTTTGGTACGTTGGAGTTACCGCGCTTCATGCCCAACGCAACGCGGTTTATTTCCTCTGCACATGGCGCATCACAAAGAACAATATTTACAACGATCAGTACCCGGGCCAATTTACAATTCAAATATCATATATAATTTTTTTTTTTTCCCCGGCAAATCCCCCATAATACCCGCTTTATGGATATAATTGCTTGTCTTTCTATATTTGCATGAACGGTTGACTACAACAGAGTATAACTACAAATTGAGATTGTGTAAAGATGGCACGGTGTTCCATGGAGAATAATTCTATAGGATAGTGTACAGTAAAGCATAATTTTTAACCTCTGTTGATGCTGAACGTCCATACATTGATGAAATACGACACAATTAGTTCACGAAACTCGAACACTGTTCTGGCGAGCGCTGAAAATATGCAACAACATGGCTGCCGGCCAAAAACCGACAGACTTCTGTGTTGCTTTGTACTTCAAACAATTGTATATACCATTCCTGCTTTTTGAACTTCGTCATTGATAGTGTGCATTGTTGCCGCTCCTATCCTTCACAAAACACTCTTATCACTGCATTTAACTGAAAATAAGCCTATACAAAATAAGTTGTTGACTTTTGTAAGATCACAATCCTTCAAGTCGACTTGTTTTCGTTAACCGTCATTGTGTGATAATGTCATGTAAATAGTAAGGCGCATATTCTTCGACAAAACTGCGAATAACAATTTATGGTGGGTGGTTTTGGGGGTGTGTTTTTTTTTTTCAAGGATTTTGTGTACGATCGTTAATGTCCTTGAAGGGGCGGGGCGGGGGCTGGAAGAGGCATTTTTTTCTCTCTGAAAAACCGTATTAATCACCAAAGACTCATCCAACAAATTATTCCCCTTTTAAAGGAGATACCGATACAAAACTTAACGAGATTGATGTACTGCCGCCAGCATTAAGCAAACAAACTAAATCTATTGTAACAATAGGCCAACAATTTACTTCTCACCAACCCCACGTACACAGACAGGTGATTAATCTTCCACAATTCCACGCAAAGTGAACAATTTTACATCATCTTAACAAATGCTGCTCATGAAAGTTTGCGTTTTGCTAGTGTTGATGGAGAGAGGGGGCGGAGTATGTTTTAGCAGTGGGAGCGTGTGCCTGCAAAGTGTGAAAGATAAAGGTATAGATTTCACGTCATCCTTGACAATGATATTTCTCACATTATTTGTATGTCCACAGAATTACAACCTCCCAAGTGTATAAAGCGGACACTCTGCCATCCATGACAGTCCATTAAGGACTAAGAATTCAGCTGATACTAAGTTTGTTTAAGTAGTTTTTTTCCCCCTCTCTGCTAGTTGACAGTCTTGGCAGGAAAATGTCAACTGCGCTAATGGAGGTCTCAATGTAAATATGGATCACGTTAAAAAAAAGTGACATACGATACGAACTTGAATTGGTTTTTGTCACCAGAGAAACGGCACACTTCAACGTTATGCACGACTTCAATGGTTCCCCGACTGTCTCCCCACAGCAGCTCTGTTGAACTGGCTGGGTGTTTTTTTTCCATTTTCTCCTACTTCTTATGCATTTTTCCTTCAAGTGTCTGTTTCAACTGGAATGTGTAAATGGAATGCTTAGTGTCTTGAGATCCCCTCAGCTCTGAGATGGAGACGGATTTCATGTTGAACTTAGAATTATTGGTGTCATCATATAGCGGCAGACTGATCTGTTGCAGTGACACAAACAAAGGATTAACGTGCAGCACCACGTGTTGTCATGTTCATGCAAAAGTATGAGCTCGCCTCCCGTGCTATGCTGACGGCAGTGAGCCTAACGCAGTCATTTATAGCATTATGATATTTGAGGCGTAAAGTAAAGTCCCAATGTGAGGTTCGCCTTTATGACTCCAAAATCTAGAACCCTGTTCAACTTTAAAGCTGCTCAATATCTGCAAGTCATTTCATGTGACGATGTGATCAACCCCTGGTGCAAAAGGTGCTTGTTCGTTCATCGTGCAGCAACAACATTTACATACTCATCTTCCCTTTTTTTTATTCTTTTTTTTTTACCTGATTGCTCAGTCAACAATATAAATTTTCTATAATTTACTTGTCAAAGGCGAATTTTACAGGTAGCAGTGGTCATACAAAAAGCCCACATAAATTACGGAGTCGACAGTTGATGGAAAGTCAGTGTCATAGTACCCCGAAAATGTACACAAAGTAAACGAAACCCAATCCACGATGGCCTCGAAGAGACTTGAACCTTGGTCGGTATAAGTAAAGGCAAGACAGGTAACTTAACTCTGCAAAGCTTCGCCCTAAAAGCTTGCATTTCAAATAAACTATGTCAATCAACTCAAGCTTCTGGTACGGAACCGGCATTGAACACACGATAAAACTTTTGTGGATCCACTTTTCAAAGGAAGGGGGTTATGTACATCGGGTTTAATAATACATTTAAAAGGTCACAAAAAAGTACATGTTCGGTGGATAGTGCAGCATGTTAGAAGACAAAAGTTGGACATCTGAGGAATGCAAAACGCTACAATAGAGGTGCGATTATTTAAACATGGACAGTATTGTTATTATTATTTTCTAAAGAAATCAGCTTCCTGCAATCACAGAACACGCTCAACCACATCAGGGACATTGGAAACAATCATCAAGCAGACCATTGTTTGCTTTGATACTGTCAAGTATCAATCTACGATACAAATCAAACCCTGGTGCAAAGGGGCATAACAGGATGGGTACTTGAGCACTGCCTGGCGAACATCTCTACAAAAATGGAGTAGAGCCCTTTGCACGCTTATCAACACAACTTAAAAAGGTATTTCACACTTCTATTGTATCCGAACCGGTGTTTACATGTTTTTGATAAAGAGAGCAACGTCCAAAACTACTAGTTACTATTTGTCAGATTAGTGCTGTCCAAACATTTCAACAGATCTGATGTTTGTGATGGACGTCTATGGATAGTAACTGAAACAGATAAAACGACAAATCCTAGAGGACTCGGTGCAAGACACGATCAGATTAAGGATATCATTTAACATGCAAATTTACCGTACCGAATTAATCATGCAGATTAAACACAAGTCAGAAATGAATTAGTCCAACACGTGGACGAGTGTTGACACAAAAACAAGTAAATATTGACATGTTGGCCCGGCGCAAAATAACCCATTACAAAACATCTCAAAAAACAGTATATTGAAGGAATAATTCAATACACACATCAATTATCATTTAAACAATACAATCTTTATCAAATACCAGTTAATCCTGTTGACCTTGAGAAGGTGTGAAATTTGG
Source organism: Pisaster brevispinus (assembly GCA_023634235.1). NCBI lineage: Eukaryota > Metazoa > Echinodermata > Asteroidea > Forcipulatida > Asteriidae > Pisaster > Pisaster brevispinus. Next base: position 8,899,928 of record JAMKCF010000021.1, on the reverse strand, counting down.
AAAAACAATTTCAGGAAATATGCCAACACATTTGTTTCTATTTCAATGTGGACTCATCCACTAAGCCATCTCGTCTTGTCAACACCACTGAACTATTCTGAACTTCGAAGTCATTGCCCTTTACACCCCACTTCCCCCATACCTACCATAGGCCTTTCAAAACAACCTTACCGATGAGGTCCGGGCATATACAGTTAAGCCCTTAAACCCCGCGTTACTTCACCAAAACATACCTTTTGGAAAGGAAAACGAAAGAGATACCAAGCGTTGATATCCACGGTCCCCGTTAATACGCATACACTGCTTGTTACAATCATCCCCCGCCAGTGGCTTTTCTAATATACGTGGATACATTTATGTTTCTCTTGATCGCATCACGGTAGACTTGTATGAAGAGTCAAAGTAAGATGGACATGACAGATTGATGAAAATAGCTAGCCTTGAGACACCGTAATAAGATAGATCATGGGTTTTCTTCCCTTCCCTTTACTTTCGTTGATCTAAGCTTTTGGAATTGGATGGAGACCTCGGCCAGGGGCTATTTTAATTTCTGCTTGCTTTCTGTTCTAAATATATACATATCGCATCTTATAGGCTAATGGAAGGACAGTCCTTCGAAATCAAGAAACCTCCTTCAGACAAAACGCTCCATCAACGCTGAAAACAACTCCCAGATGCTATCATTTTCAACATCGACAAACAAAGCCACGAGAGCAAAATCAATCACAACCATCAGGCCCATTGGTGTTGAATACATGAATAGTTTAATAGGTCTGAAGCGTTGCACCTAAAGGAAAAATAAGTTGCAAACTTTCGTCTCTTAAACTTGGTGAATGATCCTTATTAAAGACGGTTTAATCTACAAGCGAGTAAGAAGATTCGATTGGTAAGATCCATATTATTGACGAATGCTGCCGTGCTACTGTTGTTACAGTATACAGTGACTGCTTTCCAGTGAGAGATGAGGAAGAATTGACCGAATCAAATAGCCTACTGAGATGAGAGTTTAAGTCTAGCTTATGCTGTACGACGTGTGGATTCGGGTGTTCCCCCTTTCCGCACACGCCATCATTGTGGTTATACATCTATTGGTCAAGTAATCTCCCTCGTGACACCACCATAACAACGTAAACTGCTTGGACATTGCTAATCGGTGGTCCAATTTCAAACTTGTTCTCATCTTGTTTTCCCTTAGGCGTACAAGACTGTGGAGCAATTACACCAGCCCAATACAAAATGAGACAACCTTCTTCCCACCAAATACAAGTTCCCATCATCAATCCAAATAGATTAAGCAACAAATAAGAGCCCACGATGTTTTGTCATCGCTTAACGATGGAAGAGACAGGAGGGAGCTGTCCGTGTGGGACATGATGCAAAGTCAATCCCCAAGCAATTAGGAGATCTGGGCAGACTTGATCGGGGCGCTAGCCCCCAGCCCAATTACGCAGCTTTCCTGAATCAGTTTTGATGGAGACGACCAGGACGACGCTACTGTATACAGTGTGTTCACTCAGGGAAGAAGGTAAAAATAAAGGCACAGATCCGGAAAAAATGTATCTCCATACAGTTTCCCTTTTTGTTTTCTTTTCAAAAGTCAGACTTGTCACAACCCCTTGGAATTGAGCCACTGCGTCTCAATTTCACCATCATTACATTGGATTTTGAATTTACCACTTGGCTGAAGGAGTATAGTCTCCTTGTCCAGGCATAAAATTGATTGGAATTACTTCCACTATAAATCTCATCCCGAGCATGTAATTCGGCAGTATAATGCCCGGGTGGTATTACGTTTGGGCTAATCCATTGAGGCGATGTAATCAGACTGGATATAAGAGCACGGTACACTGAATGCTTGATAAACATACTGCCGTGTGAGTGGGGATCGTTAAAACTGATGCTACTGTGGTTAATATTTCGACGTACGGTTGGATACATTGTTGGTCAAATCCACAGTTGAAGTTTTCACCATGACTGGATGATGGGCAGAGCGTTACAAGGTCCAAACTCTTCAACTTGACACCTCAAAGACCTCACATAGTTTATTTCAACTCTTGTCATTAAAAATCAATTTGCTTCATTGGTTTGTAGTAGACTAGCAGGCGTAGGTTTGCACTAACTTGTACAGAAAACAATCTCTGGGAAAAATTAGGGAAGGTTTTTATATGAAATTGAAGAAGGTGACGTTCGACTTGATGAGACGTCAGCAACTGACCCCTCAGTAGTCAGTGCATGTTTTAAAGAATGGCTTTAGGAATATTGCTTAAAATATATATGGTATAAAAAAGTGGGGTTTAGCTGTCAGTCAATGGAGCAATTTGCTTTCAACTTTGACCTCCTTATCATTTCAGAAAAAAAAGTATTGCAAGTGAGCAATTTGGAGACACCATTTTTTTCTTCAAACTTAATATCAGCGTGGTTGGCCACACAATTTCAACATTCTAGCTCAAACCCTGGTTTTGAATACGCAAGAGTTCTGGATACAATGCCTTTCTAAAATAGAGATAGATGGAATGCAAGGTAGTGGTTTTTGATTTATTTATTATATATATATTTTTTTACACCCGTACACAGGTCTCTTTTTGATAGTGACCTCAAGGCAATCAGCCAACTCTGCCATTCAGTCTCAGATGAACAAGTAAGATCTGCTCTGGGATTAGGGAAGGCATCCCCGGGCTGGGGGTGGTGAGATTCTTGAAGACAAGGTCTATGGTACCGCGTGTGTGGGGCAACGATAGCAGGACATGCTCCATGGGAAATTTTTGATTACGTGGTAGTACCAATGCGCAACATACAACCTGTTAGTTATGTTATTAAGATAAAAGGCCTGTGGCCAAATTCGGGTTTAATCAAACAGTATGGGTGACAACCACACGAAAGCCATTTGAAAACATGTATTAACATATATATATATTTTTTTTTACTTCTAACTATGTTATTATGATAAAAGGCCTACGGCCAAATTCAGGTTTAATAAAACAGTATGGGTGACAACCATACGAAGACCTTTTGAAAACATTTATCAACAATTTTAAAAGATAAACATAATTATTGGGCGTACACATGACATTTATCAAGATACACAATATAAAAGCTTAAACGTGAATGAAAGCAACGTATTATGTTTCTAGGAGAACAAGGGGGGAAAAGGGAAAGAAAATATGTGGGAAGAAAACTATCAGGAGAAAATTCACTGAACAGAAAAAGAGATAAGACGTTGAATTTAATCAAAAAAGTAGCATCTACAATATCAACATGCACAAAATCCCTAACAAAACACTCACATCGTTTTGTTGTTTTCACCTAAACGCGAAGTAATGAGGGTTTTTTTTTCGCAGATTAAATGTTTGCGTTTATTGAAAACTAATTAACTCTTCTAAAGGGAAAGAAACATTAATGCATTCCGCTTTAAAAAAATAACTAATGAAAGATCCTAGTTTGTATCTCTCCCTGGGAAAACGCACATGAAAGATAAAGGGGAAGCTGCTTTTGTTTAGGCATGAAAAGATTATTGATCTCCTTTCCACAAAAACACACTCAAAAGCTTCTTAATGGTGGCAGAAACAAAAGTGTTTTCCCCGAAAATCTGGTTTTTAAGACTTGGACCTACTTTGCTTTTTGTCTGCATATACAATCTGGAAACTTTAGGGACTTTTATAACCTTGGTTTTGATATCTTCTTTTTACATAGAAAAAAACTAGCACAAATATTTTCCTTCGTTCGCGAATATTGTTAGCTTAGACTACCAGGCAATCACATGCATCGACTTGGAATGCATGACTATGTGCATACAAATTGGTGTTTCCCTGCTACGTTTCGTAATACATTTCCCTTGATAATGAAGAAGAGGTCACTTTTTGCTGGTTGCGAAAGCTTGAATTCATCATTCAGCTATTTTTAGCAATGTCCAACTCAAATCCAATAGGGAAAAGGAGAACTTTTGAGAGAAAAGGTCATGGTTTAAATTGACAATCGCCAATTTATTGTCTCACGTCTAATGTCATGATGATGTTTTTGTCAGTTGACGCGCGCGAATTTCTCCCGTCACTGAGGGCGCTGTTTCCCTTTAATTTGCCACAACACTGAGCCTTGTCATCATTAAAGGTCATCTCATGCAAATTCCAGAGACGTTTACATCTTCAATAATTTGGTTTTGCAGTGTTCCGTATACGAAGTTATCTTATGCAAATCATGCTTAAAGAAGAAATATGCCTACGCGATCTGTATAGATAGGTTGACGGGGAAATCGGCCATTTTTACGGGCAATTTGGAACACACAGTCACGCGTTTCGCATGAGAACGCCGTACAGCACGCGCAAATTTCACAATACTCATTGTACAATTATTGGTTAGTGAACAACGCCGCTGTGTTAATAATTTGCACGCTTGACGCGCCTGCAAGCCAAAATACAATTTGTCCGTAAAGATGGCGTCTATTAGGACTATCTATTAATCTTCAAGCACCGGTAAAATTGGTAAACTTGATGTTCATCGTGTGAGATCGTCGAGTGCGACTGACAAAAGAGATAAGAAACTGGAGATTTCTGTGCTCTTTTTTTCATCTTCAATTTAATATGCATGAGCATTGACCAATCGAAGATGCGAAAAGCTGATGCAACGAATGTCCATGCGTGTTGTTTGTGCAAGTAGTTGTAAAGTGTTACCTCCAGCGTACCCACACCCCTTACTCGTAACGATTTAAGATCAGAACAAATTTGCATCACAGTGGCATTTTTTGGAGATGTTGTTCATGTGGAGACATGCACTTATCAGCGAGAAACACTAATCCATGTATGAAATACATTGCGAGTAAGGCGTGTAAAACCGGCAGCACTAACGTCTTAAAGTAGTGCACGAATTTGAACACCCCATTTCTCTGAAAAACGCCACATCAAAACGAAATGACATTATTCCGCTAATCTATATTTGTCATAAAAACAACCTGAATACGGGACATGAACTTGTTGAAACACCAGGTTTAAAATGAAGATGAACTTCAACAACAATATATACAAAATGCCATAGACACCATCAGCGTCGAGGGAAATTTCTGAGTACTTTAGCCTATTGCAACTGTAGCAATAGGCTTAATATACCTTTCCTAAAACGATTTGAAATAATAGACCACAGGAATTTTCTTTTTTTTTTCAAAAATGCTAATTGTTTGGGAAAAGGGGGACCAGGCTTTTACAAATCTGGTTAACATTGTTTTATTATATTAATGGGGGTTTTGGGTGTTGTTTTTTTACAGAGCTCGGTTAAGTACTAATAGTGATGAATACACATTGGTGTAAGAGTAAAAACAATTTATATATGTATACATTTTTATACATATTTATTTTTATTTAGGCCTAAATTTTATGCTGAGAATGTACAGTTCGGTATACCAGCCTATAGACTCCCTGCATATGACGTCACACTCTCCAACAGCGTCCTCACTAAGGCAAAAGGAGGCAGATCATTGGACGAAAGCTGGGTTTTTTTAAAGCGTAATATCGTGCGCGTAACCTCATCAGTGACCTGCAGCCGATTTCACGAAACGCTAGGATTAATCCTATCTCGAGTTAGGACGAGTAACTAGTCCTAACTTAGGAGTAATCTTAAGGCTTACATGTTACAGTGCAAGGCTGGGACTCGTCCTAAGTCCTAAGATTAATCCTAAGTTAGGAAGAGTTTGGTGAAATCGACGGCAGTAGCATTGCGCGTTATGCAATGGGTCTAAGTATCAGTGTGACGAGCGCTTCCCAATAGAATGTGCAAGTCCCGCGCGTATTTGAACATTGCAACCCGTTTAAAGTTCGCGAGTTGTTTCCTGCACGTGTTCAAAGTGGCGGGTACCAAAACAAATGATCAAATATGCGCGAGACTTGAACGGTTTATGGGCTGAAACCTGAAAAACCTAATGTCCTCTTCAAGGGCAAGAATCGGCAATAAGAATACGTCATTGGTATGCAAAGTTAACATATGTGGGTTTTATGTCTTTCATTACAATTTTATTAAATCTTCAATTTTTTTCTTACCGGTTTTCGTAAAGCAGTTTTCGTTGTTTTATTCTCTAAAACCTGCTAAAAGTTCAGTGATAACCCAATATACTTCAATTCAGTATTCTAATAGATAAATAATCATTGAGCCCACTTAAAATAGAACTGATGTGCACGCCAATGCAGTATGAAAGATGTTTTCCACCCACAGTGTTTTTTATGTATCTCGTGGGTACCCATCCCGGAGCCAGACTCCACTTAGATCTATCAAACACGTCCCAAAAGTATAGGCTACTTCAGCTCATTCAGTTTCTGTGTTGTCACGACACAAAATAAAACAACAGCGTCTGTTGTCGATTATCTCCCAGTAACTCAACCTACATTCAAGATCATGACGACCACCATTCTCCCCTTGGTGATTGAGGGCATTCACGAGTCCTGCTCGTAGTGTTTCCCCCATTACACCGATGGATATACCGCTACACAAATGCCGATAAATCAGCACACACCATAAATTGAGCTCAAATCTCCAAATGCCACAGCTCATCAGTCTCAAGTGCGTTTTCTGATCACGAGAGGGGCACGCTGATAAACAATGCGTCTCTCACCATATAAATATAGATGATAGACGGAGATACCACAATTCAATCACAATGTACGGAGTGCTAGACTTCTGATGCTTAACCTCATTTTCATCTCCTCACATCAGAACTCCGGAAGGACAGCCCAAATGACAGTTGTATTATACGCGGCAAACTTTAATCAAATTTTCACGCCTATCAAAGCGATGATCAGCTGGAATTCCACGTTTCTATCGTCCGCCCCCCTGCCGACAGTGCCGGCCCGAGTCGCGTGGCCTACATACGTCACATCGGATACGACAGGACAACTCTCACATCCATGGGGTAAACACGTCCCGAGTAAAGCCCTAAACACAAAAATGTTTTACCATCCAAAAATGAAGCCCACATTCGCCGAACATGAATAAATAAAAGTTTGCCGGCAATGAAAACTTTGAGAGAGCCTTTATCTTTGTACAAGTTTAAATAATTACTACTTGGCCAGTGGTGTTTATCTGTAATAATGATCTATTTAAAGAATAAGTTGTTGTTCTGAGAGTAGCAGGGGATGGAATTGTCCCAGAAACAATGCTTCTATCAAGGTCAAAGACAAACCATACGACTTCTTGTTTTCTTAAATTCTTAAGAGAAGTCACGTATCCTCGTGAGTTTGTGTTCAAGTTCACATGCTACATGTCTCTTTCGGGCCAGTTGTTTCATTCCCCTTCATCTCCCTGATGGAGACTATGCAGACTATGCTGCCATCCAGTCCATAAAATATACATATCTGTAAAGTACGAATGTGTACTCCTGGGTGAAGAGAAGCAATTAAGGTAAAGTGCGCTAAAGAACGCAAGAGTAACAACCAGGATTCGAACCCTGAATTTGATATTCCTGTGCTCGCGTGACATTCCCTCCCAGGGTTGTTAGGTTTCTTACAGTTTCGGGAAAAAAGAAAAAAACATACGGAAATGATAGCTAATAATAATATTAATAATAAATAGTTTATCTGATGATTCCACAAACAGCACAATATGATTTTCGAGTGCTAAGCCACTCAGCCCCGATACCCCACTCAACAACATAATAATGTTTCCCCATGGGGAAATGCCCCTACGCTATACAAAGTCACCTTTCATGTCACTAGAGCAACAGCCCTATTTATACAGAGAAGATCAACAATAGTTCACACACTGTCACACAAAAATGACCAGAACTTCCCAGTAATTTGATAAATACTATTATAAACAATCCAAAGCATCCAAATGGAGATGAAATGTTCTCCCAATTGGA